>CM068959.1:134702261-134725222 GCA_035128595.1 Eptatretus atami | reverse complement strand
CATATGGGTTAATGAGCCACATTAATGAGCCATACAGTTTAACAAGTCACATTAATGAGCCATACAGGTTAATAAGCCACATTAATGAGCCATACGAGTAAATGAGCCACATTAATGAGCCATATTCACCCATAATCCTCCTGGATTCGATCTAACCCAAAACAACGGTCCACGTTAAACCAGTTTACTCATGCCATGGTCGGACGGCTCACACTCCACTTAAATGGGAAACCAATGAAAGCCCAGCATGTGAGAACAGGAACTCTGACCATATAGTTAACCGCTGCGAATTACCAAAATCCAGGGTGGAAATGGAGCAAACCACAGAGCCTGCGGCTGATGTCATTCTTCGGCTGTTAAACCACCCGGACTTGGACTTATGAGAGAGAGATCTGGACTCGTCGGGCTAAATGCAAGAAGAAAACGGATAGCATGATCATGACGTGCTAATAATTATCCGAGTACAGCACTATCTCAGTTTCTAGAAACCTAGCAAATCCATATTAATAACTGCAGCAACATTTAGGATGCCAGTCCAGTGTCCTTATAGCTGAGACATCAAAGTTGGTCCACACTCAATAGAATTAGCACAATTGTATTGCATGCATAATCGTATTGAAAAAACAATAAATTATTAGCTGTAGGAAACTTTTCATATGATCACATCTTTCTGATCTGATCTGGTGGAGATGCAGTCACCGTGCAGCCTTAAAGGGCGTCCGTACTGTCGTTGGAGATTCGGAAGTGTCCTTACATTGTACTTACACAGTTTGTTTGGAATTTATATAATTTATTATTTAAGATTCGAAAATTCAGCACACATGATGTTAGAGCTGGTGAAGTGTTTATAACTAACCTTGCGCTCTTTTGGTGGTTTGGCTCCTCCATGAGATCATCGAAAAACCCCTCCTTCGGCCATCGCTGCCTCCTAGGGCACCTTGATGCTCTACTGCTGGTCTTTCTGCTTCCCCTGACGCTTGCTTGACGTTTCATTGGAGCATCAGCACGCGATCTATGGCAATGCTCAATGCCCGACCAAGGAGACCATTATCGAAGGAGGTTGGGGTTTAAATACTGGGCCATTGAGGGGCGTGTATGAGCCTCAAATGGGGGTTCCGTCTGATTGGTGGGTCTTTTGGGCAAGTAGCCATCACGTGAGTTCAGCATGGAATGATAAATTCTTGAAAAAACTCACAACTGAGCTTGGTTTGGCATGTTGGTGTTCTTATCAGAATCCCAAGCTCATGCTCCTGGGATCCCAGGTTGAAGTCTCAAATACGTATTTGTTATTTGTCTATTGTTCACCAATGTACAACCACAGTGATGTTTAATAATGTCTTTCTCCTGTATGTGATACAACTGTAAGCTCCTCCAGAAGGCTAAGATCACTGGGAAAACAGGTCATCGGAGGTCGTGATTTTTGCTAGGATAATTGCAGTGATTTTAATTACTTTAACGCTCACATCTAGTGCATATCGGGGCTGGCAGGATCGCTTAGAGGTGTCTTTCTCAAAGGGTAGGTAGGCCAATCATCACCGATACGTCAACCAATGACAAATTCCTGCCCAAATCATCTTCAGTCGAATGACAAGCCTGGCCAACCGGCTCGTGAAAGGCTTCGACTCAAAACGTCCCCCAACTTGCCCCACAAGAAGGTTCGAGTAATTGGAACAGTTGAAAGAGAAGGAGAGAAACTTATTGCAGGAATAAATATTTATTGTTGTCTATCTATAATTCCAGCAGTGTGTGTGTGTGTGTGTGTGTGTGTGTGTGCTGCAGACCGCCGTTTCTCGACAACCACTGGTCCGATCTAATTGAAACTTGCCAGGTATATTGCTGGGGACCTGAGTATGTGCCTTTGCAAGGTTTGATATCAATCGGACAAGTGCTTCCCAAGTTATGGCCATTTATTTACCACCAATGACAGGACACGTTGCTGCGGCCATTTATTTACCACCAATGACAGGACACGTTGCTTCGTGGGCGTGGCCGATGGGGAAGAGAACCTCAGCCGCGTTCGCCATTACGGGTTTTTTTCTCTTCTCTTCTCTTGTGTTTTTCCTTGCGAAAAGGCAAATACGTTGGCGCTAATTGAATAATTGGCCATAAAACGAATAATTTATCAAAACGTTGGCAGATCCAGCAGCCTCCGCATTCTTGCCCTGGACGAGGAAACAAAGAAGAAGCGCCGTTTCCTCAGCAATGTTGTTTATGAAGAGGTGCTAACGAGATAAAGTTGTGTACATGGAGACAATTTTTATTATTATTTATTTATTGAGAGAAAAATTGTTCCGAAAATAATTATTTATCAAAAAAGTGCACAACTTTTTTTTTTTTTCCAATTGTCAAAACGGTGTGGCCTTTGGAAGTGTTAAGGAATTCAGCTCTACTCAACATGCTTGCCAACGAAATACATCTCAATTTGTTGGTATCTTTGCAAACTATTTTTTTTTTAAACTATTTTCAAACTAAAACAATTCGACATGGAATACCAATGAACTGTACTTTCAGGTCTCCTACAAATCCTACCCTGTCGCAGGAGTGGCAATGGTCAATGGTCAATGGCAGCGAATGTCCTGGCTAGCAAAGACAGGGAGGTAAACTTGATTTAATTAACTCTGTATGTGTAAGTATCACAGCAGTTGTTACTTCAATGAAAGCGATAATTCGTGGAATGATGTGAACATTCCGTACGGGCACGCACTACTTCCGGATAGTGATGACTTACTGTATTATATAATTTCTCGATATCTTATGCGCATTTATAGATAAACACAATGCCCCAATCCAGTGGTCGTTTACGAGCATGAAGGAACGGCCTGTGTGGTTGTTTGAAAGTGATTATTTATTGATTGATTTTTTGGGGTTTTTTTTTTTTTGCACGTACGTTTTTTGCACGTTTTATGTACGTTTTTTTTTTCGTTTTTTTGTCTTCTCTTCTCTGTGTTTTTCCTTGCGATGACATTGCGAAAGGCAAAATACATTGGCGCACGCGAGAGCGAAGGAACGGCCTGTGTGGTTGTTTCTGGCAAACGGTTTAAAAGTAATTTTTTATATATATTTTTTTTTGCACGTACGGCCTCTGGGTGACGCACGTACGGGCACGCACTAGTATAATAATAATAATAACAATAATATTAATAATAATAACTCGCTAGAGTGCATACCTCCACCATGTAATGTGTGATCCATGAGAACATACATGTTTGAGATATCACGCTATACAGTACGATATCGGTTTTGGCTCAATCTCCAATGGTGAAGAATCGCTTTAAAAAAAAAATATATATATATATATATATATATATTGTATCCAGATCCAGATCCGGATTCGGATCTTCACCAAAATCTAATCAGTTCGTCCTTGTCACACACTCAACCTGTCCACAAAATTTCATCTGGATCCGTCCACAACTTTTTGAGATATCCTGCACACAAACAAAACAAAAATTTCTCGTTGAGCAAGGAATTGCCGGAATAACTTTGTCATATCTCCATGATCTCTGAAAAAACAAAAACCTGGAGTTTGATCTTTCAAGGTCACCAAGAGATGCCTTGACCTTGTGACTTCAAATAGTGACAAGCTATGCATGCGCGAGATCAAACCTCCCATGCAAATGTGTAAAATCATAATTAGAGATATGAATTGTGAACATTTTAAGCCTAGTTTGAAGTCGATACGACCATTTTTGAGTACGTTGTGACAAAAAAACGATTCACAGTTTATAGTCGACCTTGACATTGACCTTGATTGAGGTCAACCAAACTTAACACATCAGTAGCCAGTGCCATTGCCTACATGGGTGCAAATATTGGTGAACAAATCTGCACAATTGTGGACACTGTCAAACTTTTAAAAATCTGAAAATTTGCTTTTGTTTATCATTAGGGAAATTTGTTGCCATGGAAACCGGAAGTGGCTGAACCAAATTTCATCATTTTTGGTATAAATAGGACACTCATACCAAGATACCACATGCCAAATTGGAAGTCAATCGGGATCGAAATGCGTTTTTATCGCAATTTGAAATTTTTGACCGACCCCCTGACATTCGACCCCCGACTGCTAAGAAGGGTGTTGGTGGACACCCCAATGAGACATATGGTTGGATGCAGAATTGGAAGATGCACATTTTGGATTTGGTTGAAGTCATACGACCATTTTAGCGAGTTATTGCGAAAATAAGAATTTCGGTTTTTCGGTGACCTTAACCTTGACCTTTGACCTAGATTCACCAAAATGACAAGTGTCTAAGTTGGACCATGGCCGACGTCTGTACCCAGTTTGGTCATGATTGCTGAAATGGTGTGGCTGCTACAGGGTAAACAAACACACAAACAGACAGACAGACAGACACACAGAATGACACACACAACCGACCAACATAATTGCCGAAATCCGAAGATTCCGGCAATTAAACAAACAGACAGAAAGGGGTGAAAACATAACCTCCTTCACCTTCGGTGGTGGTACCAGATTCTCTACAGAGTGCCCTTCATTCACGTTACCTCTCACACATCACAACCCTGAAAACGACAGCCGGATGCGAGTTCCCTCCCCCCCCAATCGACATTTAAATTGGGCGGTTCTCATTGGTTCACTCACATATTACGTCACGTCTTACATCATTACGTCCCGTCCCGATTCCCTCCTAGTAAATCATGGATGAGACTTCCCATGATTTGTGTCCTTGTGAAGACGGTATTTCCACACATAAGACCCCAAACTTTTGTTAAGTGTAGTTATTCTTATAATGTACCGAAATAGCCTCCTAAAACTGTAATGATCAGTTTTGTTACACTGTACACGAACGCTGTCCCCGGTAATAACGGCTTTAGCCCTTTAGCACCCCGTCATAAGAAATGTTTATCACGTTGCTGTTGCTCACCAACAAACGACGAGCATCAACTGGAACTTTGGTTCCAGAGGCAGGTCAGACACGGCAGTTGATCTTTGAGCCTCCTCCTCATCAGCAGCTGTGCTGGAGAGTATGAAGACATGCCAGTGGTGTGTTCCGTAGGATAGTAACATCAAATGGGTATCGTGGCCACCCTCGAGGCTTTTCTGAGCCCCTACTTTCTGAGTCTGTACAGCACGCTCAGATTGTCCATTAGATTGAGGATATGTAGGGCTGGAGGTCGTAACCTTGACCCCCATTCCTGGGAAAATTTCCTGAGCTCAGGACTGGCAAATGGCATGTTGTCCATAAATAATTCTTGGGTATGCCATGTCTGGCGAACGTGGACTTCAGAGCTTCAACGACGTGCTTTACAGTGAGCCCACGAATGTTATGACCTCAGGATACTTGGAGAAATCATCCACAATCAGGAGGAAATGCTTTCCGGCGAAGTGGAAAATGTCCGCTTCACTTTCTGCCACGACCCCAGGGAAAGATCATGTGGCATTTCTTTCTTTATCAAACCGCAATGGATCATGTGGTTGGCTATTGGCCTCCTTCACTCACGAGACTCCCTTGCTGAGAGAATCTGGAGCGTGATCGGCTCAGGAAAATGAGCCACATGTCCATACAGCCGCAGCTGACGCTAACGGACTATGCAGGTAACAAATCTCATTTGAGTCTCTCAGCAACCGCTCGTTGACACAAAGTCCGACCAGCGATAGCCAAGGATTCTCCGAAGAGACCTGGTACCAAAGGAATTAAGTCTCCATCTCAGATCCCTGGTCAGAGTCCAAGTCTCACATCCGAAGAGCAAGACTGGAACCACCAAGGACCTGAAGACTCGGACTTTCATCCTCCCGCACAGGTACCGATAGCGCCACACCCCATGATCCACATGACTCCCCAGGCCCAACCCAGCCGTCTATTGACCTCTGGCCACAGCCAGCAGAGACTGAATATCACTGCCAAGGAAGTGAATCTCTCTGACCTCAACATCCTCACCACAAACAGGCACAGAAAGAAGCAGCATCCAAGATGTCATTGAAAGCCTGGATCTCAGTTTTGACCCGGCCAACTCATAATCCCAGTGGCTCCGGCTCCTCATTCAGCACCTTGAGGGCCCCAAAAGGATATCCAGAGTCTCCACAAAGATGACTGCATCATCTACAAAATAAAGGTCAGAGATCTTGACATTCCAAAACGATGCACCGCAGCTTGATCTCTCGACATCCTCCCCAGAATCCAGTCTGTACAAGTGCTGAAAAGTGTGCGGGTAATACACACCCCTGACAAACTCCAGTAACAACTGGAAATATGTCCGAGATGGACCACCACATCTCACACACTCTCAGTACCAGAGTATAGTTCAGACATCAGATGATCAGTTTTGGTGGCACCTCACGAAGACCAATAATTCTCCAGAGGACATCCCGATTCACCGAATCGAAGCTTTACAGAGATCAACATTGGCTGCAAGCAGCCCCTCCAAAACTCTCGTCTGTGTTCGGTGAGGACCCGAAGAGCAGGATACGGTCAATCGTTGACCTTTTTGGTGTAAAGCCTGACTACTTTTGGTGCTAGTGCTCAAGCAGATGGTGGCGAACTCTATCAAGAATTATCCGAGGAAAGACCTTGCCCCGCACTGAGAGCAGCGTCACCCCTCGGTAGTTGTTGCAGTCCTGGCGATCACCCTTCCCTTTCCAGAGAGAGACAACAAGGCCCCTCTTCCAGTCAGTGGGATGATGCCTGTGTTCCAGGCAGAGCACAGAACTGCATGTAATGACGAGATGCAGCATTTCCAGCAGCCTTGAGAAGCTCAGCTGGAGCCACAGATCCCAGGAGCTTTACCCCATTTTACCCGGTTCAGAGCAGCCTGTGTTTCCACAAATGAAGGTGGATCACAGTTGATTGGAGGGTCAGCAATAGGGATTGTAACACCCCTTACATCCAACTCAACAGCAGTGAATAGCTTGGTACAGCCGCTCAAAGTAACCGGCCCAGCGGGCTTCACTTCCGACTCCAATTCAAGAGCAAAGGGAAGTGACGTATACCTTCTCCACAAAATTCTTTGTCCAGTTGTGTGATTTATGTCCAAGCTGCACTAGCGTCCTTCAGTAAATGTAATAAAGGAACATGTAATAGGATTTTTTTTTTAACCACAGATGCACACAGTGAAGAACAGGAAGACATGTGGTTAATCAGACAAGAGGATCACATAATAAAAAGGACAGTGCTAGGAAAGTCGGTAGGAAGTGGAAGAGATCAGAGAGGACAGGAGAGAGAGACAGGGAGAGGAGAGACAGGGAGGAGAGAGAGAGAGAGAGAGAGAGAGAGAGAGAGAGAGAGAAGAGAGAGAGAAGAAAGAGAGAGAGAGAGAGACAGAGAGAGAGAGAGAGAAGAGAGCAGGGAGAGAGAGAGAGAGAAGAGAGGAGAGAGAGGGAGAGAGAGAGAGAGAGAGAGAGAGAGAAGAGAGAGAACAGGGAGAGAGAGAGACAGGGAGAGAGAAGAGAGAGAGACAGGGAGAGAGAGAGAGAGAGAGAGAGAGAGACAGGGAGAGAGAGACAAGGGAGAGGAGAGACAAGAGAGAGAGACAGGGAGAGAGAGACAGGGAGAGAGAGAGACAGGAGAGAGAGAGAGAGAGACAGGAGAGAGAAGACGGGGAGAAAGAGAGAGGGAGAAGAGAAGGGAGAGAGAGAGAGAGAAGGGAGAGAGAGAAGAGACAGGGAGAGAGAGAGAGAGAGAGGAAGAGAGAGAGAGAGAGAGACAGGGAGAGAGAAGAGAGAGGAGAGAGAGAGAAGAAACAGGGAGAGGAGAGAGACAAGGAGAGAGAGAGAGAGAGACAGGGAGAGAGAGAGAGAGACAGGGAGGAAGGAGAGAGACAGGGGAAGAGAGAGCGAGGGGAGCGAGGAGGAGAGAACAGGAGGGCGAGAGAGAGACGGAGGGAGAGGCAGAGGAGAGGCAGGAGAGAGAGAGCAGGGAGAGAGAAGAGAGACAGCGGAGAAGAGACAGGGAGAAGAGAGGAGAGAGAAGGAGAGAGAGAGAGGAGAGACAGAGAGAGAGAGAGAGAGAGACAGGGGAGAGAGAGAGAGAGAGACAGGGAGAGAGAGAGGAGACAGGGAAGGGAGAAAGAGAGAAGTGAGAAGAGAGAGAGGAGACAGGGAGAGAGAGAGAGAGAGACGGAAGGAGAGGGAAGAGAGGAGAACAGGGAGAAGAGAGACAGGAGAGAAGAGAAGAGACAGAGATGGGAGAGAGAGAGAGACAGGGAGAGAGAGACGGGGAGATAGAACAGGGAGAGAAGAGAAGAGACAGGGAGAGAGAGACAGGGAGAAAGAGAGACAGGGAGAGAGAGAGAGACAGGGAGAGAGAGAGAGACAGAGAGACAGGAGGGAAAGAGAGAGAACAGGGAGAGAGAGAAGGAGAGAGAGAGAGAGAGGAGCAGGAGAGAGAGAGAGAGCAGGGAGAGAGAGAGAGACAGGGAGAGAGAGAGACGAGGAGAGAGAGAGAGGAGAGAGACAGGGAGAGAGAGAGAGAGAGAGAGACAGGGAGAGAGAGAGAGAGAGACAGGGAAAGAAGAGAAGAGAGAGACAGAGAGAGAGAGAGAGAGGAGAGAGACAGGAGACGAGAGAGGAGAGAGACAGGAGAGAGCGAGGAGGACAGGGAGCGAGAGAAGAGACAGGGAGCGAGGAGAAGACAGGGAGCGAGAGAGAGACAGGGAGCGAGAGAGAGACAGGGAGGCGAGAGAGAGACAGGCGAGCGAGAGAGAGACAGGGAGCGAGAGAGAGACAGGGGCCAGCGCGAGAGAGCAGGGAGCGAGAGAGAGACAGGGACGCGGAGAGAGAGACAGGGGAGGCGAGAAGAGAGACAGGGACGAGAGAGACAGGGAGCGAGAGAGACAGGAGAGAGAGAGAAGAGAGTGAGAGAGAGAGAGAGTGAGAGAGAGAGAGAGGAAATCTAAAAGATGATGCTGAGCAGCTACTGCAATGGGGAAAAGACTCGGATTGGACAAATGTTGAAAGCCATGTGGGATACAGAGGTATCAGTCCAGAGTCGGGAGCTGTACTCTACGACTGTTTCTTACAAATACCTTGAAAACTATAAGGAAAACCAGGCAATGCCTTGGCTGTGCCAAGGATCTTGAGATGCCTCAGGAGGCCACTTTGTTCTGCCAAGGCAAGATAGATCATGGCTGATGGTGAAGCAGTCAAAGAAGCTGCAAAGATTGGACATCAGCAAGGAGGTCAGGTATGGGAGCATGCGTCGCAGCAGCGCGTCACTGCGTTCACTTTCCACCAGTACTCCAGGGGCCTTCGTCTGGCCATCCCCCAGGCAGATCCCTGGCCAATCCCCATCTCCTTGAGACGCCGAGCAAGTAGGTGGCCACAGAAGTTGAGAGATGGATTAGCCATACAATCCTTCCAAAGAAATCTGGTGCACACCTAATCGTCGACATAGTTCTGTTCCATACAATGAGCCAGCTTTAGATTTTTCAGGTCAGCCGACAACGATTCCACTGCAGTCTGACTATAGTACAGGTGAGTTGAGTTGTCAAACGAATGAAATAAATGGTTATCTAAGATGCCTGAGAGGTCACCGATATAAATCCGAAAATGGCTCGAGTCCAGAATGCTGTAAATTCCAGAAACTGCCCAGACCTCTTGTTTGAGGTTCCATCAGCACTTCACTGGTTTGCCAGGACAAGCAACATGCACTAAGTTGATTGACTCAGCTGAAAGCCAAATTTGTGGTCTGTAATGAGCGAGTTGGAGAATAAACATGATTTTAAATCTGCTATGATTGACTCCATTATCTTGCTTATGATGTGGGATTGAAGTCTGATTGGTGGGTGACAAGATGGAGCGGAGGTATAACACACCTTTCAAGCTGTCAAGCTGTGTAGTCTGGGTTTGATGTTTGATTCCTGACCTGACTCAAACTGTCCGTGTGGTGTCTCACAGGCAGGAATTGCCTCACAAGGTTCAAGGGTCAGCATCCCCTTTGGATGGATGCTGAGCTGGTGACCCGTCTGCCGGCATCAGACGATGGACGTTAAATATCCCATGATGTCTTTTGCAAATAATTATTCCCGGTATCCTGGGCCAATTCCAAATTTTTGACCCCGACGACCATTGGGAAGGCAAAGACAAAGCACTCGTGTGCAAGCCTAGGTAGTACGTACTGCACCTGCCTTTGGGCAGAGCACCATAGACTGATGTAGTTTGATTTGTCTGTAGTTTAGGCCTTCGGGATCAGTTTTGCTCCCATTTTGTGTTGTAGAGTCAGGTACACCAATTCCCCACCCGATGGGAAAGAGGCAGAAATGAAGGATTGTAAAAATCAGAGACAAAGGAGAAGCCAGTTCTGTTTCTGTAGAGAAAGCTTGTATTGAGGGTATGAGTGCTGATACCATCAGGTACAGTTGCAGACAAGATCTTGCCACGGGCTGTGACCTGTTCACCTCTCCAGGAGAGTTGTGTTGGAAAAAGGGCACACAGTGAGGGGGGTAAGGATGACAATGTAAGAGATGATCTTTATCACTTCTTCTTTAGAATGTAGCACGTGGCTTGGGCAGTTGGGGTAGCATCATTTCCTGGGGGCGTGACTGTACCGGTGACGGAGTGCCCCCTGTAGGTTCGAGCAGGTCATTCCTTCTTTTTTTGGTATGCAGCACATGGCTGCAGGTAGCATCGTTTGCTGAGGGTGCGACTGTACCGGTGATGCAGTGCCTCCTATAAGTTCGAGCTGGAATTTGGCCAGAATGCCAGCAATAACTTGCGTACTTTTCACGAAGGATACCGTGGATCTTTAGTGTCTGCCAACTGATGCCGACATCGTACGGAACGCCAAGTTTAATGTCCACCCGAGGGATGACACACACACATTGATGAATCACCATGCATGTGAAGCACCAGGATGGTGGTTTAGAGCTGGGCTGAGATTGGAACTCGGGCGAGACAGCTCAGAGTTGTGTGCGGGATTTGGCACAAGCGGTGTCAATGGCAAGTCCTTACAGTGAGATTAAAGGAACAAAGCTGGAACACACCAATTATGACGTCACATTATGATCCCCCTCAACGTCAGTGTATATCCTCATGTGAGGGTAAAAAAAACCCAGCAAGGTGTGTAAATATGGATGAACAGGGTGAAGGACCATACACAGATCATGAAGAGGATCAATCGGTGTAAAAACACCGGTTTAGCTCGAAAAACCATACAGGTCACATATCAGATGTTCTCATCAATATTAATATTAGTCTAGTTATCACACGAGTTATTGCTGTTTAACCAGTCATGGTTCCATCAAATGTGAGGGTTAGTTCCAGGATGATGTGGAACTGGGAAAAGAGGATGTGAAATGTGTAAAGTGTAAATAACAGATTATGGAACCTTTGTGTTCATGGGTTTTGCCTCCAGAGGGAGACATTTTTGTTATTTCGTTTTATTCAAGACTTCACCGTTCACCCATTCCCTCCTGTCCTTCATTCTCACTCTGTAGGTAGTTTGTGTTTCTGTAGGTAGTACTTGGGTTCTGAATTTGTCCCCATCGTACATGAGAAGACTGAGATAATATTTTTACTCAATCTACCTAACTAGCAGTTAAACAGAAATCAAAATCATTCCAAAACAGGAAGCATATTGTTTTTGATGACGTCATGAATGACTCAATTAAGAGGCACCAATAACTAATATGACGTGTTTCATAAGGTGGCGTAACAGACGCTGCATCAACTGCGGTAAACTTCCGGAATTAATTATTTATTCGACCTTTAATATCTTTATCTCTCTATAATTCCAGCAATCTGTGTGTTGTGTCTGTGCCTGTGTCTGTCTGTGACCACTGTTTCTCGACAACCACTGGTCCGATCTAATTATTGAAACTTGCCAGGTATATTGCTGGGGACCTGAGTATGTGCCTTTTCAAGGTTTGATATTAATCGGACAAGTGGTTCCCAAGTTATGGCCATTTATTTACCAAACCAATGACAGGACACGTTGCTGCGTAGGCGTGGCCGATGGGGAAAGGGCGCCTTAGTTACCAATGACAGGACACGTTGCTTGGCGTTTTGCACCCACAGTATCTATCTTCTATCTATCTATAATTCAGCAATTCTCTGTTTGTTTGCCTTTCAAAAGGTTTGAAATTAATCGGACAAGTGCTTCCCAAGTTATGGCCAAGTTAGAGCACGTTCCCCATTACGGGTTGCAACGTACCGACTTCCGGATAGTGAAGACTTACTGTATTCTAATAATTTCTCGATTTCTTATGCGCATTTATAGATAAACACAATGCCCCAATCCAGTCGTCGTTTACGAGAGCGAAGGAACGGCCTGCGTGTTTGTTTGAAAGTTTTTTTGTATTTTTTTGCACGTACGGCCACGCTCGTATGGGCATGCACATACGGGCACGCGAGAGCGAAGGAACGGCCTGTGTGGTTGTTGTTTCTGACACGCGGTTTAAAAAATTTTTTTATTTTTTTTTTTTGCACGTATGGCCACGCACGTACAGGCACGCACTAGTTTTATTTAAATTTAATTAAACACTTGAACACTTGATCCTGGTGGGTTGTTGAATTGTCTTGTCTATTTTGTCTTGGCACCTGTCTGTCCTTTAATTTCTTAATTATTACCACTGCATATATTTTACTATATTTCTTGTTTTTTTGTAACATGGTTTATTCATTGCTTGGTGGTATACCCTGTGTTTCTTTGTCCTGATTAAAAGATTTGCCTTTATTCCTCGGTTTTGAATTTTGCATTGCATTATTGGATTTGCATACGATACTGTGTGTTGAAGAGTGGGGTGTGTGAATTGGCATCAGCAGTGGGATGTTAACGTCGCTCGGTCACATCTGACTGCCAATACGGCGTGACTGCACATGGGGTACGTATTGGTCTACCGAGCACGTTGATCAGGACCTCCGGAGCAAAAGTCGGTACCCCGAGCCCTCTACCCAAGGGTTAGGTCATAACAAGTGGTGTCAGGAGTGGGATCCAAGCCCAAATTGATAAATGAATGTCGGAATGGCAAATGCCAAGGTGGTAGCGTCTGGATCAAGGAAGGCATCCATCATTCACTGACTGGCGTGTCGCCGATCTCAGGTTAGAGCTGGAGAAATATGGTCTTGATATCAGCCGGGTGAAAAGTGTGTTGGAAGATCGCCTGAGGGAAGCGGTGAAAGAGGAAAGAAATTCTGACAAGGACAAGTCCGAAGTTCAATTTGAGATGATGGTGAAAGCAACACAGGAAGCTTTGTTCAATAAGGCGAGGGAATGCGCCCGTAATTCAAGGATGGATTAAGTAGGGATTTTGAGAAGGGCAGTGATATCCATGGAAACAGTTACGGAGGGTGCTGAAGGATTCTCTCTGGGCTGTCCGCTGGATCATAGTAGCCCAGGGGCAGGCGGTGGTAATGAGTGCATGTCAACTCTGCCGAAGAACATCGGCCAGCAGTTAAATGCCATACTGGCCAAGATGGATGCTCACAGAGCTGAAATAACTGGAAGCATGGACGCTCAGAGAGACGAATTAAGTAGGATGAGTAATGTTCTCGGTGTTCATAGAATATAAATAAATGAGAAGATAGATAATCAAAATGAGAAGATACATGCTCAGAAAACTGAAATACTTGAGAAGATGGATGGTCAGAGAGACAAAATAAATGAGAGGATTGATGTTCAGAGAGCTGAGGCTCAAACCCTGAGAGAACAACTGATGGGACTTAAGGAGGGAATAGAAACTCAGTTCCAAGAAGTGGAGAAGAAGTTAGAAGGAATTAGGACAAATGAAGGTAAAAGTCAGAAGACGGGGTATACCAGGGACCCATCGCAACACAGGAGTGCCTCCAAATTTCTGGTAGGGCCAAGCGGGCTTAACATATCTGTTACCATCGGGACGATGGAGGGTGGCTCATGCAGTCAGGATATAGCATGTGGCCCCTTAGTGGGGACGAAAATTTGGAGGCATATTTAGCACAGTTTGAGTGTGTAGCAGGGTTGAACAATTGAACAGGTGGACAGAAGGCAGCCATGCTGGTAGCGTCATTGAAAGGAAAGGCATTGGGGGTGTTAAAGGGCCGGTTGAGAAACCTGTTGGTCGACGAGGAAGTCGTACAATGCCTCACGAGGCGGTTCGGGACAGCACATCAGGTCTAGCTGGCACAGGTGCAGCTCACGCAGCAAAAATGGCGACCCCCGGAGAGATTCCTGAATCTGGCGGGTGACATTGAATATTTAGTAAAGCTGGTTTACCCAGAGGTAGAGGAACTGGGGTTTGAAAATCTGGCTCGTGAGTATTTTATAAAGGCCATAAATGGGGAATTACAAATACAAGTTCGGCGACAGCGGCCTCAGGGTCTGTATCATACGGCTAAGATTGCTTCTGAATTGGTCATCATTAATACGCAACGGTTGCACCCTGTGCAACAGACTGATTCGCCAGACACAGACCCCGGGGACTGAATAAGGAGAGATTCATAAGTGGAACGAAGGATTGGTTGACTGTTCAGAGGGGGGAGAAGGTTATGCAGAATAGGAGGTGCAGAGGCTTCGTGAGGTGATGCAGCAGTGTTTTGGGACTTTAGGAAGGCAACCAGGGTGGCGGACAATAGGTGCCGGGGTGTCTTCTGATCTCCAGGGAGTGGGCCCCACATGCTGGGGGTGTGGGGTGCGAGGCCATCTGCAGTTGGAGTGCAGGTGGTACGGACGTCAACGAGAGTCCACAGGGGGAATGGGACCAAGACGGGGTACAAATGAAGCTTCTATGGCAGGGACTCTGATAGGGGGGCCCGAAAGTCCTATCGCAGGAAGATCAGAGGCCCCAGGACACAAAAGAGCTATTAGTTCAGGAAACCGGACATAGCCGGCTTTGCAGGGTGACAGTCGGCTGCGAATGGTGGAGAAGCCTCAGTTGTGGTGCTCAGGTTAAGTGGGGTGAGTGAACAGTTGCAGAATGTCGCAGTTTTATGTACAGTGGAGTGGAAGCAGATTCGAGCAATGGTGGACACTGGGGCAAATGCTACCGTTGTGCATCCCGACATGCTGCGACACACGAGAGGGGGGTGGAAACCACTTGCCCCTGGAATAGGGTATCATTTGAAATTGGCCAATGGGGAAACAGTACCGAAACTCGCGAGTGGGGTGATCAACTTGTGGTTGGCTGGGATGGAGTATAATACTAAGGTGTGGGTGGCAAAACTATGTGATCCGTGCTTGATTGGACTAGATTGGACTAGATTTCTTGGCAGAGAATGGATGTCAGTTGGATTTTGACAAGATGTGTTTGAGGATTGGAACAGACACTGTTCCATTTGAGGAGCAGAGAGAAAAGGATCTGAAGGATGCAAGTGTCATTGCATCTGTGTCCGTGACGATATCCCCAAACTCAGAGATGCTGATAATTATCGCTCAACGAGCGGTTGTGCAGCATGGATCATTCCCGCTGGGATTAGTCAAGCCGTTGGAAGACCCATGACTTGCGGGATCGCGGTAGCACGAATGCTAGCCCGGTCTGAAGGAATGCACGTCCCAGTGCAGGTGTTGAATGCAACTGATCAGCCAAGGGTAGTGAAAGCGGGCACACAGTTAGCTACCTGGAAGTCAGGGATGGAGGTGGTAGAACATAAGGGGGAGTCCGAAATAGATGAACCAACGACGCACGACAATGGCGAGTGGCCTGAAGAACTCGCAGAGCTATAATAACGCAGTATTGTGGGGCTGAATGAGGATCAGGCGGAACAGGTGCACTGGCTAATTGCCCGTAACCGAGGCTTATTCATGTTAGCGGGTAAGAAGCTGGGCCGGACTAGCATGGTAACCCATCGGATTGAGATGCTTAATTGGGGGCAGCAAAGCCAATTAAGCAAGCACCGAGATGGTTGCCATTTGGAAAAAGGAAAACGGCTGAGGAGGAGATAGCCAGAATGTACGCCGAGGACATAATTGAACCCTCTGATGGGGCGTGGGCATTGCCCATGGTCCTGGGGCAGAAGAAGGATGGGACAGTTTGATTCTGCGTGGATTACAGGAGATTGAACGATGTGACCAGGAAGGATTCATACCCTCTCCCTCGAATCGACGAGACGTTTGATGCATTAGCTGGATCGAGGTGGTATAGCACCTTGGACCTGAAGAGTGGCTACTGGCAAGTCGAAGTAGACCCAACCAGTCGTGAAAAGACTGCATTTTCAGTGGGCACAGGGCTACGGCAATTGAAGGTGATGCCATTTGGTCTGTGCAATGTGCCGGCTACCTTTGAACGACTTATGGACAGAGTCCTGGAAGACAGAAACTTCACAATTATGATCTGGTGGTGACGGGAAATATATGTTTTAAATTTCAACTTGATCGGATGCATGGTGTGGCAGGCAGAATTATTTAATTTTTTTGATCTGGGTTCTTTGAGATTTTTTGGATTTTAAAAAAGTAATTTATTTATTTATTTTGAATAAGGTTCACTTGGCTTTGCCTGGATGGGTTTGAGGGTAGAGGAGTAGTAGCTGAATCCCGAATCCTATCCAGGTTCCTCCTGATGACGTCATCTTTGCTTTTTGCTTGTTCGGGTCCCTCCTGATTACTCCGATGCAGGACTTGTACCTGCTTGGTCTTCCATTTGATTTGAATTTAATTTATTTTAATTCCATTCTAAATTCAATTGAATAATAATAACAAACGTCATGCGTCAGGGTCAGGTGTCCGATCAAAGCGGGGTTCCATCACAGCAGGACGTCTTGGTACCCGGTCATCACTGCCAGCAGTTATAAAGTGGCAGTTCTAGTTATCTCTCTTATTAATTATGCAACACAACAGTACACAAACACCACACAAAACAAGTCCTGTCGAGGGTATACCATCTCTAATTGCTCTTTTTTCTTGTTTTTAATTGTTTCACTTTCGCCATTTCAGAAATTTCAGAACCATTTGCTCCAAGGAAGGTCGTAAATGTTCCGACGTCATAGAGCCCTTTGTTTCGATGATTTCATATTGTTTGTGCTGTGTGTGCAATTCCTGCTTGCAGGGAAACTCTGAAATAAAAGAAGGAAATTAAATGATGCCATCAATACCCCCCAACCCTACCCCCTACAATCCCCACTCCACATCCTACAACTCCTATCTCATGCAGATCATGTCGCTACTACTACGACTACCAAGTGTCATTTAACGGTCCAAATTGATTCCACCTTCTGGTGGGGTTTGCCGGTGAATGTTTGTGGCCCAAGCGTTTCACAAAATTGCTGACTAAGCTTGATGTTTGATCGCAGCTGATTTGGGCAGGAATTTGCGAGTTGTTCAGGATAGGGTGCAGGTGATAACTCGACTCCTGTTCACAGAAGAGCTTCAACTGGCAGAAGGATCCTCCGGCTTAATGTCCTGGTGGACAACATACACATCGATGTCTCGTCCTCCAAATGAAAAAGACAAGTGTGCACACCTCAAAGCTATCCTATCCACTTAATGTACACGTTATGTCCACAAATCACTCGTTGATGTCATGACCCATGGGGAATGCGAGAAATTTAATTAACGTTAAAAAAACCTTTTTATTTACTTTTTATTACATACTATAGGATGGTAGTATCGCTGATATCGATATACGTAGTTGGTATAGGATGGTAGTATGACTGATATTCGATATATGTAGCTGGTATGGGATGGTAGTATCCCTGATATGGATATACGTAGTTGGTATAGGATGGTAGTATCGCTGATATCGATATACGTAGTTGTATAGGATGGTAGTATCGCTGCTAATCGATATATGTAGTTGGTATAGGATGGTAGTATCGCTGATATCGATATACGTAGTTGGTATAGGATGGTAGTATCGCTGTATCGATATATGTAGTTGGTATAGGATGGTAGTATCGCTGATATCGATATACGTAGTTGGTATAGGATGGTAGTATCGCTGATATCGATATACGTAGTTGGTATAGGAATGGTAGTATCGCTGATATCAATATACGTAGTTGGTATAGGATGGTAGTATCGCTGATATCGATATACGTAGTTGGTATAGGATGGTAGTATCGCTGATATCGATAACGTAGTTGGTATAGGATGGTAGTATCGCTGATATCGATATATGTAGTTGGTATAGGATGGTAGTATCGCTGATATCGATATACGTAGTTGGTATAGGATGGTAGTATCGCTGATATCGATATACGTAGTTTAAGGATGGTAGTATCACTGATATCGATATATTAGCTGGTATGGATGGTAGTATCCTGATATCGATATACGTAGCTGGTATAGGATGGTAGTATCACTGATATCGATATATTTAGCTGGTATGGGATGGTAGTATCCTGATATCGATATACGTAGTTGTTATGGATGGTAGTATCACTGATATCATATACGTAGTTGGTATAGGATGGTAGTATCACTGATATCGATATATTTAGCTGGTATGGGATGGTAGTATCCCTGATATCGATATACGTAGCTGTTATAGGATGGTAGTATCGCTGCTATCGATATACGTAGTTGGTATAGGATGGTAGTATACATGATATCGATATATTTAGCTGGTATGGGATGGTAGTATCCCTGATCGATATACGTAGCTGTTATAGGATGGTAGTATCACTGATATCAATATACGTAGTTGGTATAGGATGGTAGTATGACTGATATCGATATATGTAGCTGGTATGGGATGGTAGTATCCCTGATATCGATATACGTAGTTGGTATAGGATGGTAGTATCGTGCTATCGATATATGTAGTTGGTATAGGATGGTAGTATCGCTGATATCGATATACGTAGTTGGTATAGATGGTAGTATCGCTGATATCGATATACGTAGTTGGTATAGGATGGTAGTATCGCTGATATAATATACGTAGTTGGTATAGGATGGTAGTATCGCTGATATCGATATACGTAGTTGGTATATGGATGGTAGTATCGCTGATATCGATATACGTAGTTGGTATAGGATGGTAGTATCGCTGATATCGATATATGTAGTTGGTATAGGATGGTAGTATCGCTGATATCGATATACGTAGTTGGTAAGGATGGTAGTATCGCTGATACGATATACGTAGTTGTTATAGGATGGTAGTACTGATATCGATATATTTAGCTGGTATGGGATGGTAGTATCCCTGATATCGATATACGTAGCTGGTATAGGATGGTAGTATCACTGATATCGATATTTTAGCTGGTATAGGATGTAGTTCCCTGATATCGATATACGTAGCTGTTATAGGATGGTAGATCACTGATATCATATACGTAGTTGGTATAGGATGGTAGTATGACTGATATCGATATATGTAGCTGGTATGGGATGGTAGTATCCTGATATCGATATACGTAGCTGGTATAGGATGGTAGTATCACTGATACGATATACGGTAGCTGGTATAGGATTGTAGTATCACTGAGAATTTGGTATAACGTAGTTGGTATATGGATGGTAGTTATCGCTGATATCGATATACTATAGTTGGTATAGGAGGTAGTATACTGATATCGATATATGTAAGCTGGTATGGGATGGTAGTATCCCTGATATCGATATACGTAGTTGTTATAGGATGGTAGTATCACTGATATCAATATACGTAGTTGGTATAGGATGGTAGTATCACTGATATCGATATATTTAGCTGGTATGGGATGGTGTATCCTGATATCGATATACGTAGCTGTTATTACGGATGGTAGTATACTGATATCATATACGTAGTTGGTATAGGATGGTAGTATGACTGATATCGATATATGTAGCTGGTATGGGATGGTAGTATCCTGATATCGATTAACGTAGTTGGTATAGGATGGTAGTATCGTGCTATCGATATATGTAGTTGGTATAGGATGGTAGTTATCGTGATATCGATATACGTAGTTGGTATAGGATGGTAGTATGCTGATATCGATATACGTAGTTGGTATAGGATGGTAGTATCGCTGATATAATATACGTAGTTGGTATAGGATGGTAGTATCGCTGATATCGATATCGTAGTTGGTATAGGTGGGTATGTGATATCGATATACGTAGTTGGTATAGGATGGTAGTATCGCTGATATCGATATTGTAGTTGGTATAGGATGGTAGTATCGCTGATATCGATATACGTAGTTGGTATAGGATGGTAGTATGCTGATATCGATATAACGTAGTTTGTATGGATGGTAGTATCACTGATATCGATATATTTAGCTGGTATGGGATGGTAGTATCCTGATATCGATATACGTAGTGGTATAGGATGGTAGTATCACTGATATCGATATTTTAGCTGGTATAGGATGGTAGTATCCTGATATCGATATACGTAGCTGTTATAGGATGGTAGTATCATGTATCGATATACGTAGTTGGTAATGGATGGTAGTATACTGATATCGATATATGTAGCTGGTATGGGATGGTAGTATCCTGATATCGATATACGTAGCTGGTATATGGATGGTAGTATCATGATATGATATACGTAGCTGGTATAGGATGTAGTATCACTGATATTGTATAACGTAGTTGGTATAGGATGGTAGTATCGCTGATATCGATATACTTAGTTGGTATAGGAGGTAGTATCACTGATATCGATATATGTAGTTGGTATGGGATGGTAGTATCCTGATATCGATATACGTAGTGTATAGGATGGTAGTATACTGATATCATATTACGTAGTGGGTTACGGATGGTGTAATGATGATAGATATATGTAGCTGGTATGGGATGGTAGTATCCCTGATATCGATATAGTAGCTTGGTATAGGATGGTAGTATCCCTGATATGATATACGTAGCTGGTATAGGATGGTAGTATCCTGATATCGATATACGTAGCTGGTATAGGATGGTAGTATCTGATATCAATATACGTAGTTGGTATAGGATGGTAGTATCACTGATATCGATATCGTAGTCTGGTATAGGATGGTAGTATCACTGATATCGAATACGTAGTTGGTATAGATGGTAGCATCAAAATGAATTATATATACGTAGCTTAGTGTATAGATGGTATATCACTGATATCATATATAGTTGTATAGGATGGTAGTATGACTGATATCGATATATGTAGCTGGTATGGGATGGTAGTATCTGATATCGATATACGTAGCTGGTATAGGATGGTAGTATCCCTGATATCGATATACGTAGCTGGTATAGGATGGTAGTATCCTGATATCGATATACGTAGCTGGTATAGGATGGTAGTATCACTGATATCAATATACGTAGTTGTATAGGATGGTAGTATGACTGATATCGATATATGTAGCTGGTATGGGATGGTAGTATCCCTGATATCGATATACGTAGCTGGTATAGGATGGTAGTATCGCTGATATCGATATACGTAGTTGGTATAGGATGGTAGTATGCTATATCGATATACGTAGTTGGTATAGGATGGTAGTATACTGATATGAATATGTAGTGGTATGGGATGGTAGTATCCCTGATATCGATATACGTAGCTGGTATAGGATGGTAGTATCCTGATATCGATATACGTAGCTGGTATAGGATGGTAGTATCACTGATATAATATACGTAGTTGGTATAGGATGGTAGTATCGCTGATATTCGATATACTTAGTTGGTATAGGAGGTAGTATCACTGATATCGATATATGTAGCTGGTATGAGATGGTAGTATCCTGATATCGATTACGTAGCTGGTATAGGATGGTAGTATCCCTGATATCGATATACGTAGCTGGTATAGGATGGTAGTATCACTGATATCAATATACGTAGTTGGTATAGGATGGTAGAATGACTGATATCGATATATGTAGCTGGTATGGGATGGTAGTATCCTGATATCGATATACGTAGCTGGTATAGGATGGTAGTATATGATATCGATATACGTAGTTGGTATAGGATGGTAGTATCGCTGATATCGATATACGTAGTTGGTATAGGATGTAGTATCACTGATATCGATATATGTAGCTGGTAGGGATGGTAGTATCCTGATATCGATATACGTAGCTGGATAGGATGGTAGTATCCTGATATCGATATACGTAGCTGGTATAGGATGGTAGTATACTGATATCATATACGTAGTTGGTATGGATGGTAGTATCGCTGATATCGATATACTTAGTTGGTATAGGAGGTAGTATCACTGATATGATATATGTAGCTGGTATGAGATGGTAGTACCTGATATCGATATACGTAGCTGGTATAGGATGGTAGTATCCTGATATCAATATACGTAGTTGGTATAGGATGGTAGAATGCTGATATCGATATATGTAGCTGGTATGGGATGGTGTATCCTGATATCGATATACGTAGCTGGTATAGGATGGTAGTATCACTGATATCGATATACGTAGCTGGTATAGGATGTAGTATCACTGATATCGATATACGTAGTTGGTATAGGATGGTAGTATCACTGATATCGATATACGTAGTTGGTATAGGATGGTAGTATCACTGATATCGATATACGTAGTGGTTAGGATGGTAGTATCACTGATATCGATATACGTAGTTGGTATAGGATGGTAGTATCGTGATACGATATACGTGTTGGTATAGGATGGTAGTATCATGATATCGATATATGTAGCTGGTATAGGATGGTAGTATCTTGATATCGATATACGTAGCTGGTATAGGGATGGTAGTATCCTGATATCGATATACGTAGCTGGTATAGGATGGTAGTATCCTGATATCAATATACGTAGTTGGTATAGGATGGTAGTAATGTGATATCGATATACATAGCTGGTATAGGATGGTAGTATCACTGATATCGATATACGTAGCTGTTAGGATTGTAGTATCACTGTATGATATATGTAGCTGGTATAGGATGGTCGTGTGCTTGCCTCTGAGTCGTGCAATCTGCAATGAAATTTCCTAAGGATTCGGATTCGACTAAAATGTCATGTGGAGCAATTCCAGCAAGTGGAATCGCATTTGTGGTGTCTGCCATGATGACACTGGTTCATAAGTTTGAGGTGGTCAGACTCATAGTCGTGAGGGGTTGTACTCCTGACTCCAGAACTGTCCAATACTCTTCCTGATTCATAACTGCTTCAGCAG
>CM068959.1:134687512-134698895 GCA_035128595.1 Eptatretus atami | reverse complement strand
TTACCTTCAGCTCTGAAAGTTTTTTCAGAATATGATTGGCTTGATGTGCAGGCACAGTGACCGGGTCTTGGGTTTTCTTTCAGGTCCTGGCTGGACCCTGTTTCACATCTAGAATACAGTACAGGTGAAATGGGGACATCACCTTGTCATGGACGGTTTACTGGGCCACACTGTTTGATCAGCTCTACTTTGTGGTATCATGATGTGATGTGATGTGATGCAGCCACAGACTTGGCATGGGACCCAGAAAACTCAAATACCCAGGCCAGGCGGTGGCAGGACGGTCACACGTTGGTTTCGCTCAGCCCTCCCTGTGGACAGAATCCTCCAACTAACTCAGACATTAAACAAACAAGAACCTCTCTTTACAGCCTGTCATTGCTCAAGAACAGGAATCGAACCATCGAGTTGGAATATTGACATGTGGACCAAGCTGTCCCATTAGAAACCCACCCTGTGCTGTGCGTGCAACACTTACTCGTCCCGCTTTATAATGTTCGAGCAAAGGCCGCTCGTCGCTTCGCTGATGGGAATACAAAGAGAGGGGGAGGGAGAAAAAGGTGAGAGAGAGGAGAGGAGAAGAGAGGAGAGAAGAGAGAGGAGAGAGAGAGGAAGAGAGAGGAGAGAAGGAGAGGAAGGGAGAGGGGGAGAGAGAGAGGAGAGAGGAGAGAGAGAGGAGAGGAGAAGAAGAGAGGAGGAGAGAGAGGAGAGGAGAGAGAGGAGAGGGAGAGAGAGAGAGAGGAGAGAGAGAGAAGGGAGGAGAGAGAGGAGAGGGAGAGGAGAGAGGAGAGAGAGAGAGGAGAAGAGAGAGGAGAAGAGAGAGAGAGAAGAGAGAGAGAGGAGAAGAGAGAGAGAGAAGAAAGGAGAGAGAGAAGAGAGGAAAGAGAGGAGAGAGGGAGAGAGAGAGAGGAATGATGAGGGAGGGGAGCGAGGACGGTGAGTGATGAGAGGGGACAAGGAGTTGTGGGGGAAGTAAAGGCAAGGGGGGGGCATGAGGGACGGGAGCAGCGAGACGGAAGGCAGCATGAGTGACGTGAAGGCAGCATGAGGGATGGGAAGGCAGCATGAGACGGGAAGCAGCATGAAGGACGGGCAGCATGAGGGGACGGGAAGGCAGCATGAAGGGCGGAGCAGTGGGAGAAGCAGCATGAGTAGGAAGGCAGCATGAGTGACGGGAAGGCAGCATGAGTGACGGAAGGCAGCATGAGGCGATGGGAAGGCAGCATGAGTGACCGGAAGGCAGCACGAGTGACGGGAAGCAGCATGGGAGACGGGAAGGCAGCATGAGGGGATGGAAAGCAGAGAGGGATGGAAGGCAGCATGAGGATGGAAGGCAGCATGAGTGACGGAAGGCAGCATGAGGGGACGGAAGCAGCATGAGTGACATGAGCAGCATGTGACGGAAGGCAGCATGAGGGATGAGAAGGCAGCACGAGGGGACGGACGCAGCATGATGACGGAAAGGCAGCCTGAGTGGAAGCAGCAGAGGGATGAGAAGGCAGCCAGGGACGGGAAGGCAGCATGAGTGACGAAGGCAGCATGGGGGATGAGAAGGCAATGGATGGGAGGCAGCATGTGGATGGGAAGCAGCATGAGTGACGGGAAGCAGCATGAGTGGAAGAAGGCACATGAGTGGAGAAATGCAGCATGGGGATGGAAGGCAGCAGAAGGGACGGAAGGCAGCGTGAATGGAGGGAAAGCAGCATGGCGGGGATGGGAAGGCAGCATGAGTGGGGGAACTGAAGCAGCGTTAGTGGGGGAAGGCAGCATGAGTGTGGGAAGCGCATGAGTGGGGGGGAAGCAGCATGAGTGGGGAAGGTAGCATGGGAATAGAAGCAGCTGTTGGATGGAAGCAGCAGGTGACGAAGGCAGCATGAAGTGAAGGAGCAGCATGAGTGAAGGAAGGCAGCATGAGGGGAGTGCGAAGGCAGCACGAGGGGCGGGAAGGCAGCACGAGGACGGGAGAGGATGATGCGGGAAGGCAGCGTGAAAGGAGGAAAGCAGGCATGGGGGGGATGGGAAGGCAGCATGAGTGGGGGAAGGCAGCATGAGTGGGGGAAGCAGCATGAGTGGGGAAGGCAGCATGAGGGTACAGGCAGCATGGGGGATGAGAAGGCAGCATGAGTGACGGGAAGGTAGACGTGCGGTGGAGCGTTAATTATGATTCATACCGTCTCATCAAAATGATTCTACATAGAATAACAGTGAAGATGGAAACAAATATATGTCTGAAATCCATTGTCTACCGTAATAACACGTCCGGAGACAAGCATCGCCCAGACACATCCGGAGCCGAACACATCCAGAGACAACCACCATCAGACACGTCTGGAGACAAGCACCGGCCGGACACATCCGGAGACAAGCACCGGCCGGACACGTCTGGAGACAACCACAGTCCGGACACGTCCGGAGCGAACACCAACCGTCCAAGTCCGGGACAACCATCGTCTGGACACGACCGGAGGCAAGCACGCCCGCACAGTTCGGAGCCGAAACACCACCCAGACACCTCCGGAGACAACCACCGTCCAGACAGGTACGGAAACAAGCACTGCCTGGGCATGTCTGGAGACAACCACCGGCCATAGACGTCTGGAAGCCGACCACCATCTAGACACATCCGGAGACAAGCATCACCCGAACACGTCCGGAGCCGAACACCAACTGTCCACTTCTGGGGACAACCACCGTCTGGACACGTCCGGAGGCAAGCACCGCCTGGACAAGTCCGGAGCCTAACACCACCCAGACACGTCCGGAGACAACCACATCTGGACACGTCCGGAGAAAACCACGGCCCATACACGTCTGGAGACCACCATCAGACACGTTCGGAGACAACACCACCAGACACGTCCAGAGACAACCACCGTGGACACGTTTGGAGACAACCACCCATCAGACATGTAGGAGATAAGCACTGCACGGACATGTCTGAAGACAACCACCACCCATAGATGTCTGGAGATGACCACCACCCAGACACATCCGGAGACAACCACTGTCCGTACACGTCCAGAGACGAGCACCGCCCAGACAGTCCGGAGATGACCCCCACCGCCCAGACACATCCGGAGACGACCACCATTGTCTGGACACATCCGGAGACGGCCACCACCGTCCGGACACAACCACCGTCCGACACTCCGGAACAACCACCGCAGACACTCTGGTGATAACCACCGTCCGGACACATCCGGAGACAGCCACCATCTGAAGACAACCACCGTCCGGACATGTCCGGAGATAACCACAGTCAAAGGCCTGACGTACAACCAAACAAAGACTTTTATCCACAACACAAAGACCTGACATATTGAGCACACTGTGGTGTGGAACTGTTAACTAAGAAAGGCAGTGATAATTAGGCCTCTATAAGAGAAGGGGGCAGGGCTGGAGGTGAAAGGGGGTCTGGGGTAGTGAGAGGCATGACAGCATTTCAAAGAGGTCATGAGACTGAATCATAGTCATCATTTTCATCACCTTTGTTAGAAGGAGAGGGCCGAGGAAGTGATGAGCAAACCCATGAGTGATGTGTAGTACCATGTTACATAATTTCCCGAAACATTATTTACATCAGTAGCTGAAGCAGATTGAAGGTGAACTGGCTTCCGCCACATATCGGAGCTGTTGGAACTGTACTTGTATTATTTGCCAATTTAATTCCATATTCTATTTTTATTCTTCTGTACTATAGGTAAAGAAAGTCTGACACGATGATGCATAGGTCCTGACCTGACGATAAACCTTCAAATTGGTGATACGCAGGTATCATGGAACACCGTCCCTCGGACGGACATTAAGTTGTGTGTTCCGTCTGCAAGCATGAATTGGTTAACATGAAAGATCCTTCGGTGTCTTTTGCACGAGTTGGTGAGTTATTTCCGACACCGAACAAATTACAAATTCCTGCCACCTTCAGATGAACGACAGGCTTGGCCAGCCGGATCGTTAAAGACTTTGGGCCAAAAAGATTCCCTGGCCGACTCCACATGAAGGTGAGAATAACTTGAGCAATTAAAGAAGTCATGGAACAGCTAAAGGAAGATACATGCTGATACATCGAGACTGTCAGATCATCATGAGCACTTCCACGGTGCTCCTGTTAAATGATATATTCGACAGTGTTATACTCTGAAGATATCAGGACTGATGTAATCAACTGGTCAATACCACCGATGCACTCAGGACAACCCCCAGCAAGGGGGCCCCGAGGTTGCATAACGCTAAATAAAGGTCCTTTTCAGGGCCAAACACCGTGGACCACAACAAGACCAGTGGGTTCTTCCCTCTGCATCCTCCAACTCAATGTTGAGGGGCTGACATTTCCTAAATTTGAGATCCTCGTGAAGATCCTGAAGGACTACAACATCGACGTCGCCATAATCCAGGGAACTCATAGCGAGGATGACAAAAAGGATGCAAAGAAAACAATTGCAGGCGACAACCTCATGGCCTCTGTTAACGCAACAAAACAAGGCCTCGCCATTTACATCAGACACGGTCTTCCAAACATCGAAACCATAGACAATAAGTCGCTACACACAACAGTAAAGGTAAACGGTGTCGCTGTTGCAAATGTGTACAAGCCGCCCACACAAACATGGCCATCACTGCCCTACCCCAATACAACCACCCCGCGGTTTACATCGGGGGATTTGAACAACCACCACACTGAATGGGGATAAGGGGAAATGACGTGGCCGGAGAACAGCTAACCGACTGGGCGTCGACGCCGATCTCAACTTGCTGTTTGACCCAAAGTAGCCAAAGACCTTCCACTCGGGATGGTGGCAGACCAGAACAAATCACGACCTCTGCTTCCTGACAAAGGATGGCATTGAGAAGAGTTCTTGCTCCTTTCCCAAAAAGCTAACATCATGCTGCAACTTCCAGAAAGCGGATTGGACTGCTTTCACCAAAGAAGCTGAATCCAAGATCGAGGATATATCACCTGTCCCAGCTTAGTATGTAGAATTTGTATGTCTCCCTCCCTTTGTTGCCACTGATTCCAAAACGCATGGCTTCCGCAAGACCTACACATCTTGCCAGACAGCGGAGACTGACAGGCTCTGAAAGGAGCACAACAAAACTGGGAACCCGGACGTCACGCAGGCACTAATTGAAGTTCTCGACACTGAATGTCTGAAGCTCTGGAAGGAGTTGGTGGAGTCAACAAACATCATGGGCATTGTGGAGGAAACTGGGTGCCGCAGAAAACACTACTGCTGCCATCCCAAGAGTTTCCCCTGATTCCATCGCATCTAGACCGCAAAGGCACCAACCTCCAAATCAGCAAGGCAGAAGATTAAAAGGGATTACCTCCAAAACCTCCACCAAAGCCCACTGAGCAGCCACCTGTCGGCCCCATTTAAAAAGAAAGGCATTGATGCCACACTGTCAACAACCAAAAACAGCAAAGCTGTAGGGGCAGACAGAATTTTCCCTGAATTTCTTAAAAACCTCGGAGAAAAGTGGACATTATCTGGTTTGCGGCCTTTTTTACTGTAGTCCATGTAACAGGGCAAATTCCTGCAGCTTAGAAGAAGGCTAGTGCTATTGCCATCCTAAAAACTGGTAAGCCAGCAGACTTGCCTTGCAACTACCACCCTATAGCCCTACTATCAGTGGTGGGAAAGCTTATGGATATGGCCCTACTATCCCGTTGGCCTTCCTCAAGGATCTATTCTAGTTCGCGCCCTCTATAACCTCTATGTTAGCGACCTGCTAACGACGACCTCCTTCATACTCACCTATGCTGATATCGCACTCCCACCCGAGATCTGGGCATACTGTGGGAGTATTTACACAAATGGAAGCTCTGCCAAAACCCAACAAAACAGCCGTCTGCACCCACCATCTTGATAATTGCACAGCAAATGCAGAGGATGATGTGACATTCTGCGGTGTGAAAGTTGTAAATGTCGATTATTCTAAATACCTTGGGGTTACATGTGACCAGGCCCTGACCTTCAAAGAACACCTGCAAAGATGCAAGAAGGTCAGGACATGGGTAAACCTCGTCCAGAAACTGGCCAAAACATCGTGGGGGTGCCGGCACTAACGCCTGACGCACGGCAATGCTCACCCTCATATACTCGACGGCAGAGTATTGCGCACCAGTCTGGTTGGCGAGTGCCCATACGAAGGCATCGACGTTCAGTTCAACACCGCGATGAGAACAGTGTCTGGAACCCTCATGTCAACAAAGATCGAGTGGCTTCCCATCCTCTGCAACATTGCTCCGCCAGCCATCCGTAGGGATGTGCTGTCATCCCGATACTTCAGCCACATTTTGGCGACCGAAATTCCAGCCCAGCGCCTTCTCACTGAACATCCGTGCTGTTGCCTCAAGTCTCGAAAAGCACCATGGAACCACGCCGACCTCCTCACTGGAGCCCATCAAAGCACAGCAGACTTGTGGAGGGGCCAGCTGGGAGGCTGCCACAACTCCTATAAAACATATTGTACATGATCGAACCATTCCTCCACCCGGTTTCATACTCCCACATAGGCAATGGACAGCCCTCAACAGGCCCCACACTGGGCAGGGCCTTTGCGGTAGTACCTTCCACCGATGGAGGATGAGGCCGAATGTGCTATCTGACTGTGGAGGAGTTCAGACGATGGAGCACATCACCTCGCACTCTCCTTTGCGGCAGCTATCGGAAGGACTTTTAGTTCTCCACCAACTCACCCCTGCGGCAGCCACATGGCTGCAGAACCCGGACATTCAACTTTAGCACACCCCCATATTGCCATACACAACAAAGAAAATGAGCACTTCCTCCACGCTTCCCTGAGCCTTGATCTTGTGGATTAATAATTTTTTTTTAAACCTCTCAGGCAAAAAGCAACAATTAAAAATAGAAAATGTTTGCTTTCCAACAGCTTTCTAACAGCAAGTTTCCTAAAACAATTTCAAAAGGTCATTATAAAGTATATTTCATTAACCTGACATGACGAGAAATACAAGATCACATTCGTATCCTTGAAGGTGAGCGTCGATCTGCATTGGCCGACAGGTGGAACAATGGATGGAATCAACGGAACGTTGTTTGGAGTACTCGAACCGCAGTACCCTTTTCCTCCTGCTCCGAAGAAGGGGCAACACCCGAAACATCAGGTTCTCCCTTGCTCCCCCACAAGGGTTAGCGTACTCCGATCAACCTTCTGTTCATTCCATACATTATGCAAGAACACATCAGACCAATTGCTTAACCCCATGAAAAAACACAGCATCAATCATCTGTTTCAAATCTCCTACAACAATAAGTGCTGATCACATGTTTACATCACGTGTTGCTGCCCGCACAGTGAAAATTGTTAAGAAGGTAGGGGTTGTGCCATTCAAAAAAAAAACTCAAAAACTTTATGTTGTTATGGTAACCTATTTGTATTTTGGTGTACACTTCAACAAATTAACAACCAAAAGAAAGGATTTCACACAAGATTATTAAATGGAAACTTTTGAATCCATGTTTTGGGTAAACTGTGGGAGTGAGGGTCGCCGCACACGAGTCGACGCAACGCGACAACATTGTCGGTGACAGTTGTGGACAATCGTGTGATGTGCGGTTGTTGACGATCATCGTCGACTAGTTTTTCAGGCGCGTCGTGTTCAACTTTTACGATGAGTTCCTCACGATGATCGAGCATCACCGTGTCGTGTGCGGAAATCTCTGACTCGGCACGTTATATTGACCGGTTAAACTTCAGCTTTCAGTCGCTTCTGACAGCAGCTTCAATGACAGATTCATATCTGTTGCAGCAATTTTTTAATACTTTTAGATTTTGTGAACATTGAAGGCCAAAAGGTATTATTAATGAAAATTCAATGTAATGGCCTGAACCTGCCCTTTATTTCCTGTATTTAACAAACCTTCAGAAACAATAAAATAGAGCTGGTGTAGATACATTATGTCCCTAGAATAGCCTTTGAATTACATTGACATGTACTTACTACACGTGTGTGTGTGTGTTCATACCTTGACCACTCCCTGAGTCGGCCTTCTCTCCACTCAGTACTTCGCCCAAATCCGTTTCTCTCTCCCAACACGCCATCAGCGACGTACCAGCACTATGGCCAAAGCACCAATGATCAGAGCTTTCACCGTTATCATCCTCTCCCTACACATCTTATTCATCGCCATTTTAATAGTGCGTTAACAGTCGGTTAGTGCGTGGCGGTCTCCGACCCAACAACATTGTACAAGATTAGTCGCCGACAATCTTGTTGAGTTGTGTCGGCGAACATCGGCCCAGCGTGCGATGGTCCTCAACCATGAGGTGTAGGACCCCCAAGGCCCCAACCCAATGGCAGCATCGAGTCTTGTTCAGTGAACCAAAGATGGGCTGCGGACATGATTGTCGACATTAAAGGAATTTAAAAAAATTCTTTTAACACCTTTCCAGCTCTAAGAATTCCTGACAAATGCATATAATTTACACAACTTTGGATATCATTAATGGACACTACAAAAGGTAGGGTCCATTGATGGAAGGTACGCTCTTAACGGCTCCGCCAACAAAGGTGGACCGAGGTTACGTTTTCACTCGTGTTCGTCTATCTGTGAGCAGGAGATCTCCTTATGGATGGATTCGGATGAAACCTGGTGGAGAGATCGGGTGTGTGACGAGGACCAAATTGATTCGATTTTGGTTAAACATTCGGATCTGGATTTAGAAATGAGAATTACTGGTTCCATCATTTTCTGGAAGCGTGGCTGTGCTGTAAGCTGGTACTCATTTTGCTGACCTCAGAAGGATGACAGGTTGATTCAATCCACCTGGTGTTATTTCAACAGCAGGACAGGGGCTCAAATTCAAGACCCGAAGATCTAAAGGCAGCCACCTTAACACCAGGCGATTTTGTTTCCTGATTCTTCATAATTGAGAGATAGAGCCAAAAAATGATATCGGCCCTACATGACGATAGAGTATTTCAAAAAAGTTGTAGACGGATTGTGACAAAACTTGATGGATGAGTTGGGCAGGTGACAAGAATAAGCCGATTCCATTTTGGTTCAGGTCCCGATTCCTGGCGGGGATATACACTCTATCGAGTGCCCTTCCAGTGTGAACATGCTATCCGAAAGGATACAGGTAGATTGAGGCAGGAGTCCATAAACAGATTTTGTGGAACGACAAGTCCATGTATGCATTGTTCAAGTCTGATGGCAGGATGTATTGTTACGAATCTGGAACCCATCGCACACAACAGCCAGCATCCTTATAGATCAGTTATATCGGTAAGTATGTGTTTCTAGGTAGGGTCCCGTCCTATGTTTAATGGGTGATTAATTGTACGTGCGCTGTGGATTATTTATAGTTAGGAATTTTTTACATCACCAACAATGACAACAACACTCTGCTTGCGGCATTGTCCGCGCTCTTCGTGCGCTCGCCGGCATGTGCGGAATTCCATGCCCCAGGTGGTGTGGATTTCGCACCAAATATGGTCACGAAGCATTTCACTCTGGCTTGGCCCAAATATGGTCACGAAGCGCTTCGCTCTGGCTGCCCGCCAAATAGGGGTATGCGTCATTTTCCGCCCAATGGGCGACGCGCATACCAGAGTCGGGGCGGTCCTTTGCAAGAAGGCGGAGCCGTGACACGCTGTCCACCCAATGAGAGCAGGCAACGGGGGAGCGGACCCGCCGCAAAAAACGATGGAATAAGAGTTGAAGATTGCACCCCGTCTGCTTGAGCGCGCTTCTGTCTGGGTCTGCGGCTGACTGCATCCTGCGCATCCGAGGCGTCTCGTCTGACGCATTACAACAAGCGGTCGACCATCTCATCACGGGAGATCACCTCGTCTCGCCTCCTCTGGTTCGGCTGCCCTGGTCCATTCTTTGGCGACTGGTGCTCCGGGAAGGTGCAGTCGTCCAGCCACGCGAACGCGGCCAGGTAGCCAGCACGTTCTCTTCCCTCAGCTCGTCTTCCCTCCGAGCTGAAGGGGCAATAAAGACCTCGAGGTCCATCTCTTTCTGAGTATTTGTGTGTGCCTGTGTGTGTGTCCGTGGGCCCTGTCTCTAAGTAGAATTGTTTAAGGAATTGCTTGTACATTTGATACTCTTCTTCATTCGGATAACTCTGCTCTGTGTTCCCCTCCCCGATTATTGTTATAAATAAATATCCCTTTTGTTGAATGTACCAGCTCGTCTTTGTCATTTCTGCCATTTTTTTTTTAACGGTGCGTATTGGGGATTAGGAAGGCCGTTGTTGCCGTGATTGTTCATTTGGACCGACAGGCCTTGGTAACCATCCGCTCGGGTTACACACGGTTCGAGCATGGTAAAGGCTCGTCCCACTCGAGGCCTGTCGAGGGTGTGAATTCCCCGGTAGCTTTGCCGTGTGGGTACTTAGGTATATTGAAGTTTGGCAATTAACCCTACCCCACGCGGTCGAATTATTGGCGATTCATGGTCCTGTAAGGGGCCCGTGCCTTTCGGACTTATCAGAGGGTCACGACCTAAATTCCGGTGTGTTCGGTGGAGCCGACTCTACTGCTCCTCTAGCGGTCGTGCTCGCCACCAAGACCCGGCACCACAACAGTATTGGATCACTGTTGATCCATATGCTGGACAATTACAACCATAAAGTACGAAAGATTGAGGGGACTGGCGATGTGAGCAGACGATCCCACCTCCAACCCATCAAAAACTGGTCGCAAACGTTCGAGGAAGAATCCAGGCTGTGATGATAGCAAAACTAGTCTTCCTCGATTTCATCTCTCATCACTGTTGATGAATTTCCATGGAATTCCAAAACCTCGATTTCATCTCTCATCACATTTATCACTGCCGATGCCTTCCCCCCCCTCTCTTATACTCTTCCTTTTGTTTGTACAAACTTTCTGTGCAACCTTGTGGGGTCCGAAGCGGGTGTTCGAAGGCGGGTGCGAGGTTTCATAAATATCTCAATACAAAGATGATTTTGTGTTTCCACGCGAACGACGCCGATCTTTCTGTAAAAGATAAAGACGAGGAATCCTGTTTATCAAGAACTTTTGCAGTGAATTAAATTGTCCGTGTGTAGACACGTTAGGGGGTTCGACATTCACCGTTATATTCACTATGTGTTTATCGACTTTTCCGTCAACATCACACCACATTCACTTGAGATTTTTTGCTATTTCTCTGTAATAACCCGAACCTTTCATCATGGCACATCAGAGGCAAACCCCCTCCCCAGCCAACACCATCAGCATCGTCACTGTGATCACATTCATAATCATCATTAAAGGAACATTAATTTTACATCATACCACTCGCACAGTTTTGGGACAATCCCCACCACATTTTCAGGTTTTGGGACCATCCCCACCACATTTTCAGATTTTGGGACCATCCCCACCACATTTTCAGATTTTGGGACC
>CM068959.1:134674555-134687487 GCA_035128595.1 Eptatretus atami | reverse complement strand
ACGGAAAAGAGAGATTGTTTTTATGGTAACCTATTTGTATTTTGGTGTACACTTCAACAAATAACAACCAAAAGAAAGGATTTCACACAAGATTATTAAATGGAAACTTTTGAATCCATGTTTTGGGTAAACTGTGGGAGTGAGGGTCGCCGCACACGAGTCGACGCAACGCGACAACATTGTCGGTGACAGTTGTGGACAATCGTGTGATGTGCGGTTGTTGACGATCATCGTCGACTAGTTTTTCAGGCGCGTCGTGTTCAACTTTTACGATGAGTTCCTCACGATGATCGAGCATCACCGTGTCGTGTGCGGAAATCTCTGACTCGGCACGTTATATTGACCGGTTAAACTTCAGCTTTCAGTCGCTTCTGACAGCAGCTTCAATGACAGATTCATATCTGTTGCAGCAATTTTTAATACTTTTAGATTTTGTGAACATTGAAGGCCAAAAGGTATTATTAATGAAAATTCAATGTAATGGCCTGAACCTGCCCTTTATTTCCTGTATTTAACAAACCTTCAGAAACAATAAAATAGAGCTGGTGTAGATACATTATGTCCCTAGAATAGCCTTTGAATTACATTGACATGTACTTACTACACGTGTGTGTGTGTGTTCATACCTTGACCACTCCCTGAGTCGGCCTTCTCTCCACTCAGTACTTCGCCCAAATCCGTTTCTCTCTCCCAAACGCCATCAGCGACGTACCAGCACTATGGCCAAAGCACCAATGATCAGAGCTTTCACCGTTATCATCCTCTCCCTACACATCTTATTCATCGCCATTTTAATAGTGCGTTAACAGTCGGTTAGTGCGTGGCGGTCTCCGACCCAACAACATTGTACAAGATTAGTCGCCGACAATCTTGTTGAGTTGTGTCGGCGAACATCGGCCCAGCGTGCGATGGTCCTCAACCATGAGGTGTAGGACCCCCAAGGCCCCAACCCAATGCAGCATCGAGTCTTGTTCAGTGAACCAAAGATGGGCTGCGGACATGATTGTCGACATTAAAGGAATTAAAAAAATTCTTTTAACACCTTTCCAGCTCTAAGAATTCCTGACAAATGCATATAATTTACACAACTTTGGATATCATTAATGGACACTACAAAAGGTAGGGTCCATTGATGGAAGGTACGCTCTTAACGGCTCCGCCAACAAAGGTGGACCGAGGTTACGTTTTCACTCGTGTTCGTCTATCTGTGAGCAGGAGATCTCCTTATGGATGGATTCGGATGAAACCTGGTGGAGAGATCGGGTGTGTGACGAGGACCAAATTGATTCGATTTTGGTTAAACATTCGGATCTGGATTTAGAAATGAGAATTACTGGTTCCATCATTTTCTGGAAGCGTGGCTGTGCTGTAAGCTGGTACTCATTTTGCTGACCTCAGAAGGATGACAGGTTGATTCAATCCACCTGGTGTTATTTCAACAGCAGGACAGGGGCTCAAATTCAAGACCCGAAGATCTAAAGGCAGCCACCTTAACACCAGGCGATTTTGTTTCTGATTCTTCATAATTGAGAGATAGAGCCAAAAAATGATATCGGCCCTACATGACGATAGAGTATTTCAAAAAAGTTGTAGACGGATTGTGACAAAACTTGATGGATGAGTTGGGCAGGTGACAAGAATAAGCCGATTCCATTTTGGTTCAGGTCCCGATTCCTGGCGGGATATACACTCTATCGAGTGCCCTTCCAGTGTGAACATGCTATCCGAAAGGATACAGGTAGATTGAGGCAGGAGTCCATAAACAGATTTTTGTGAACGACAAGTCCATGTATGCATTGTTCAAGTCTGATGGCAGGATGTATTGTTACGAATCTGGAACCCATCGCACACAACAGCCAGCATCCTTATAGATCAGTTATATCGGTAAGTATGTGTTTCTAGGTAGGGTCCCGTCCTATGTTTAATGGGTGATTAATTGTACGTGCGCTGTGGATTATTTATAGTTAGGAATTTTTTACATCACCAACAATGACAACAACACTCTGCTTGCGGCATTGTCCGCGCTCTTCGTGCGCTCGCCGGCATGTGCGGAATTCCATGCCCCAGGTGGTGTGGATTTCGCACCAAATATGGTCACGAAGCATTTCACTCTGGCTTGGCCCAAATATGGTCACGAAGCGCTTCGCTCTGGCTGCCCGCCAAATAGGGGTATGCGTCATTTTCCGCCCAATGGGCGACGCGCATACCAGAGTCGGGGCGGTCCTTTGCAAGAAGGCGGAGCCGTGACACGCTGTCCACCCAATGAGAGCAGGCAACGGGGGAGCGGACCCGCCGCAAAAAACGATGGAATAAGAGTTGAAGATTGCACCCCGTCTGCTTGAGCGCGCTTCTGTCTGGGTCTGCGGCTGACTGCATCCTGCGCATCCGAGGCGTCTCGTCTGACGCATTACAACAAGCGGTCGACCATCTCATCACGGGAGATCACCTCGTCTCGCCTCCTCTGGGTTCGGCTGCCCTGGTCCATTCTTTGGCGACTGGTGCTCCGGGAAGGTGCAGTCGTCCAGCCACGCGAACGCGGCCAGGTAGCCAGCACGTTCTCTTCCCTCAGCTCGTCTTCCCTCCGAGCTGAAGGGGCAATAAAGACCTCGAGGTCCATCTCTTTCTGAGTATTTGTGTGTGCCTGTGTGTGTGTCCGTGGGCCCTGTCTCTAAGTAGAATTGTTTAAGGAATTGCTTGTACATTTGATACTCTTCTTCATTCGGATAACTCTGCTCTGTGTTCCCCTCCCCGATTATTGTTATAAATAAATATCCCTTTTGTTGAATGTACCAGCTCGTTCTTTGTCATTTCTGCCATTTTTTTTTAACGGTGCGTATTGGGATTAGGAAGGCCGTTGTTGCCGTGATTGTTCATTTGGACCGACAGGCCTTGGTAACCATCCGCTCGGGTTACACACGGTTCGAGCATGGTAAAGGCTCGTCCCACTCGAGGCCTGTCGAGGGTGTGAATTCCCCGGTAGCTTTGCCGTGTGGGTACTTAGGTATATTGAAGTTTGGCAATTAACCCTACCCCACGCGGTCGAATTATTGGCGATTCATGGTCCTGTAAGGGGCCCGTGCCTTTCGGACTTATCAGAGGGTCACGACCTAAATTCCGGTGTGTTCGGTGGAGCCGACTCTACTGCTCCTCTAGCGGTCGTGCTCGCCACCAAGACCCGGCACCACAACAGTATTGGATCACTGTTGATCCATATGCTGGACAATTACAACCATAAAGTACGAAAGATTGAGGGGACTGGCGATGTGAGCAGACGATCCCACCTCCAACCCATCAAAAACTGGTCGCAAACGTTCGAGGAAGAATCCAGGCTGTGATGATAGCAAAACTAGTCTTCCTCGATTTCATCTCTCATCACTGTTGATGAATTTCCATGAATTTCCATGATGAATTTCCAAAACCTCGATTTCATCTCTCATCACATTTCATCACTGCCGATGCCTTCCCCCCCCCCTCTCTTTATACTCTTCCTTTTGTTGTTACAAACTTTCTGTGCAACCTTGTGCGGTCGAAGCGGGTGTTCGAAGGCGGGTGCGAGGTTTCATAAATATCTCAATACAAAGATGATTTTGTGTTTCCACGCGAACGACGCCGATCTTTCTGTAAAAGATAAAGACGAGGAATCCTGTTTATCAAAGAACTTTTGCAGTGAATTAAATTGTCCGTGTGTAGACACGTTAGGGGTTCGACATTCACCGTTATATTCACTATGTGTTTATCGACTTTTCCGTCAACATCACACCACATTCACTTGAGATTTTTTGCTATTTCTCTGTAATAACCCGAACCTTTCATCATGGCACATCAGAGGCAAACCCCCTCCCCAGCCAACACCATCAGCATCGTCACTGTGATCACATTCATAATCATCATTAAAGGAACATTAATTTTACATCATACCACTCGCACAGTTTTGGGACAATCCCCACCACATTTTCAGGTTTTGGGACATCCCACCACATTTTCAGATTTTGGACCATCCCCACCACATTTTCAGATTTTGGGACCATCCCCACCACATTTTCAGATTTTGGGACCATCCCCACCACATTTTCAGATTTTGGGACCATCCCCACCACATTTTCAGGTTTTGGGACCATCCCCACCACATTTTCAGGTTTTGGGACCATCCCCACACATTTTCAGGTTTTGGGACCATCCCACCACATTTTCAGGTTTGGGACCATCCCACCACATTTTTAGGTTTTGGGACCATCCCACCACATTTTCAGGTTTTGTGAACCAGCCCCGCCACATTTCCGGTGCAGCTTTTGGGGTCCCTGCATGTCGTAAAGTGTGTGGGAGTTTTCATAAAATCTCTCAAAACATTTTTTTAAAGGTTCTGGGCTCCGATTCGTGCGTCGCATGGATACCTCGCTCGTACAGAATAACTCCAAAGTTCGTCATCGTCAATGCTCGGTCAGATGCATGTTTGCAGATGTTTATGTCTGCAACATGTTTGTGTCAAATGGAGACATAATTGTGTTCGTATGATACCTGTGTCGATACAAAAACAGGAAAAGGCCGCATTGAAACCAACACCTGGGTGCCAGAATTTGCTGTTTTCATTTAGTGTTGCAGAAACCATCGAGCCAAAACAACACAACGTCTTGTATAAATATTTTAAGTAATAAAAGTGATTGGAAACCAGGTATATATTAAGGTGAGTTTAAAGAAAATTGTTATGAATTGGTGAGGAATCTTGAATATTATCATACGTGTTGAACCTTGCACTATAACTTGGGCAGACATTAGACGCGTTGAACAAGTAATTTTGGAGAATGGCCACAGGGGATGAGGGACACACCAGCAGCAGGGATGAGGGACACACCAGCAGCAGGGATGAGGGACAAAATAGAGACTACTTTTGCCATATTTAGGAGAAATACCTAAAGTTGCACAATAATTGGATGTCAATGTTGGAAGTGCTGAAACAATCATTCATTCTCACATAAAACCCATGTTTATTCAAAAGGCAATCCGTGAGGTTATTGCAGCAGAGCATTTAGAATGCTACCTTTTAGAGCGGAATGAGAGAGAAAGGGGGGTGGGGGGAGATAGGTTCTTGAAGATTGTGACAAATGATGAGACCTGGGTCCATCATTTCATGCAAGACTTGTAGCGAGCCAGCATGGAGTTTAGACATTCTTGGTCTCCACCAACAAAAATATTGAAGGTTCAGCCATCAGCTGGAAAGTTAATGGCAGTATGGGCAGCGTTTTGGGACCTTAACGGCTTGATTAATGTGGAATTTCTTGTATGTGGGGAAACCATCAATGCACAGTTTTAGTGACTTGGTATGCAATGGAGTGAGACACAGAATATGGAGACAATGACCGTTTATTCTGTGTCAGGGGACGAGTTTACTGCCCAACAAGGTTAACCCTCACAAGGCACACTCAGGTGGAGATGGGTTGGGAAGATTTACATCGACCCCATACGGTCAAGTCTTGTGACCTAACGATATAATAATCGAATACACCAATCATTTTGAAACCCCCCTGTACAGGTGTGATGATCAGTTCTCATCAGTCATAAACCAGGTCTTTCACTCCAGAGTCCATTATCAATATCGAATCCCCTTATTCCCCCTCTATAGCTGTACATGTACGCGTTAACACTCTGATACATCATATTGATAATCATTTGCACAACCATCATTTTAGTGCCAATAAACTCTTGCGTGCATTTTTGGACTTGGTTAAAAAATTGCACAAATAAATGTTGATGTTGCATTCCTTTAAAATAAGAAAAAAAAGTTTGAAGTTAGTTTGGACTCAAATGATCAATTGATTGGATTCCAATGATCAGTTTATTTTTTTTATTTTTTTTAGTGACACCAGTCGATGATTTGAATGAATGGAAACAGAGTGATCGGTGGTGGGTTGACGGTGGTGAATGAGCCGTGTGAGAGAGGCAGGTACGTTCCGCGCACTGCTCGGTGCACAGAAGGGAAGCGATCGAGGCTTTGCAAGGCCAGGGTGACCGTGGGAGATTAGACCAGGAAACTGACCATGCGGTGTTCGTTTTGCCTGCGACCTCCGAGACAATGCCCAGCTCGAGCAAAACGACAGCATAGCTGCCATTATCGCACGTCCGTTACAATTCCCCTGCCGGTCGTCGTTGCATCCGTTTTAAATGTTTGACCCTCGACACAAATGATCTCCGGATTGGCTGAAAAAACAGCAACGAAATGGACATCCTGGTAAGTGTGACAGCGTGGGAAGGTTATCACAATCAAAATGATATCCAACCATGGTGTCGTGAATGCCTTAGTTTTGTGGTTACAGTAAAATGTCGATCAAACCCATTTGTAAAGCTGGCTGTCTAAGTAGGGGCAAATCTCTCGCATGTCGGTCGGATTTGCCTTCTCGGGGGACAATCCCCTTCCAGGGGATACTATTTCCCTCTTTTCTGTTAGAGGGATTTTTGGCACTGCTGCCTTTTCATAGATAGCATTTTAGTGTCCATCAAATGATTCCCCGAGAGGATGTTAACAATCGACTACAAAGTGTGGAACGGCATCACCTCGAGACGAAACCAGGCCTTCTCCCCGATAGTCATTAATGAGCCAGCTGGGTTTTTCAGCACAGTGACATGGCAATTCATCTGAGACGAGCTCATTTCCCATTAACACAGAATGAATGTGAATCCTCAATACCGCAGCCGTGCGGCTGGATTTGAACCCATAGCCACTGGGATGCCGGCTGTCCATTCCCTCATCACTCGACCCACAAATGTCAGGGTTAAAATGTTTCAGGAATACCTGGCAGATTGTCTATCGCACCATATTGAACTGAACTTTAAATGTAATTGCACTAATTTATATTTCAAGCTAATTCTTATCATTCACATAACCATTGACAGGCGTCCATACAATGTGACCTCTGACCTGGCTACGATCTGAAATAGTTACCCTGATAAAAGATTTCATATAATAAACATACATTTTACTAGATAATGAGGTTTGTGATCATTTTCATAATGCATTAGGGAGTAAATACAAATTTGTATTAAATTACAAATATAGAAATATTTTCATGGTCAGTTATTTTTTATTTTTATTTTTAGCTCGAAGAGAAATAAATGGAGAAACGTGGTTAGATAATGATTATGACATCCGTGTTCGTTAATTAGATAATAATAGTGAAAAAGGACACATATATCGTCACTGACCGTCGCACAGTCACACCATACGGTTGGAATCCTATATAAATCCCATAGTTACACCATATGGATGGAATCCTATATAAATCCCATTAACCGGCCCTTTTTGGTTGGTGTTGATTCCTATCCATTTTAAGATTTTTAATTCCTCCAACACAAAGTCATGGACATTATTCCGATTGTCCGTTATCTTTGGGTACCGAGTGTCCACTGGTCTTCATTTCTGTGCCTTTTTCAGTCTGTGCATATTTTTTATGACCGACACCCTCCATTTTGACTCTCCAAGGTCATATTTTGTGAGTGTGCTTGTTATTAACGGAATAAAGTCTCGATTTCTGCTCTCTCTGTGACATTTAAAACATCTCGCGTTTGGAACATCTTGGGTACAACTCTTTATGAACTTTAACAATTGGATAAAATATAAAAAATATGACCAAGATAAATATCGAAGACAAGCTTCATCTTATTTGTGTACTGACCCTATAAAACATAAAAGCTTGCTTTCAGATTTTCTCTAACATGATTACAAACAATTTCCTTTTTATCTAAACAGGCAATTGATGTTTTCCGTTGCTTGTCGTTTCTTTGTCCATCTGTGCTGTACGCATCAATTGGAGGCTCCTGTTTTTCATAAACTTTGTCTTCCTGCAAACACAATGAGGATCATCAATGCAATCAAAGTAACAACAGCTGTTGTTACTATTATTATTATTATTGCAATAATTCCAATCCTATTGTGGTGTATCAATGACATTGTGTTATATTTATCTTCATTATAATTTATGGCCTATTAATTCCTGCAAAATCAGTGAAGCTGAATATTTCCCTTGTTAATCTTTATCTAGATCTCTGCATTCTGCATCGGCTAAGCCTCTGCACCAGCTGGGGCACTCATCTGCACCGGCCAGGCCTGTCGCCTCCCCGTAGGCCAGGCCTCTCCAAACTATTGGTTAACTTGGCTGATTAGAATGAGACATTTTGACACATTTTGGGTATTACATTCCACAAGATCAGCCTGGTTTTCTCCTGATACTCGGCTCCAAGATATCAGGAGAAACATAAATTGAGTCTAGATTGCTGGCCAAGGTTCCTGCCTTGATTGACTTTTATTTGCTTTCTTTCTTTTTTAAATACAAAGGCTAAGGCTCATGATGGAACACACACACACACACACGACAAACATTTAACACAACCACACCATTACACCACCGAGTTTGGTTACTTTGAAAAGGAATGCAAAGAAAAAGAGACAAAGGAAATGTCCATTGCTGGAAAAATCTCCATCATTCATGTACTGCATTTAGTAAAGCTCAAGAACAGTTCTAAAGAAGTAGATAAAAGGCTGAAATGAATTGAAACAGTAAGATGTAATAGATGGACAGGTAAAGAGGATCTAGGACAGAGGAAGTAGTTTTTATTGGTGTACAGAGCAAGTGGCATTGTGAGAGTGAATGCAAACTGATGGAGACAAACACCCAGCGATGAAAGACAATTCAGACAACAAAACACCTGCTTGTCCATTTGTCTTTACAACTATCTCTACCTTTCATTTCCAGCTATGTCTCACTGGGTTACAAGGTAATTCAAATTATGAAGATAAAAAAAAGGTCTCGTACGCATGTTGAGAAGTCATGAAATGTTTCTTGAGGATTCATTTGTAAAAAAAACAAGTAAAAAAAAAAGACAGAAAGTATCATAGCCCCCGTTGTTTTAGTAATTTTGATGAACGGAGTTAAAGGGCCAGCCCACATTCATGGACAACTAAAATGGCTGCCAGTCTACCAGTCGGCCATCTTTGATCAGATCACAAAATAAAGCGAGAGGTACGTGTATGCCATCATGTACTGTGGTTGTGCCAAGTTTGAACAAAATCAGACCACGCATGTCTGACAAATGGATGGGGACACATTTAAGTAACAAAATGGCTACAGTCAAAATGGCTAAAAAAAATGACGCGCGTATGTAAAGCATCATTCTTTACCTGTGTGCCAAATTTGAACAACATCGGTAAATGCATGTCCGAGAAACTGTTGCGGACGCACACACGCACGCACGGACATGAAAATCAAGACCAAATCCATAAGCCCCCGTTTCGGACCAAGTCCAACGGGGTCTACGAAAATGTGTATGTTTATGATTATGTCTAATAAAGTCTCTGTTTCGATTAGATAATTGTTTTGGATCGAGGATCTAGCGTCAGTGTTGCACCTTCTTACAACCAATGCGGGATACAGGTGTTCCCAAAATCATGATAAACTTAAATACCTTTTGTCTCAACGGTTGTCGAAAAGTTAAATCTGTGTTTATGTTGACTTCCTTTTAAAGCTTTCTCTCCTATACATATCACCCAGTGAAGCTCAGGTAGCACCACCAACGTGAAACTATCTCACCTACTCTTTACTCAGGTCACCTCTCCTTCCACCCACCTCACCATTACCAATTTATTCTGCAGTATCAGTAAAATGAATATAATCGGCTGGCAGGATAGCTTCGAGGTACGCACACTCGGCTTTGAGTCGTCTCATCTGGGTTGGAATCCCGACTCGGCTATAAATTTTCATTCCGTTGTGTTTCGCATGCCATCCACCATCAATATTTCTGTATACACTCCTGATTGGGTAATATAAAAATGTAATTCTGTACAAGTCTATTTTCAAAGTATAGCTTTACAGCATTGTGCAGATTCAAAAATGGATCCACCAATGAATGCCCCTTTAATCTCAGTTTTACAATGGCTTCATGAAAACATGTTCAGTGTTCACGCATCTTTAAAAAAAACAAAAAAAAAACAAAACTAAGATCTCGACTTTCACCGACTCGAGAAGTCTTTGTCCAAGCCGAGCTGTTAAATCGTTTCATAAAAAAACACAACTCACGTGAAACGATGGCTGGCTCATGGTGGGTTCTGAGATTTAGTTTGTGTTTCATAAAATAGACATCAATAAAGTGCAGCATTTATGGCCACAGAGGTTTTTAAAAATAATAAGTTATGGTGGCTGCAAAAGCATAATTTTATAACTCTATGAGAGTAAATCCTGGGAACAATAATTAATTTATCACAGGGGCTCGAATGAAACCGAAGTTCTTCGGGTTCTCAAGCTGCGATGATATACACCTACGAAGTTACCATGCCATCCCTGTGGCTTGGACAAATCCCTTGAAGCCTGATAAGATTTGTTTGTAACTTCAGAAGAGCGTAATATAAATCTGTGGCTCTAACCAGGCACTTAAGATACACAGGGACGTTCCAGATGAAAGCACTTCGTTGGTTGGCAACATCAACTTCTCCCTAGGCACTGACACAAGCTGACGTTGGTTCGACTCGTAACGATGCAAGGTTAGCGACTAGAGATTTGGGCACGCAGAGGGCACAGGATAATAAACAATGGTGCCCGCTATTAGGCCAGCAATTCTCATAATTGCTAAAGCATCTTCCTCGACTGTTATTGCGTGACAAGCAGGCTCCAAAAATCTTCTTTCCCTTCTTCAAATATCCAAGAACCAAACAAAACGGATGACACGACATCAAGGACGATAACTCCTCGTGCAGTCATATTACTTTCACTCTTAGTAAAGTGTGATTTGTACATCAATTTGAGTCACGAATATGCTCGCACAGTACGGAAAGGAAAGCCATATTTCGAGCACCTGAGCTTCTGAAGTTCAAAAATACGGATACAAACAAACTTAAAACTAATCCAACACGTCCTCTCCAACTCCTCCAACACTGACCTCCACAAGTGGTGGGGTGGTGGAGAGGGAGAGGGTAAATAGATTGATAGTGTCCACATAAGATAAGTGAAGTCAAGTTAAAAGGACACAGCAATAGGCATGACGGGTGAAAATTCCTACCTGCACCCCACAGGCAGGAGTGATGTCATGAACCTTGCAAGGTGATTGGTCATGACAAGATTGCATGCACTACATACAGTTCATGGAAGCACAACATTAAATATGGCTTTAAAAAAAACAAACAAACAAAAAAAACAAGACAAGACAAGCTCATCAATTCCACAAACGATGTACAAATTAAATAAATACATAAAACATTATGGAAAACACTATTTATATAAACTGAACATATACAGAATTTATGCACATAATGTCAGTGATGCTCATACATATGCGCGCACACACGCACGCACGCACGCACGCACGCACGCACGCACACACACGTGATTCATATCTTTTGAACTCACCTAACCCCTCTATCTCTCCTGCACACATATATCTGATACACATGTCTGACCATGCCAACACCTCTCCTCCTACATGTGTACTAAATAGATGGCTCCTTACCGGAGTAGGTAGATGGTGAAGGTGCAGAGCAAACTTGTTAGAAATCCAGTGAAAAGTCCCATTGTGAAAGACAGCTTGGCTGAATCTGATAGGATTAGACAACAAGCCAGTGAAGAGCAAAATTTGTTTTTAAAGAACCAAAGAAAATCATCAATATACACTTCAAAACCATCAATAACGCTTCGCTACATCAATGTAAACATATATATATATATATATATATATATATATATATATAATATTATTTATATGCACAGTACCTATAGAAAGTCTACACCCCCTTTCAAAAATTTCACCTGGAATTAAATTGCATTGAATCAAACTTTTCCCAACTTTGTTTACACATTGGAACCCATAAGTTCCAAGTGAAAAACAAACATTATACAAATTTCAGAAAATTAATTTAAAATACAAAATTAGAATATCTTGGTTGGGTCAGTGTCCACCCCCCTTAGCATATCAATTGTAAACAAGAAAAAGAGCAATCAGAGGTTGAAGACCCTCGCCAGGACTTCTTTTGAGTGGTGTATTTTTTTTTTATAGGCTTGAGGGTAAATGCAATACGCCTCCAAACCGTGTGTCCGATCAAGTTGAAATTTAAAACATATAGTCCCCCGCTCTACTAGATCATAAATGTGAAGTTTCATGTCGATGGATTAAGCGGTACCAGAGAAAACATTATTTAATATTTTTCTTCAATCCAATATGGCTGCCAAACCATGTGACCTTTTCAATATTCTGAACACAGTTGTATCCCAAGGCTTGGGGAACACTTGTGTGACGTTGCCCCTCGATTTGTCCAGCCGTTCTGGAGAAGATGATTTCTGTAGTTTTAGGGTAAATCCAACATGGCTGCCAAACAACGTGACCTATGACATCATATGTGTGAACTTTTCTTCCTCATGGACAGGTGGTCATTGTGTAAAGTTTCGCCTCGATCGTTCAGCTACTTCAGAGATTTTGAAGGTTTTTTTTTTTTTAAACATATGGTTGCCGATCATGTGACCGATGTCATAAATTTTTTTTCTATGGACCATTTTACCCCGAGATGACCCTCAAAAATTTTCATACTGATCGGATGTAACGTTCTACATATGCAATTATGACGTCATAATGAGTGCACATATGACGTCATTTAAAAAATCACTTCTTCCCCATGAGAAGTACTTGCCATGTGCCAAGTTTCAATTTTTTTCCTTGGTAGATACAGAGGTCCAAATTTTTTCCGTTTTTCCAATATGGCTGCTACACCACATGACCAATGACGTCATAATTATCATTAAAACACTCAACATGAATAGTCGCACCAACCGGGAAAATTTCGTCTTAATCCGACAAGCAGTTGCAGAGAAAAACATGTAAGTTCTGTGCGGCCAAACAGACAGACAGACAAACGGACCCAAATGCAATACCCTCTCCTTTGGTGAGGATAATTAGCTCAGGTGTAA
>CM068959.1:134621750-134632403 GCA_035128595.1 Eptatretus atami | reverse complement strand
ACAACAAGCCTGTGGTCGGTATTGAGAAACTGAGCACTCCGGTAGACCCTGCAGTTCCGGATCATTCTCCAGTGACCATCAACGAGGACATAGTCAAGCTCCTTTGCCACACCGCCAGCGTTAAAATACCCAGTCCAGCGATGAGCTTGTAGATGAAACCATGAACCAGCCACCCGAAGTCCATGACTTCTTGCAAAGTCAAGGAACTTAGTGCTATTCTGGTTCACAGTTCCAGACCCACGGGGAGCAACACACGTCGCATAACCATCCCCATCAGTTCCAGTCGATGCATTGAAATCCCCCAAGAAGAGAAGAGTATCTTACCTGGGGCACTGATCAACCACAGAGTCGAGCGTGGCATAGAATGTGACCTTCACGGTGAGATCACTCGCCTCAGTCGGATCATAAACAGAGACCAGGAAAATGACACCTAAGGAGTGACGAATCCTTACTCTCATAATACGCTCGTTGACCGGTGTTACCTCAATTATCATTGGAGTCAGCTTGTTGGACACAGCAACAGCAACTCCTTGGGCATGGTAACCATCAGAGTGACCAGACCAATAGTAGGTGTAACCACCCACCATGATCTCACCGCAATCCTTTCTCCGATTGACCACAGGCGACACACCTCAGAGAGTGCTGCAATACCGATGTTCAAACGCTTGAGTTCAATTGATAACAGAGACAGGTCATCATCCTCTCTTAGGGATAAGACATTCCAGGCACCCACCCGAAGGGACCGCCTCAGGTTAACCCAAGGAGACCGCCGTCTGGAGGACGACACTTCAGCACCACTCCGACACACTCTCCTGCAATCTGACCTGGGAAGGTTATCCTGTGGTTTTCTTCCTATCATCAAAGAGTGGGGGTCCCGAAGGCCTTGCCCCAATCCCATCAGCCGGTGAGCTGCCCTGCGAAGGGGAGCTGCACAGGAGAGGTTTTCAATTTTCATTACGTTTTTCTCGTGTTTCGCAGAGTGAAGAGTTTTACCGTGACCGGAGTGCAAATCCTGACACCAACTTCCTCAACAACAAAAAAGTAACCCAACTGCAGGAGGACGTCCGCAGCCAAAGTTGGGCACTAGATGTGGATGGCCGTTGGCTCACTCGGAGCTCCTCTGCCCTTTGACAGGTTTCGTTTTTAATCCTGCTGGGTGTCCATATCCATACACACTCCTCACCAGGAAACCTGGTGGGGGAGATGGTTTAGTCGCCAACAACTCGACCATGAAACAGGTTAGTACAGGTTTACATGATACCTGTAGCAAGTCACAGATATAATCTGGCCTGACCTGACTTCAATCTGAAGTTTGGTTGCGATTGGATAACTAACGGCCGAATGTATCGAGGTGAAAAAAAGAAAAAAACAAAGACAGACAGATAGACAGAAAGACACCAACCTGGGTATTTTAGTGAGAAGATGACATGGAGGAGCGCCCTTCCTTTTTTACCCTCCTCTTGACCTCATCTCATCCATCACATCGCTTCTCCCTCTGTTTCCGAGCCTCCCAATCTCAGTTTCCTCGAAGCAATGAAGACCCTCAACAAACAAAGCCGATAAATCTTTCCAAGGAATTCAAACACCGTCTTACGCCATTCAGTTTGGGCTGTTTTCAGATCTCATGATGCTCAGTAAGAGATGAGCTTTCTGGCTTTGTGTAAACATGGACCAAAAATAAATGATTGGTCGAGTCAGAAATCAATGACTTGGTAAATATCATGCTCTTGACTAATGTCGATCCTAGTGGACCGTGCCAGTGAATACCCGTGGACCACGGCATTGAATCCCCGTGGACCGCAGCAGTGAATCCCCGTGGAACGCGGCAGTGAATCCTAGTGGACTGCGGTAGTGAATCCTCGTGGACCACGACAGTGAATTCACGTGGACTGCGGTAGTGACTCCTAGTGGACCGTGACAGTGAATCCTCGTGGACCGTGACAGTGAATCCCCGTGGAATGCGGCAGTGAATCCTCATGGACCGCAATAGTGAATCCTAGTGGATTGCGGTAGTGAATCCCTGTGCACCGTGGTAGTGAATCCCCATGGACCGCAGTAGTGAATCCTCGTGGACTGCGGTAGTGAATCCCCGTGGACCGAGGTAGTGAATCCTTGTGGAGTGCTGCAGTGAATACCCGTGGACTGCGGTAGTGAATCCCCATGGACTGCGGCAGTGAATCCCCGTGGACTGCAGCAGTGAATCCCCGTGCACTGCGGTAGTGAATCCTAGTGGACCGCAACAGTGAATCCTTGTGGACAGTGGCAGTGAATCCTCATGAACCGTGGTAGTGAATCCCCGTGGAATGCGGCAGTGAATCCTCATGGACCGTGATAGTGAATCCTAGTGGAGTGCAGTAGTGAATCCCCGTGGACCGTGGTACTGAATCCTCGTGGACCGCGGTAGTGAATCCCCGTGGACCATGATAGTGAATCCTCGTGGACTGCTGCAGTGAATACGCCGTGGACTGCGGTAGTGAATCCCGTGGAATGCGGCAGTGAATCCTCGTGGACCGTGATAGCGAATCCTAGTGGAGTGCGGTAGTGAATCCCCGTGGACCGTGGTACTGAATCCTCGTGGACCGCAGTAGTGAATCCCCGTGGACCGTGATAGCAAATCCTAGTGGAGTGCGGTAGTGAATCCCCGTGGACCGTGGTACTGAATCCTCGTGGACGCGGCAGTGAATCCTCGTGGACCGTGATAGCGAATCCTAGTGGAGTGCGGTAGTGAATCCCGTGGACCGTGGTACTGAATCCTCGTGGACGCGGTAGTTTAATCCCGTGGACCATGATAGTGAATCCTCGTGGACTGCGGCAGTGAATCCTCGTGGACTGCGGCAGTGAATACCCGTGGACTGCAGTAGATCCCGTGGACTGCGGCAGTGAATCCCCGTGGACTGCGGTAGTGAATCCCCGTGGACTGCGGTAGTGAATCCTAGTGGACCGGTAGTGAATCCTAGTGACTGCGGTAGTGAATCCTAGTGGACTGCGGTAGTGAATCCTAGTGGACCGCGGTAGTGAATCCCCATGGACTGGCAGTAGTGAATCCCCGTGGACTGCGGTAGTGAATCCCCGTGGACTGCGGTAGTGAATCCTAGTGGACTGCGGCAGGAATCCTAGTGGACTGCGGTAGTGAAATCCTAGTGGACTGCGGTAGTGAATCCCATGGACTGCGGTAGGAATCCTAGTGGACCGCAACAGTGAATCCTAGTGGACTGCGGTAGTGAATCTAGTGGACCGCAACAGTGAATCTAGTGGACTGCGGTAGTGAATCCCGTGTACTGCGGTAGTGAATCCCTGTAGAAAGTGGCAGTGAATCCTGTGGACGCGGGAGTGAATCCTCGTGGACTGCGGTAGTGAATCCACGTGGACTGCGGTAGTGATCCCTGTGGAAAGTGGCAGTGAATCCCTGTGACCGCGGCATGAATCCTCGTGGACCGCGGCAGTGAATCCTCGTGGACCCGGCAGTGAATCCCTGTGGACGCGCGGCAGTGAAACCTTGTGGACCCGCGGCAGTGAATCCACGTGGACTGCGGTAGTGAATCCTAGTGGACCGAGACAGTGAATCCTCATGGACAGTGGCAGTGCATCCTCGTGGACCATGGTAGTGAATCCTAGTGGACCGCGACAGTGAATCCTCGTGGACCGTCGTAGTGAATCTCGTGGACCGTGACAGTGAATCCCCGTGGAACGCAGTAGTGAGTCCTCATGGACCGCGATAGTGAATCCCTGGAGTGGCGGTCGTGAATCCCGTGGACCGCGGTAGTGAATCCTAGTGGACCACGACAGTGAATCCCCGTGGAAGCGGCAGTGAATCCTCGTGGACCGTGCAGTGAATCTGTGCCGCGACAGTGAATCCCCATGGACCACGGTAGTGAATCCCTGTGGACCGCGTAGTGAATCCTCGTGTACTGCGGAAATGAATCCACGTGGACCGGTAGTGAATCCTCGTGGACTGTGGTCGTGAATCCTAGTGGACCGCGACAGTGAATCCCCGTGGAATGTGCTTGTGAATCCTCATGGACCACGATAGTGAATCCCCGTGGACCGCGGTAAGTGAATCTTGGTGGACCACGACAGTGAATCCTCGTGGACAGTGGGAGTGAATCCTCGTGGAACACGGTAGTGAATCCTAGTGGACCGCGACAGTGAATCCTCGTGGACCATGGCAGTGAATCCTAGTGGACCGCAACAGTGAATCCTCGTGGACCGTGGTAGTGAATCCTAGTTGACCGCGACAGTGAATCCCCTTGGAACGCGGTAGTGAATCCCCATGGACCACGACAGTGAATCCTCGTGGATCCCGGCAGTGAATTCTCATGGACCACGACAATGAATCGTTGTGGATCATGGCAGTGAATCCTCGTGGACCGCGGTAGTGAATCCTCGTGGACCGCGGTAGTGAATCCTCGTGGATCCCGGCAGTGAATCCTCATGGACCACGACAATGAATCGTTGTGGATCACGGCAGTGAACCTCAGGGAAGAATGTTCTCAGGGTGGTGTCACACAAGCAAAGGACGTAATCCATTAAACGATGAAGATCATCAGTGGTGAGTACGAATCGGAAACATCAAAATGAAGTTCCATCCACATAGAACTCAAGCGAAAGGTGCACAGATTATTTATTTCGTGAGTACAGTATTTATTGAAGCAAGTACTTACTCAAATGTGCTGGAATCTTTTTTTAACCACCAGCACATGTACTCACTCCTACCTTCCTCTTCCCAAACGTCCACCTCTTTCCTCTCCATTTGTCTGACACTCTCCAACCAGACTGTCTCTCTCCTATCACGTTCCCCTATTTTGCCCCTCCGACAAGGTCTGAGATGGGGACATTAAAATGAGCCCCATCTGACCAACCGACTGACTGACTGACCACCCTCCTCCTTCATATGCAGTATGAGGCTGCGGGTAGCATCATTGGCTGAGGGCGTGCTGTGCCGCTGATGGTACTTATTTCACCAACCTCGGAAGGATGACAGGCTGAGTCAACCCTACCTGGTGTTAATTCCACGGCCCACAGGGGCTCAAACTTAAGAAGCCAAGATCCCAAGCCAGCCACCATAACCACCAAGTTAACACCAGGCGTAGACTTGACAAGGTACCACCATGATTTGGAGGAAGGAGACTGGTTGGACAGTTCGGCGATGAGATTTTTCAGATAATGTTTTCTGGCTTGCTTCAGGACGGACACACTTTTTGCGATCCATACGGAATGAACAAGAGTTCCATTTATGTTTCATCCCCAGTCCCTCTAGTTTGTTGTTGGTATGTCCCCCCGAGTAGTGGTACTAGTAGTATTTGTCATAGAATACCTAAGAGTTTGTGAAAAAGTTTTTGCATTTTCTTTTATTGGCTGGTGAACGGAGAAAAGTCAACTTCATTCCTAACTCATTTGCTTTCCAGACAGTCTACCATGACCTCATTAATGTAAAGAGAATAGCCACATTATGGGAACATTTATTCGCAGTCCTCTGGCTTTTCACCAAAGCCCTTTTGAACTCGTCTTGAAATGCGAGGAAAGGAAGGATGTTCGTCAGTAATTGTGTCGAAACTGACAGCATCTGCACCTCCTTGAGTTTATCTTTGCCTACCATCCGTCCTAAGCTCACCTTCACTTCCAACCCCGGCCATCGATTTCAATGCACCGGCAGCAGCACAACGGGAGGACACGGAGCTCCACCATCTGCACTCCACAGTCTGCAGCAGGTTCGCTTACATTTCACGAGGTATCAATCCCAGGGATAAACACTACCCTCGTATGTCGACGACGGGACAATCCTGTCCTTTTCGTACCTGCGGCATTATGTCGTGAAGTCTTTGACACTTCACTCACTCACGCACCCGGACAACCCAGCAGCTCATGACCATGTGCTACGTCTGACCACGTATCGACACTGACGTGCACCTTTGGGCCAAGCAATGTCTTCAATGCCAACGCTTCAAGATCAAACGTCATACTTTTGCACTGCTTGGTAGTTTTTCAACAACAGATAGGCATTTCGACAGGGTCCATATGGATATTGTTGTTCCCCTCCCACCATCAAACAGGCACTGCTATTTGCTGACTTGTATTGACCATTTCACCCGTTGGCTGGAGGCTACACCGATAGCTGGCATCACAAGGTTCTTCGACGCTCCGAGAAGACCTTCATACTCGATATTAATGGTGGTCGGGAGACGGTTTCCATAGATCGCTTGAAGCCAGCTTATTTTGATACAGCACCAGAGCCGACCCTCCCCCCGACAGGTGGTTCGACACCTGTGATGGTACCCTCACCGTCATACATGTACAACTCACCTTGTGCACCATGCACACTTCCCAGCACGATATTTATGAGTACAATTCTCATCCCAACTCTCTGTTCCTCATATCTGGTGACTTCAATTGTCATCATGCCAGTTGGCTGGGTGTGGGTACCTCTCTCACCTGTCATGGCACTTCAGCAAAAGACTGCGACTCATTGGGACTCACTCAATCGGTCAACTTCCCGACCCAGATCTCAACCAACGGTACTCCATCTCTTCTGGGTCTGATTTTGACCAATTTCCCTGAAAATATCCGCTGTTCTTCCTCCGCACCAATCAGTTCATCTGACTACATACTTATCAAAGTAGACATCCCTCTGGCTGTTATCAGCGAACCACCTCAGCACCGTCGAGTGTGGCATTTCACTCAAGCCGACTGGAGGGTCTCCAAGCAGCCATCAAACTTCTACACTGGTCTCCCATCGGTACTTTCTCTGACATCAACTCATCCTGGGAATTCTTTTCAAAACTGCTCTTCCCTCATGCAGATTTATCCCCTCTCGTCTTCAGTTGTCCTACCCTTCTCCTGCCATGGTACACTGAAGCTTGTGGTGAGGCAGTTTCTGAACAACTTCCTTTTGCCTCATGGAAAGCAAACCCAACTGAGGGTAATCTCAGTTCCTTCCATAAAGCTCAGAACAAGTGTGTATCTACCTTCAGGAGAGCCAAAACAACATCTTTGTAATTCAAGTTTGAACTCTCAAACCTCTCTGCTCCTCCTCCAGTGTTTCTGGTGTATGTTCCCCCCTCCATCCCCTCCTTTACCTCAAATGCAGCACAGCTGACTGCATGCGAAAGGCTAAATGGCAAAAACTCCGTGTTTGCTTCTCCTCCTGTGTCCAAACCATCGCTTTCTGTACTCCCTAACACAGTCGCACACAACTGTCCCTGGACTCTGTGTCCTTTTCTCCTGACAAGGTGGGAGAGCTTGCTGTCAAACCTCGACTCAGATTCTGAGCTTGCAGCTCGACTCAGATCTGCAACCATCCTGGCATCAGCCATGGCTCTAAAAACCTGCTCTGGCTGCCTCTTGCTCTCTCTTTTTCTATTCACCCTCTCATTTGCTCATCAGCAAACATGACCGCTCTGCATTAAAAAGGTGCAACAGATCCTGCAATTACAGACAATTTCAACACGGGGGGCTTTCCTTTTCCCATCATCAGCAAGGTTATGGAATCCATCATCGCTTCAGACATTAAATCCTTCCTCTTCTCCAATGGCCTGATATCCAATCATCAATTTGGATTCAGACCAGGTCACTCTACCCGAGATATGCTGCTTCAGCTTTCCCAACAATGTATGGAGGTCCTCAATAGCAGACATGAGATCAGAGACATATCGCGTGCTTTCGATACGGTCTGGTACCCCAACCTGCTCACCAAACTCTCTTCCTATGGTCTCCAAGACCATCTCCACTCATGGCTCGTAGGCTTCCTCTCCTGTTGCAGCCAACATGTGGCCCTAAATGGAGTTCTTTCATCCCCTCTTCCTGTCCAGGCTGGAGGTCCTCAAGGCAGTGTTCTGGGCTCTGTTCTTTTTCTGGTTTTCATCAATGATCTCTCCGACTCTCTGGAAAATCCTATTTATCGCTTTGTTGTTGACTCCACCCTCTGCCATACCATCTGTCATCCCTCAGACCGGCAAGCAGCAGTCTCTTCACTCTCTGTAGATCTAGATAAAATCACAAGGTGGTCCAACACTTGGAACATGTCTTTCAACCTGAACAAATCTCACACTCTCACAATGTCTCTCTGAAAGGACAGTCTGGAAACTCCTCAATCTACTTTCTCAACAATCCTTTTGAAGAAGTCCTTTCATTCAAGCTTCTGGGTCTCACTATCTGCCATAATCTTTCCTGGGATTTAAGCCACATTTCCAAGCTGGCCTCCAAAGCCAGTCACCGACTGGGTGGCACCGTTGTGCAAAGTCCTTCCTTGGCCCACCTGAGCTCCTGATCACAAACAAAGCTTTCATCCGCAGCCTGATGGAGTACTGCTCTCCCCTCTGGGATGGTGCTTCTGCCTCCCACCTTTCTCGGCTTCACGCTGTGGAAACCAAGGCATTTAGGATCATTGGTGAGAGAGATTCGTCGGAGGAAGGGCGTGCTCCGCGATGCGGCACCTGAAAAGGTCATTGGTCCGGTCCCAGTCGCACGTAGGGACTCGTGGTTTGTGGCGGAGCTCGGGTGGTGAACAATCGGGGTCCACGGAGGGAGGTCAGGGTCGCTCTGTCCTTCCTTAAAACTCCTCGTAGCAGCCACTGTGAAACTCCAGAACCCGTAAGCCACCGTGAAACAAAACTGACTGCTTACAGCACCGTGAAACAAAACTGACTGCTTACAGCCACCGTGAAACAAACTGACGCTTACAGCCACCGTGAAAGCAAACTCGACCGGTTACAGCCACCGTCAAAGCAAACTCGACCGTTACAGCCACCGTCAAAGCAAACTCGACCCGTTACAGCCCAGAAAGCAACTCGACGTTACAGCCACGTAAAGCAAACTCGACCGTTACAGCCACCGTCAAACAAACGCGAACCGTTAGCCCCGTCAAAGCAAACTCGAACCGTTACAGCCACCGTCAAGCAAAACTCGACCCGTTACAGCCACCATGAAAGCAACTCGACCGGTTACAGCCACCGTCAAAGCAAACTCAAGACCGTTAACAGCCAGTCAAAGCATGCGTAACACAAAGAAACTCGACCGTTACAGCCACGTCAAAGCAAACTCGACCGTTACAGCCACCGTAAAGCAAACTCGACCCGTTACAGCACCGTCAAGCAAACTCGACCGTTACAGCCACCGTCAAAGCAAACTCGACCCGTTACAGCCCGTCAAAGCAAACTCGACCGTTACAGCCACCGTCAAAGCAAACTCGACCCGTTACAGCACCGTCAAGCAAACTCGACCGTTACAGCCACCGTAAAGCAAACTCGACCGTTACAGCCACCGTCAAGCAAACTCGACCGGTTACAGCCACCGTCAAAGCAAACTCGACCGTTACAGCCACCGTAAAGCAAACTCGACCGTTACAGCCCACCGTCAAAGCAAACTCGACCGTTACAGCCACCGTCAAAGCAAACTCGACCGTTACAGCACTCAAGCAATACTCGACCGGTTACAGCCACGTCAAAGCAAACTCGACCGTTACAGCCACCGTCAAAGCAAACTCGACCCGTTACGCCACCGTAAAGCAAACTCGACCGGTTCAGCCGACCGTCAAGAAACAAATCGACCCGTTACAGCCACCGTCAAAGCAAACTCGACCGTTACAGCCACCGTCAAAGCAAACTGACCGTTACAGCCAGTCAAAGCAAACTCGACCCGTTACAGCCACCGTAAAGCAAACTCGACCGGTTACAGCCACCGTCAAAGCAACTCGACCGTTACAGCCACCGTCAAAGCAAACTCGACCCGTTACAGCCACCGTAAAGCAAACTCGACCGTTACAGCCACCTCAAAGCAAACTCGACCGTTACAGCCACCGTCAAAGTAAAAAACTCGACCCGTTACAGCCACAGTAAAGCAAACTCGACCTACAGCCACCGTAAAGAACTCGACCCGTTACAGCCACCGTCAAAGCAAACTCGCGTTACGCACGTAAAGCAACTCGACGTTACAGCCACCGTCAAACAAACTCGAGGTTACACAGCCACCGTCAAAGCAAACTCGACCCGTTACAGCCACCGTCAAAGCAAACTCGACCCGTTACAGCCACCTGAAAGCAAACTCGACCGGTTACAGCACCGTCAAAGCAACTCGACCCGTTACAGCCACCAGAAGCAAACTCGACCGTTACAGCCACCGTCAAAGCAAACTCGACCGTTACAGCCACCTCAAAGCAAACTCGACCGGCCCTTTTTACAAGAGTCGCGAGATTTATTGGCCCTCTCCACGGGGAGGGGCCCTTGGCGAAAACGCACCTCGTGTCCGCCTCTGATTGGACAGGGTCCTCCGGCCCACCTTTCGGGCGCGGGCCTCGGTCCCTGCCAGGAGACCCAGTTACTCCTCACGTGGCTTCGCTCTCGACGAGTACCGTGTCAGTGCCGCGAAGGTCATCGTACAGAGTTACAACGTTCGTGGGAGCCGAGAACTGGAACCGCGAGACCCCTCTCGGCAAGTCAAGGTACGAGCAGCCAGCGGTGGTGATGGAGCATGACGGGCCGAAGGGGTCATGCAGATGGGATGGTTTATTAGATGTAATAACCTAACTAAAAAAATCGCAACGCACGCCTTTGATTCTCCCACGAGACAAAAGGAAGGGGATCTGACTACACACATACTTAACGACATAACTGACTTTTGGGCATCTGTATGTTGAATGCAAATGTTTATCTAGATTCGTAA
>CM068959.1:134583183-134621725 GCA_035128595.1 Eptatretus atami | reverse complement strand
ATCATTGGTTTCTCCCGTCATGAGGCCGAGTCTTTGGGTCTCTCACTCTTCTCACTGCAGGCAGGTCGGTGGTCTTTCTGTCTTCTACAGTCTCCGCTCTGGCCTCACCCCCCCCCCTGCTCTGTCTTGATGTCCCCCCCAAATTTCCGCAGGGCACTCAAGGTCTGCCAGCAACCCCTTCTGGTAAAACTACCAAAATCACGAATCACTGCTCACCTTCACTCTTTCATTCCTCTTTTTTTCTGCCTTTGGAACAAACTCCCACACTCTCATCAATCCCACTCTTCACTGCAGGTCTTCAAAACAGCTGTTCACCACCATCTCTTATCCCCCCATCAAACCACGATCTTTTCTACCCCCCTAATCCACCTCCTTCAAATTCCCTGCAGTGTCCATCTTGTTTACCCCGTATACCCCACCCCATTCCTCTCCCTCTCTCTTCCACAGATCTCCCAAACGTCTCTGTTCCCCACTGTTTTGTGCTTCCTCTCCTGCCCTTGTCTTCTGCTCCCTTGTTGTACGTTCTGCATGTTAGCTCTTATACGAGCCTCGACATGGTATGTATATATTTGTGTGGGCCGGGGTCGGTGGCGAGAATGACCACTAGGTGGGGAAAGCTTGCGTTGTCTCCCACAAACTCCCCGGAATTGTAGGCTGTCGCTCGGATAACTCCGCGAGCCGGCGGTCGTTTAACTGACCGTGGTCGCCAATATTTCAACTGCGTAGCGTAGGGTTATTTGTCTATAACCAATTTACCTAATTAACTACACGCGATTTCGACTACCGGGGAAACCATGCCCTCGGCATGTTTGCTCGAACCGGGTCACTCTACCAACGCGGTAGAGTTCCAACGACCGACTACCAACTCCAGTTCGGGTGGAGCCGAGCGGAAACTGCCAAAGCCGTGCCGGCTGGGATGAACGGATTATCGGGATAAAACCTCGCCTAAACTCAGATCCGAACCATGCTGGACCAATTCAAGAAGGACAGAAACGGACTGGGAATATTTCTACAAATGTTTATTTACAATAAAAAGACAAAGCAAGACTTAAGCCTGTATCTCACTGGGCTGCAACAGCTCGCGACAAAATGCGAATGGGATTCTCCAAAATGTCTGGAAACGTTCGCGGTGGTTCTCAATTTCCTCGCGCGAGTCGCAGGACGTCGCTCTGGTGTCGCTGGAGTTTTGAACATGTTCAAAAAATTTGTGCGACAAATTTTATCTCAAAATAGTCAGAGTCGTCGCAGTTGTCTCGAACCCTTCTCAATTTAGTTTCCGTGAGTCAGAAGGTGCGACAAATGTGACATGCAATGTAATGTAGATAGATTCACAATAGTTCAATCCAGATATGACTAAAAAACCCAAAAAAACCTCATAGTCCATATTGTAAAACCAGCATTGTCTGTCCTCTTTCTCTCCTGTTCTGAGTGATGGCCTTCAATGCAAACTTTCACTTTCCCATCATTCATAAATCACGTCACACATATTTTTACATAAATTAGGTCACACACAAAATATGGTCACACCCACAAGCCCCTATCAAGCAGATGAACAATGGGTCACACACAATGTTTGTGGGTGCAACGTTGACAAGTAAAGCATGAGTCACATTTGCTCTATGGCTAGGATACGGCGGCCGTACCCCCCTGAATTGACAGAAACATGCGGCGGCCGCAGAGTTTCTGAGGTGGCCTCAGGGTGGCCCTACGGCTATCTTTTACAGGCCGTAGGGGTCTCCGTGGAATTAAAGCGCGGAGTTTAACTTTTTTCATTTCTCGGTTGGCCGTACCAATTCGACAAGCCGTAGCCATGACGTAGATGTGTTCCACGTCGTCCGTACGTAGGGCGTACGGTGGGCTTGCGTTATTCGTGTGTTTCCGTAGGCTCTATTCAATGAAAAATGAATTTTGCCAACCCCCAAAAATTACGGCGGCCGCACTATTTCCACGTTCGCCTTAGGGCCCCCTTGCGGGCACCTTGAGGCTACCTTGCGTCTGCCTTGAAAATTCTATGGCCGCCGCAGGGACGCCCTAAGGTCACCGTGCGACATCAAATCAAAGACCGTACGGCAACCCCACGTTTTCGGTCTCCACAATTTCTAAATACCCCGTGCGGATACCCGAAAAATAAAACATATGTGACTGCTACATTGTGTGACCGTGGAAATCTGCGGCCGCCCTATAATTGCGAGTGAACGTACATTTTTTAGACCCTACGGCCGCCAAGCCAAATGTGACTGAAGCATAACAGAACACTTTGAACAATCAGGCTTGGTCAGCATTCTCCTGTAATCCCACCATCCTGTTCTGCCAGGGCACAGCTCCCACACCATTGTAGTACTCAGTCAGGTACTCTCTACTCGTTTCCCAACTGACAATATGATTGCTGGAAGGGAGAGGCCTCATATAATATATATATATATATGGTCCGATTTCTCAATTGTCACGCACAGTTGTCGTGCGACTGTTGCACGACATTTGCGCGATGGTCGCACGACCGTCGTGTGACCGTCGCGCGACAGTTGCATGTGCCAAAAAAATCTCATTTTTGTCACCTGAACATCGCGCGAACGTCGTGCGACATGTATGCGAACTCCAGGCGAAGTTCATCCCAAATTTCGCCGGGAGTTCGTGGGACATTCGTGCGATATTCGTGAGACATACGCAAATGTGTTTTAGTATAAATTCAGTGTGATTCCAAGTGAAAATTATCGCTGTTTTATCGCAATTTGGTGTCTCCAACTAGTCGCGAGCTTCGCAGCCCAGTGAGATACAAGCTTTAACGCGAATATGCAAGAAGGAATATTTACAATGAGCAAAAACACTTATTCAGTTCTACTTAAAGACGGGCCACACGCAGACACACACACAAAATGAAAAGAAACCCAGAGTCTTTATTGGACCCTCGCAGCCGAGGAGAGAGACAAGCTGGGGGTCAGAGTTCGGTGGTGTACCTGACCGTCGGAGGAAGGGCGTGCTCCGCGATGCGGCACCTGAAAAGGTCATTGGTCCGGTCCCAGTCGCACGTAGGGACTCGTGGTTTGTGGCGGAGCTCGGGTGGTGAACAATCGGGGTCCACGGAGGGAGGTCAGGGTCGCTCTGTCCTTCCTTAAAACTCCTCGTAGCAGCCACTGTGAAACTCCAGAACCCCGTACAGACACCGTGAAACAAAACTGACTGCTTACAGCCACCGTGAAAGCAAACTCGACGCGTTACAGCCACCGGAAAGCAAACTCGACCGGTTACAGCCACCGTCAAAGCAAACTCGACCGGTTACAGCCACCGTCAAAGCAAACTCGACCCGTTACAGCCACCGTCAAAGCAAACTCGACCAGTTACAGCCACCGTCAAAGCAAACTCGACCAGTTACAGCCACCGTCAAGCAAAAATCGACCAGTTACAGCCACCGTCAAAGCAAACTCGACCGTTACAGCCACCGCGGAAAGCAAACTCGACCCGTTACAGCCACCGTCAAAGCAAACTCGACCAGTTACAGCACCGTCAAAGCAAACTCGACCGGTTACAGCCACCGTCAAAGCAAACTCGACCCGTTACAGCCACCGTGAAAGCAAACTCGACCCGTTACAGCCACCTCAAAGCAAACTCGACCGGTTACAGCCACCGTCAAAGCAAACTCGACCAGTTACAGCCACCGTCAAAGCAAACTCGACCAGTTACAGCCACCGTCAAAGCAAACTCGACCAGTTACAGCCACCGTCAAAGCAAACTCGACCAGTTACAGCCACCGTCAAAGCAAACTCGACCCGTTACAGCCACCGTCAAAGCAAACTCGACCAGTTACAGGCACCGTCAAAGCAAACTCGACCCGTTACAGCACCATCAAAGCAAACTCGACCCGTTACAGCCACCGTCAAAGCAAACTCGACCCGTTACAGCCACCGTCAAAGCAAACTCGACCAGTTACAGCCACCGTCAAAGCAAACTCGACCCGTTACAGCCACCATCAAAGCAAACTCGACCGGTTACAGCCACCGTCAAAGCAAACTCGACCCGTTACAGCCACCGTCAAAGCAAACTCGACCCGTTACAGCCACCGTCAAAGCAAACTCGACCAGTTACAGCCACCGTCAAAGCAAACTCGACCCGTTACAGCCACCGTCAAAGCAAACTCGACCAGTTACAGCCACCGTCAAAGCAAACTCGACCTGTTACAGCCACCTCAAAGCAAACTCGACCCGTTACAGCCACCGTCAAAGCAAACTCGACCCGTTACAGCCACCGTGAAAGCAAACTCGGCCGGTACAGCCACCCTCAAAGCAAACTCGACCGGTTACAGCCACCGTCAAAGCAAACTCGACCCGTTACAGCCACCGTGAAAGCAAACTCGGCCGGTATCAGCCACCGTCAAAGCAAACTCGACCCGTTACAGCCACCGTCAAAGCAAACTCGACCTGTTACAGCCACCGTCAAAGCAAACTCGACCCGTTACAGCCACCGTCAAAGCAAACTCGACCGACCCTTTTTACAGAGAGTCTCGGAGATTTATTGGCCTCTCTCCACGGGGAGGGCCCTTGGCGAAAACGCACCTCGCTGTCCGCTCTGATTGGACAGGGTCCTCCGGCCCACCTTTCCGGGGCGGGGCCTCGGTCCCTGCCAGGAGACCCAGTTACTCCTCCACGTGGCTTCGCTCTCGACGAGTAACCGTGTCAGTGCCGCGAAGGTCATCGTACAAGAGTTACAACGTTCGTGGGAGCCGAGAACTGGAACCGCGAGACCCCTCTCGGCAAGTCAAGGTACTAGCAGCCAGCGGGTGGTGATGGAGCATGACGGGCCGAAGGGGTCATGCAGATGGGATGGTTTATTAGATGTAATAACCTAACTAAAGAAATCGCAACGCACGCCTTTGATTCTCCCACGAGACAAAGGAAGGGGATCTGACTACACACATACTTAACGACATAACTGACTTTTGGGACATCTGTATGTTGAATGCAAATGGTTTCCAGATCCGTAACAATATTTTTAAAGATTTCTCTCCTTACCATGAGTCATTTGGATAAGCCTGCACTCACGTTTGCCTGGTCAGACCGTGAGAGCCACCAAGAGGAAGCTTACACGAGTCCGCACGTGGTACGAGCTTGCTCGCATCTGAGTAAGGTCGGAAGGAGCTGTAGAAGTGGACTTCCTTTTATAGTAGTTCTTATAATCAATCTGCTGAATGTGGGCATTAATAAGAATTGTAGTCTCAGTTAATCACTGCATCTTTTTTAATTACTTAATATCAATCGATTCATCTTGATGTAACTCATTTTATTAGAACTTGTCATCACATGTAATAATCTGTGTCTCTCTTTTAATAAGGTCCTATTTTGTACTGGAGCTAAAGGTCCATAGCCATTTGGCTCCGCAGAAACATTATTCGCTCCGCTGCTTTGCTGGATGTCTCGAGAATGCAACCCAAATATCCCTCCCTCTTCTCTCTGTTTTTAGATTTTTAATTAATGTTCTTGCCATTTGTGCTGACTTGCCTTTGTAAAGGAATTGTCATGCTTGATAATGATACTTGATACATTGTCTGTCCAGAATTGCCCTGCTCGCAGTTGGCCCGTTACTCGAGACCCCTGCCCGCTTTACCCCTGTCCGCCTGCGCAGTTTGTTGTTTCGACCGGGGCGATAAGAAGCACTCTCCGGTTTTTATCAGAACTTTTCCCAAGTCTCGATAAATCTGTAAAATCCTTCACATTACTCTAGCCGGCCCTGCCGAGGTTAGATGTGGGTCATTGTGACCCGATTCCCTCCATTCCTGTCCAGTTTATTTGTGAGAAGGTCCTGTACGCTGTGCACTCGGTCACCCCCCCCCCACCCCACCTTCTCCTGGGTTCTATATGTAGATGAATTCCTGGAAGCTCCGATTTGCGAAGACCATTGCATGATTGTCTCATCAATGATCCTTCGTTCGGTAATTGCTTATTAAAGATTCTCTGTTGATGTACTTTGCCTCGAGTAGACAATTGAGTTTCTTGAGTTCCACAACAGAGCCGTACTCACACTCTGCTCTGCACTCTATCTGCTCTTTTATTCCTCTCTACATTTCTCCAGTTGTGTTTCTGATTGGCGCCATGTCCCGCGTTAGAGATTATAGGGTTCTCATAAGTGTCACTTGGCAGAAGGGGCTCATAAGTGTCAAGGGAGCAAGTTCTGCCCTGTGTCTCTATTCGATTTGCTGTACATACATGCCATACAAATTTCCCCCGTTGTATGTGTCCACCCTCACAAACACCCTGCATCTGTGCTTTGCTATTTCTTGTCAATAAAATCTTTACTGTCTATATGTGCCACACGGATTTCCCACATGTTTCCCCTATATAAATATAAATAAACCCATACATGTTTTCTTCCAACCGGCTCGTGGCGTCTTTTCGATATTGGTCAAACATCGTCCGCACTAGCGATAGCCGGGCAGTTTTACCCCAACTATTTTGCTCCATTAAATCGCCAGTGCTGCACTCTGTTCTGCTCGGCAGTAATCCGAGTGCACGCGGAGGGCACGAGCCTCGGTTAGTGGGACTATGTCACCCCAGGTAAACGGTGTTAGACGGAGGAACACTGGGAGATTTGGCCGTATAATTTCATCCGTGATTGCTTCACAACCTGCCAGGCCGTGGAGTTATCCGCATCATGTCGGCCTGCAGGACCAGAGGTTGGGAAGAGTTTGAGAAGTTTCCCCTTGTAGCGAACCCAAACAATACATACCACCTTGAATTATATATTTACATACACTTTACTATCTCCACTACAAAAAAAGGCATTCAATTACTTATTTATTAATATACTCTTTCCCGTCTCCACGACCTACACATTTATTTATTTAAATGTAAAATCGACATGTACCACTTTAAGGTGTGATTTGGGCCGTCCTCAATGAGGACTTGCATTCTTGCTAAAGATAGACATGAAAAAACAAACGTGGTCACTACATCGCTCTACTTATTAATTACAATGGAAACAAATCACACATTTGGACAAACACCATTCATCATCGTGCCTTTATTTTAATCAGACTTGCAGTGAAATAAAATAAAAAAGCTCCTTTTTGTGAAAAAAAAAAGAAGAATTTACAACACATGTCTCGTGAACGGTCAAAACTGATAAAAGCACACAAGACAGTTGAGCAAGGACTGCCTTTAGCCGTATTCTGCAGACATTTGCCTCCTGTGCTCACTGTGCGCATCGTGCCAGGCCGGCGGACATATTGTGCCTGTGAGCTGTCGTCGGTATGACGCGTCGGACTCAACCAGCAGATAAAGGAGACCGTCATGAAGGATGCAGGCAAACATGACAAGCAGCAAAGCCAAGAAAGCACATCAATCTGAGAAGTTCGATCCAGGCATGATGTGGAATAAATTACACCGACATGGACTCCAAATAGGAATGATTAAATCGTTTACCTGCAGCTACCACCTACAAGAATATCATATCAATTGCCTATTGGTATTTAAAAGTATCAAAGCTTGTAGATGCTAGCTATAAGTGTACAGCCTTCAGAACCTACATGTCTACAGTCATGCAAGCTGAGTTTTTCACCGAGTATCGAGGAGTGAAACATGTAAATGACACGAGACATGGCACCAAGTGCCAGCAGGACACGGTGTGAGTGTATTCATTGCTGCCAAATGAACGTTAAAATAAGTTCAACTTGAAGGTGTATGGTGCTGTTAGTCATGCTGTACGATGGTGGCGGTCGGAAACCTATGGATGTGGTAACGTATTTACGGCTGTAACTTGTCTCCCTCGAGAGAGAGAACCAGCGCCGAGTCGACTACAAAGCCTGGAGCACCTCGATTACCAAAGTCAAAGTATAATGGAGTTTTTCACTTGTCGAGTCAAAAATAAATTGCTTGCACCGCAAAAGGAGATGTGCGTGTATAACTCGCATCTTCGGGATAAATCCGTAAACACCGTACCACTCGAATCACAATATTGTCATCAAACACAATGCCGGCATTTTATGACATATAAAAATGGAGATATATGGACCCTTAGGTATCCGTATATGGACCAAAGTAGTGCTTAAGAGACCCAAAACGTCACAGGTTTGTCTCGAGACGAAACATGGTATATACATCTATTTTGTAGATATATGTATGTTGCGATCAATTTCTTTACGCGTACAAAACATCGAGGTTTGAAACAAGCGGAATTCTGGTCGGTTCAGGATACACAGACGGAAGACGAGAAGCGCAGGTGAAGAACAGTCAGAGGTAATTGGCAATTATTGAATCACCAAATCTATTGGAATTATTTGGGGTGCAATGTGGAAGATATCCTGCCCAACCCAATGAGACAGTGGAGTAATATGGCCGTTAAAGTACTAGTTGTAGTCGTAGTAGAGAGCAATGGTGGAGAAGATATAGAGTAAGTAGCTCGCCTCCCCACAATAAATCTCACCTGCACAGCATGACAGTGAAGATTGTACGACAGAAGGATCGACAGAAAGCAGACGACTTTAAATTGTCGAGTTTCTAGATGTCAACCCGAATAGTAATCATTTGTCCATTTTGCTGATTGCCAAACTACAAGCAAGTAAATATCAACATTGCGCAACCGAATTGTCCGAAATCTCCACTCGGTAGCATTCCCCAGCTGGATTGATTTGGGAGCGATGTTTGGTGTGACATCGCGATCATAACCATTCGAATTGGGGATGACAAGTGTAGATAAGGATACCAAAATGAGAGGACAACCGTATGTGAACCAGGAACCTTCTGGTCACCAGGATGAGGGCTTTGCCAGGCTTAATCAAGCAGTGGTCTTTGCAGGGCGGTGGCAACGCCGACCAGACGTGGCATCTAGCGGAGTCTGGTGAGCTCGGTCAGTAGTCAGACAGGCTGTGCCATTTTGCGACCTGCCTCCGTGGTGCTCGATCACCTCACGCCAATGCTCTCACCCAGTCCCGGAGCTGCCGGTCCCAGCAGCAGCCTCCGATCCCCTCACTCTTGGTCGTGCGATCAAAGTTGATGATGTGTAGCTCGAGCGAAGCATCGGGCAGGGTGTCGGGGGTGAGATCAAAAGCAAAGGACTCATTATACACAGGACTCAGTGTTCCTCGTTTCACATGCGTTTTCTTTTTGGCCACGCGCCGACGCCCGATGTACAACTTCAGTTTCACATAAGGATCTGTGGGTGCAATGGGAGAGTCCTTTTATTCAATCACAAAGCAAAGGCTCATAGAAGATCAATACCACAAATGACAAGACAGCATTTAACAACGAAGACCTTCGTCGGGGTATATACATTACAGTAGATCTGTGTAAATATGTGTACATAGTATGCAGCTGATCATTGGCTGACACACAGAACATTAAAAATGTCACCAGGGCAGATCTGAAAACCAACTGCCTATATTAAGGCATGCGGACACATACTCAAGACAGAGACTGATTATAAGATGGTGATGCTGAAAACAGATAACTCGACAAATAAAGACAAAAGACAATGCTTGAAGAGACTAACAATACAGATCAGAGGAACGCACTTATGTTTGAGCCGTTGAGTCAGTTTGATTCCCGACGCGACTATAAACGATCACACTGGCGTTTTGCAGGTTGGCTGTTCCATTAATGAGTGCGCTGCCCGTTAGATGGATGGGGTATCCCAACTATCAGCATTTGCTCGTGGCTGTGAAAGATCCCGTGTCTTTCGCAAGAGTAAGTACCATGGCCTATTTCAAAATTCATGCCCGACTAGCCATGGAGTTCTTGCCGGCCCCCAGAAGCACTCTACGTGTGTCAAAGTACAATTATAGCTCAGCTACTTAATGAAATCGATGGATGACCTGGAAGCCATGCCCTTTAACACGTCGTGATGGGTCGGGCAATCATACCAGATAGGGCAACGATGTCAGCCTTGGGCAGATGTCGTGCTTTCAAGATGACTGCACTTAGGCGATTGGCAGCTGGCTGGTAGGACAATGACAGCAACAGCTCTCCCCGACCCACGACCTTCTGCTACACACACACACCATGCTATCGTCAATTCAGCAGATGTCAAACGGTGAAGCTAAAATGACTACTACTGGGAGAATGTGTCCCATGACAGCTTGGGACATAACCATCGCGGCTGGAAATAATGGGTCCCAGCTAATTGCCTTAAACATGATGAGCAAGCTCTTCGTTCCGACATCACAGTCTCTTGGGCGAAGGAAGTGCAGAGCTGAGTATTCGGCTCAAGCTATGATATTTCAAAGATGTATTTTTTATGGTCCATTAAAGAACCCAAGATCCTCCACCAAGATCCACTCCAGATCCCTCGAGCATCGTGATTCGGTTAAGTATCAAAAGCACGGTCTTTGCTGAATTGCTGCCCGACTGACTATAAGTGGGCATCGTTTGAAATGCATGTGGTGGAACAGAATCGGACTGAACAACAATACAAGACGCTTGAACGGCACAACGGTGGTTTGAAAACAAGTGATTTGAAACCAAATGACTGAAGACAAAACAAAATCGAAGACAGTAATCAAGCAGGATGAGCAGTTTACATTTTGTATCCCACTGTCACAGGCCGGATCTGAATTCGGACCTCAACCAAAATCGAATCGGCTTATTCTCGTCACCATACCAAATCATCCACCTAGTTTTGTCACAACTTGTGCACACCTTTTTGAGATATCATGCTATGAATTGTTTTTGGCCCAATCGCTCAATGTTCAAGGCACGAGCCTCGACATGGTATACAAAAAAACCCAACCTGACCACTAAGTGTCATCCGAATCCGTCCGTAACTCTGAGATATCCTGCTCACAGACAAACACAGACACAGGCAGGCATGCAGGCAGACAGGGGTGAAAACATAACCTCTGTCCATCTTTGGTGACGGAGTAATCAAGACCAATAATTATTTGTCCCTAGTTGTCGGTGACGTTGAACCGCATGCCAGGTCACGTGATGTGACCCAGACGTCACGTGATCGCACTTCATCTCAGACGTTGGTGAGGACGTGTGTGGTCGATTGAACAGACAGTAATTATATCACGATAGTATTATGTACAACACATGCATGTGGACAACGGGTGCTGCATGCGCTCCATTCAATTGGATAATCACCCTACTGGTCGGTTTGTACCGGCAGATAGATACAGCCATAGATACAGCCAGAAGATTACTTGATGTAAAGGCGTTGATCCATGCAGCTTGAATCAAAGTGGATTTTGCGGCCGACGTCAAATTATGACATGAAATATTATTCAGATGAAATTTGGTGACAGGTTGGGTGTCGGACAGGTTCAGACCAGGTCACTCGACCTTCGACACGCTGCTTCTACTCACCAAAGAATGCATGGAGGTCCTCATTGTCAGACATGAGATCAGGGCCGTCCATCAATCGAGGCATATCTCGTGCTTTTGATACAGTCTGCCATCCTGTCTTACTTTCCAAACTCTCTGCCAATGGAATCCAAGGCCAACTCCACACATGTCTCCCGACTTCCTCCACTCTCATAGTCAACGTGTGGCTCTCAACAGAATCCTTTCATCTCCTCTTCCGTCAAGGCTGAAGTGCCCCAAAGCAGTGTTTTGGCCCAGTCTTATTCCTGATTCATCAATGATCTCCCTGACTCTCTGGAAAATCTCCTTATCTATTTGCTGATGACTCCACCCTCTGCCATGACATCCCTCATCTTTCAGACCGGCAGCAGCTTCTTCCCTCCCTTCAAACCTTGACAAAATCACAAGCTGGTCAAACACTTGGAACATGTCTTTCAATCCTGACAAATCTCACTCTCTCTATCTCTCCGAAAGGACTGTCTGGCAAGGGTATCATTATCAGCCATGATGTTTCTTGGGCAATCCGTATTTCAAAGTTGGCCTCCAAAGCCAGCCACCGACTGAGCATCCTCCATCATACAAGGTCCTTCCTTGGCACTCTTGACCTCCTATTCACCTGTAAGCTTTTATCTGCTCATCCACAGCTTGATGTAGTTCTGCTTCCTCTCCGAGCTGGCTCCCCTGCCTCACATCTTGCTCAGCTTTATGCCGTGGAAACCAAGGCCTTCAAGATCATTGCAACTTCCTCGATGAAGTTGAGTCTACAGGCTTATAAGTTCACCATCGCTCTCTTGCTTCCACACCTCCTTTCTGGTCTTCCACCCTCTGCTCTTTCTGTGATTCTACCTCCCTCGATTTCTGCAGGCACATGTGTCCACCATCAACCCGCTCCTTGTGAAACAACCAAAGCCCAGGATCATTGCTCATCTCCACTCATTTGTTCCTCCAGTTTCCCCACCTGGGAAAATCTCTCTCTGATCCGTAACAATATTTTTAAAGATTTCTCTCCTTACCATGAGTCATTTGGATAAGCCTGCACTCACGTTTGCCTGGTCAGACCGTGAGAGCCACCAAGAGGAAGCTTACACGAGTCCGCACGTGGTACGAGCTTGCTCGCATCTGAGTAAGGTCGGAAGGAGCTGTAGAAGTGGACTTCCTTTTATAGTAGTTCTTATAATCAATCTGCTTGAATGTGGGCATTAATAAGACCACTAGCATAACCCGCGCTCTGCGCGACATGTTGGGTGGGTGTGTTTGAGAAAGGAACTGATGCAGAGTATCAGTAGTAATTTTACTTTAATGCAGTAAGTGGAATACGATTTCACTGTTTCAGAACCATTTTATTTACTTTTTTTTGTACCATGCACCTCATATGGTCTTTGAGATAATGTAAGCCGAATATCACGTTACTCGAGCGCAGAAAAAGTCGAAGATAGCGCGACACGAAACCACAAACTCGGAAATAATATATGATTGTAGTTCAGTTATCACTGCACTGTTTTTTATTTACTTAATATCAATCGATTCATCTTGATGTAACTCATTTTATTAGAACTTGTCATCAATGTAATAATCTGTGTCTCTCTTTTAATAAGGTCTTATTTTGTACTGGAGCTAAAGGTCCATAGCCATTTGGCTCCGCAGAAACATTATTCGCTCGCTGCTTTGCTGGATGTCTCGAGAATGCAACCCAAATATCCCCTCCCTCTTCTCTCTGTTTTTAGATTTCTAATTAATGTTCTTGCCATTTGTGCTGACTTGCCTTTGTAAAGGAATTGTCATGCTTGATAATGATAGCTTGATACATTATCTGTCCAGAATTGCCTTGCTCGCAGTTGGCCCGTTACTCGAGACCCCTGCCCGCTTTACCCCTGTCTGCCTGCGCAGTTTGTTGTTTCTGACCGGGGCGATAAGAAGCACTCTCCGGTTTTTATCAGAACTTTTCCCCTGTCTCGATAAATCTGTAAAATCCTTCACATTACTCTAGCCGGCCCTGCCGAGGTTAGATGTGGGTCATTGTGACCCGATTCCCTCCATTCCTGTCCAGTTTATTTGTGAGAAGGTCCTGTACGCTGTGCACTCGGGTCACCCCCCCCACCACTTCTCCTGGGTTCTATATTAGATGAATTCCTGGAAGCTCCGATTTGCGAAGACAATTGCATGATTGTCTCATCAATGATCCTTCGTTCGAATTGCTTATTAAGATTCTCTGTTGATGTACTTTGCCTGAGTGACAATTGAGTTTCTTGAGTTCCACAACAGAGCCGTACTCACACTCTGTCTGCACTCTATCTGCTCTTTTATTCCTCTCTACATTTCTCCAGTTGTGTTCTGATTGGTGGCAATGTATCGCGTGTAGATGATTATAGGGTTCTCATAAGTGTCACTTGGCAGAAGGGGCTCATAAGTGTCAAGGGAGCAAGTTCTGCCCTGTGTCTCTATTCGATTTTCTGTACATACATGCCATACAAATTTCCCCCGTTGTATGTGTCGCACCCTCACAAACACCCTGCATCTGTGCTTTGCTATTTCTTGTCAATAAAATCTTTACTGTCTATATGTGCCACACGGAATTCCCCCGTGTTTCCCCTATATAAATATAAATAAACCCGTACATGTTTTCTTCCAACCGGCTCGTGGCGTCTTTTCAATATTGGTCAAACATCGTCCGCACTAGCGATAGCCGGGCAGTTTTACCCCAACTATTTTGCTCCATTAAATCGCCAGTGCTGCACTCTGTTCTGCTCGGCAGTAATCCGAGTGCACGCGGAGGGCACGAGCCTCGGTTAGTGGGACTATGTCACCCCCAGGTAAACGGTGTTAGACGGAGGAACACTGGGAGATTTGGCCGTATAATTTACATCCGTGATTGCTTCACAACCTGCCAGGCCGTGGAGTTATCCGCATCATGTCGGCCTGCAGGACCAGAGGTTGGGAAGAGTTTGAGAAGTTTCCCCTTGTAGCGAACCCAAACAATACATACCACCTTGAATTATATATTTACATACACTTTACTATCTCCACTACCAAAAAAAGGCATTCAATTACTTATTTATTAATATACTCTTTCCCGTCTCCACGACCTACACATTTATTTATTTAAATGTAAAATCGACATGTACCACTTTAAGGTGTGATTTGGGGCCGTCCTCAATGAGGACTTGCATTCTTGCTGAAAGATAGACATGAAAAAAACAAACGTGGTCACTACATCGCTCTACTTTATAATTACAATGGTAAATGACGGAAGTAAAGCAGTCATATGGAAACAAATCACACATTTGGACAAACACCATTTCATCATCGGTGCCTTTATTTTAATCAGACTTGCAGTGAAATAAAATAAAAAAGCTCCTTTTTGTGAAAAAAAAAAAGAAGAATTTACAACACATGTCTCGTGAACGGTCAAAACTGATAAAAGCACACAAGACAGTTGAGCAAGGACTGCCTTTAGCCGTATTCTGCAGACATTTGCCTCCTGTGCTCACTGTGCGCATCGTGCCAGGCCGGCGGACATATTGTGCCTGTGAGCTGTCGTCGGTATGACGCGTCGGTCTCAACCAGCAGATAAAGGAGAGCCGTCATGAAGGATGCAGGCAAACATGACAAGCAGCAAAGCCAAGAAAGCACATCAATCTGAGAAGTTCGATCCAGGCATGATGTGGAATAAATTACACCGGCATGGACTCCAAATAGGAATGATTAAATCGTTTACCTGCAGCTACCACCTACAAGAATATCATATCAATTGCCTATTGGTATTTAAAAGTATCAAAGCTTGTAGATGCTAGCTATAAGTGTACAGCCTTCAGAACCTACATGTCTACAGTCATGCAAGCTGAGTTTTTCACCGAGTATCGAGGGATGAAACATGTAAATGACACGAGACATGGCACCAAGTGCCAGCAGGACACGGTGTGAGTGTATTTCATTGCATGCCAAATGAACGTTAAAATAAGTTCAACTTGAAGGTGTATGGTGCTGTTAGTCATGCTTTACGATGGTGTCGGTCGGAAACCTATGGCATGGGTAACGTTATACGGCTGTAACTTGTCTCCCTTCGAGAGAGAGAGAACCAGCGCCGAGTCGACTACCAAAGCCTGGAGCACCTCGATTACCAAAGTCAAAGTATAATGGAGTTTTTCACTTGTCGAGTCAAAAATAAATTGCTTGCACCGCAAAAGGAGATGTGCGTGTATAACTCGCATCTTCGGGATAAATCCGTAAACACCGTACCACTCGAATCACAATATTGTCATCAAACCACAATGCCGGCATTTTATGACATATAAAAATGGAGATATATGGACCCTTAGGTATCCGTATATGGACCAAAGTAGTGCTTAAGAGACCCAAAACGTCACAGGTTTGTTTCTCGAGACGAAACATGGTATATACATCTATTTTGTAGATATATGTATGTTGCGATCAATTTCTTTACGCGTACAAAACATCGAGGTTTGAAACAAGCGGAATTCTGGTCGGTTCAGGATACACAGACGGAAGACGAGAAAGCGCAGGTGAAGAACAGTCAGAGGTAATTGGCAATTATTGAATCACCAAATCTATTGGAATTATTTGGGGGTGCAATGGTGGAAGATATCCTGCCCAACCCAATGAGACAGTGGGATTAACTGGGGCCGTTAAAGTACTAGTTGTAGTCGTAGTAGAGAGCAATGGTGGAAGAAGATATAGAGTAAGTAGCTCGCCTCCCCACAATAAATCTCACCTGCACAGCATGACAGTGAAGATTGTACGACAGAAGGATCGACAGAAAGCAGACGACTTTAAATTGTCGAGTTTCTAGATGTCAACCCGAATAGTAATCATTTGTCCATTTTGCTGATTGCCAAACTACAAGCAAGTAAATATCAACATTGCGCAACCGAATTGTCCGAAATCTCCACTCGGTAGCATTCCCCAGCTGGATTGATTTGGGAGCGATGTTTGGTGTGACATCGCGATCATAACCATTCGAATTGGGGATGACAAGGGTAGATAAGGATACCAAAATGAGAGGACAACCGTATGTGAACCAGGAACCTTCTGGTCACCAGGATGAGGGCTTTGCCAGGCTTAATCAAGCAGGTGGTCTTTGCAGGGCGGTGGCAACGCCGACCAGACGTGGCATCTAGCGGAGTCTGGTGAGCTCGGTCAGTAGTCAGACAGGCTGTGCCATTTTGCGACCTGCCTCCGTGGGTGCTCGATCACCTCACGCCAATGCTCTCCACCCGATCCCGGAGCTGCCGGTCCCAGCAGCAGCCTCCCGATCCCCTCACTCTTGGTCGTGCGATCAAAGTTGATGATGTGTAGCTCGAGCGAAGCATCGGGCAGGGTGTCGGGGGTGAGATCAAAAGCAAAGGACTCATTATACACAGGACTCAGTGTTCCTCGTTTCACATGCGTTTTCTTTTTGGCCACGCGCCGACGCCCGATGTACAACTTCAGTTTCACATAAGGATCTGTGGGTGCAATGGGAGAGTCCTTTTATTCAATCACCAAAGCAAAGGCTCATAGAAGACCAATACCACAAATGACAAGACAGCATTTAACAACGAAGACCTTCGTCGGGGTATATACATTACAGTAGATCTGTGTAAATATGTGTACATAGTATGCAGCTGATCATTGGCTGACACACAGAACAATTAAAAATGTCACCAGGGCAGATCTGAAAACCAACTGCCTATATTAAGGCATGCGGACACATACTCTCAAGACAGAGACTGATTATAAGATGGTGATGCTGAAAACAGATAACTCGACAAATAAAGACAAAAGACAATGCTTGAAGAGACTAACAATACAGATCAGAGGGAACGCACTTATGTTTGAGCCGTTGAGTCAGTTTGATTCCCGACGCGACTATAAACGATCACACTGGCGTTTTGCAGGTCGGCTGTTCCATTAATGAGTGCGCTGCCCGTTAGATGGATGGGGTATCCCAACTATCAGCATTTGCTCGTGGCTGTGAAAGATCCCCGTGTCTTTCGCAAGAGTAAGTACCATGGCCTATTTCAAAATTCATGCCCCGACTAGCCATGGAGTTCTTGCCGGCCCCCAGAAGCACTCTACGTGTGTCAAAGTACAATTATAGCTCAGCATACTTAATGAAATCGATGGATGACCTGGAAGCCATGCCCTTTAACACGTCGTGATGGGTCGGGCAATCATACCAGATAGGGCAACGATGTCAGCCTTGGGCAGATGTCGTGCTTTCAAGATGACTGCACTTAGGCGATTGGCAGCTGGCTGGTAGGACAATGACAGCAACAGCTCTCCCCGACCCACGACCTTCTGCTCACACACACACCATGCTATCGTCAATTCAGCAGATGTCAAACGGTGAAGCTAAAATGACTACTACTGGGAGAATGTGTCCCATGACAGCTTGGGACATAACCATCGCGGCTGGAAATAATGGGTCCCAGCTAATTGCCTTAAACATGATGAGCAAGCTCTTCGTTCCGACATCACAGTCTCTTGGGCGAAGGAAGTGCAGAGCTGAGTATTCGGCTCAAGCTATGATATTTCAAAGATGTATTTTTTATGGTCCATTAAAGAACCCAAGATCCTCCACCAAGATCCACTCCAGATCCCTCGAGCATCGTGATTCGGTTAAGTATCAAAAGCACGGTCTTTGCTGAATTGCTGCCCGACTGACTATAAGTGGGCATCGTTTGAAATGCATGTGGTGGAACAGAATCGGACTGAACAACAATACAAGACGCTTGAACGGCACAACGGTGGTTTGAAAACAAGTGATTTGAAACCAAATGACTGAAGACAAAACAAAATCGAAGACAGTAATCAAGCAGGATGAGCAGTTTACATTTTGTATCCCACTGTCACAGGCCGGATCTGAATTCGGACCTCAACCAAAATCGAATCGGCTTATTCTCGTCACCATACCAAATCATCCACCTAGTTTTGTCACAACTTGTGCACACCTTTTTGAGATATCATGCTATGAATTGTTTTTGGCCCAATCGTTCAATGTTCAAGGCACGAGCCTCGACATGGTATACAAAAAACCCAACCTGACCACCAAGTGTCATCCGAATCCGTCCGTAACTCTGAGATATCCTGCTCACAGACAAACACAGACACAGGCAGGCATGCAGGCAGACAGGGGTGAAAACATAACCTCTGTCCATCTTTGGTGACGGAGGTAATCAAGACCAATAATTATTTGTCCCTAGTTGTCGGTGACGTTGAACCGCATGCCAGGTCACGTGATGTGACCCAGACGTCACGTGATCTGCACTTCATCTCAGACGTTGGTGAGGACGTGTGTGGTCGATTGAACAGACAGTAATTATATCACGATAGTATTATGTACAACACATGCTATGTGGACAACGGGTGCTGCATGCACTCCATTCAATTGGATAATCACCCTACTGGTCGGTTTGTACCGGCAGATAGATACAAGCCATAGATACAGCCAGAAGATTACTTGATGTAAAGGCGTTGATCCATGCAGCTTGAATCAAAGTGGATTTTGCGGCCGACGTCAAATTATGACATGAAATATTGATTCAGATGAAATTTGGTGGACAGGTTGGGTGTCGGACAGGTTCAGACCAGGTCACTCGACCTTCGACACGCTGCTTCTACTCACCAAAGAATGCATGGAGGTCCTCATTGTCAGACATGAGATCAGGGCCGTCCATCAATCGAGGCATATCTCGTGCTTTTGATACAGTCTGCCATCCTGTCTTACTTTCCAAACTCTCTGCCAATGGAATCCAAGGCCAACTCCACACATGGCTTCCCGACTTCCTCCACTCTCATAGTCAACGTGTGGCTCTCAACAGAATCCTTTCATCTCCTCTTCCTGTCAAGGCTGAAGTGCCCCAAAGCAGTGTTCTTGGCCCAGTCTTATTCCTGATCTTCATCAATGATCTCCCTGACTCTCTGGAAAATCCTCCTTATCTATTTGCTGATGACTCCACCCTCTGCCATGACATCCCTCATCTTTCAGACCGGCAGCAGCTTCTTCCCTCCCTTCAAACCTTGACAAAATCACAAGCTGGTCAAACACTTGGAACATGTCTTTCAATCCTGACAAATCTCACTCTCTCTATCTCTCCGAAAGGACTGTCTGGCAAGGGTATCATTATCAGCCATGATGTTTCTTGGGCAATCCGTATTTCAAAGTTGGCCTCCAAAGCCAGCCACCGACTGAGCATCCTCCATCATACAAGGTCCTTCCTTGGCACTCTTGACCTCCTATTCACCTGTAAGGCTTTTATCTGCTCATCCACAGCTTGATGTAGTTCTGCTTTCCTCTCCGAGCTGGCTCCCCTGCCTCACATCTTGCTCAGCTTTATGCCGTGGAAACCAAGGCCTTCAAGATCATTGCAATCTTCCTCGATGAAGTTGAGTCTACAGGCTTATAAGTTCACCATCGCTCTCTGCCTTCCACCACCTCCTTTCTGGTCTTCCACCCTCTGCTCTTTCTGTGATTTCTACCTCCTCACCGATTTCTGCAGGGCACATGTGGTCCACCATCAACCCGCTCCTTGTGAAACAACCAAAGCCCAGGATCATTGCTCATCTCCACTCATTTGTTCCTCAGTTTTCCCCACCTGTGAAACCAACTTCCATATTTCTCTTCAATCTCATTCTTCCCTCCAGGTATTCAAAATAGCTGTTCATCACCATCTCAGATCATCCCCATCCAAAACACTGATCTTTCCTACCCCATTAACCCCCACACGCAAAGCCCACCTATTTCAAAAATTCCATTCTTTCTTTCCTGAGAGTTTGCTACTGGATCCATCTTGTCCACCATGTGCATACTCCCTGACCCCTCATCTCTTATTTGTCCAAACCTCCCTCTAGTTTGTCCCTCAACACGGCTGCAGGCGTTTCCCCCATCTCTTTCTGCTGTTCCTTTGGTTCCGTTACATCCTGATCTGTTCTGTGTTCTAGCTCTTCCACAAGCCCTGACTTTGTATACAAGAGCAAAGAACTCGCATTACCAGTGTTTGAATACAGTTGTGGAGAAATAAACTGCAGGCCACAATCGGAAATCAATAAGGTAGCTATCAAAACAAGGAAAGTCCTATCAGAAATCAACAAACTCGACAGTAAAACAGGGAAACTGTTCACTACCAACAAAATGTTCGACAGAAACCAGTGCGTCCAGAGGATGTAGCTGCCAAGACGAGGAGAAGGGTGCAGCCTGGTGGAGCTCAACCAAGTGCACAGAACGACGACTATAGGATTGGCAGATTAAACTCGAAGGAAGACAAGAAGCCAAAAACAGGTCTCTCTAACTCAGCTTGCAAAAAGTTTCCAAGAACACGTGCGAATTAAGGATGTTCCAAAGGACATCGAAACAGCAATGAAGACAGCTCCAAAGTTTTCAAAGACGACAAAGGAAAAGTGCAAAACAAAAAATATCACAAACTGACGATCATAAACTGATAAGACGAGCAGACGGACGGACATGAACCAATTGCTTAACGCCAATTTTCGCTTGGTGTGCACGGGGTAATAAATGTCCAAGACCAAGGACACGATACCATTGGCTTTAATAAGATGGTGGGACCGAGTCAATCGGACAAGTGTAGATTCTGCTCGGTAGAAACAGAAAGCACGAGTCACCTTCTCTCGGGATGTAAAAAAAAACCCATGTCAGAACAGCTGTACACACAAAGGCACAACAAGGTACGTAGAGTAATCCACCGGCACATCCGCAAAAACTTCAATATATCAGGGAAGCATTTACTAAACGTGACAGTTAAAAACGAGGACATAATGCTCACGTACGACATGACCATCCCATCAAGCGTGAACATACAAAACAAAGCATTGCGACCGGGCATATGGACCGTGGGCCGAAGCCTGTTTTCTTGCTTAAATTTTGAGTTCCGTAGTCCCCGTCTTGGGAGTACTTAGGACCGGGATAAATATGTTGAATATGTGAATCCGAAGCAAAAACCAAAAGTTCCTCAGTCTGAAAATTGCATGTTAATGAGAACTGGTGCAAAACATAGCAATATATATATATATATTTTTTTTAATGGTTGCTAAGGACCTGTTTTCCCTAGCAACGGTGACATAATAGTGTTTTTATTGAATTTGAAACATGCATGACTAGTGCAAAAAAAAAGAAGGTGAAATTAGGAATTGCTGAGGACCTTTCATAGTCGTACATTGAAGGGTACTTTTCATATCTGTTGCGAAGGAAGAAATCTACCCTAGCAACCATGTATTCGTGAACATTTTATTTTCAGTGGAACATTTCCATTTGCCTATCAACCACAATGCCCTAATTTGTCCATTAAACTGTAAATAGACCCGATGGCAAGAGAGGGATAGAGAGTGGGTGGAGGGGGTCAGGGGGCAGATCCCCAAACATGCATGCTTATATCAATTTGTAGAATCTGGAAAGAATGTCAAACTTCTCATATCAACATGAGAATGAAAAGATATATTCCTTACAATACATGTCGATGTCACAAACCGCCCATCAAGCAATCCAGGTTTAAGTACGTATGCAAGTCAACATCTGCAAACCAAAATAAAACAATAGTCTGTTGAAGTTATATTGTACAAGTGTGCATGTACCCCATTGAAACATTCCTCTGATGGTTTATCAATGTACTTGGCATCCGTCAGATGCCCACAAGCATCAACGCGTTACAAAAGATGTTCTACAACCGACACGCAAACAACCCTTCCATGCCCAAAGCTAGTCTGAAACAGAATATAATCTAAAAATCATCATCATCATCAGGATGAAGGGTATCTGTTTCCTCAGGGCCAGAAATCTCGAGCAAAGGCACAACATTCTCACAACGTACATATGAACAAATGTCGCTGCAACGGTCGGTACAGGCAGTCTCGTGTACTCACGTTCATAATCCTCAAATCTCCTTTCTTGCTTGCTGGTAGCTCTCTCAAGCTTTGATTTATCCATGAAGCGCATGTAGCACTCTCGACGATATCCACGTCCGATGAGGATTGCAGCAAGTCTTTCTGGCGCTGTACCTAGCTCGATGTTAAATTTTTCTCGAGCGTTTTTGGCAATTTCAGCTTCTCTGCTTCCAGTAGATTTCCACTGATGAAAACTTGTCCCAAATTTCATCGAGCTCACATCAGAAAAAAAAAACACAAAGAAGAATGATCATCCCTTTTGCCCGTTCCATAATGCGCATGGAGCAGGCCGTCGAGAGACGCTCATGATTGGCTGTTTTCATGGATGTCTATTTATTAAACAGCCAATTACGGGATGTCAAATTTGTTAGAGACCCTGCAGACATCGGTTGTGATTGGTCGACTAAGTATTATGTCATCACAATCGATTCTTTTGGAACATCTTATCGATTTTCTAATTAGAAATTCTGCAAAACACTCAACCTTTGCGGAAATGAAGATCAGTGTTTGTGATAGGAGGTTCATAACCTGACATTGGTGTGGACATGAAGTCCTCGCACAGAATGGACAATGGAAATGCAGTTTTTAAAGACTCAGTCCACGATGCAACAGCACTCTGATATTTAAAAAAACAAAAAAACAGAGAAAAGACGACATTGCTAGTTGAGGTGTCAGTATTCAGCTTTGGTCGAAATAACGTGGAAATCTGATAAAATGAACAACTATCAGAATGTGAACAATGAAGTCAAAAGAACGTGGCAGCTGAAGAGCGACAACATCGTACCAGTGATAGTTGGAGCAACGGGAATGACAACAAAGAACCTCATGGAGGTATTAAAAACAATCCCCAGGAATATCACTATAAACGAACTACAGTTGGAAACCGTCCTGGGCTCAGTGACGTTCCTGATGAGAGGCCTCGGCACAAAACTTTGAAAACAGAAAACTTCACAGGTTGGTCCATGAATCGTGACCCCCTTACTGAAATGGACGTGGATACTTCCAAGTCCCGGAAGGTCTCCGTTCCACCTTCCGAAACCCGCAAATGGAAATTACAACCAAAGAGAGATCGAACTTTGTACTTTGCTTTGTGTGATCTCTGCAAACTTTGCACGGATTTATGTCAGGGTTATTGTTTGACATTACACCATAGCAAAGATAATATGCAATCAGTGAGCACAATTTAATTATTTATCAACACAGCTGCAAATTTCAACATCCGTCTGAATTCTTGCAAATCTCACCTGGATGTTCCTTTTGATGATGTCACGAGAAAGGGATACACGTTCTCCATTACTCAGGTCTAGACCAACGAGTGAAACCATCACTTCCCCAATCACGTCGTCGCGTGAAAAACGGTCGAAACTGAGCACAAGGAAGTGCAGCACAAGGCCTTGAAGCTGCCCCAGAGGTATGCCATAGAAGGTGAAAGTTTCGTCAAAAGTTGGGTCAAGTGTGCGCCGAAGAACGCGGGTCTTCACCTTGTGCTTCTTTTCAGGTAAAATGGTCATCTTGATGTAAGGGTCGGCACTTGCCGTACGCTCATCTACGATTGGTAAGCCACGAGCTTCTTCAATGTTCACTACCAGAGCTTTCTTGCTGAAGTTGTACTCCACTGAGAAAAGCAACTTCCCCAACTGCAGCTCTTCTAGCTCACTGGATGACGAGCTCGTTGACCCAACTCCTGGCACCAACTCTGACGGTGACACTGGCTTTACAAGTAGAGTTTTTCCACCTCCACCTCTACTCATCCCTCCTCCATCTGGAGAACCCCTGGAGGTCCCTCTACCCGGTTCCAGCGGTGCTTCAGCCAAAAGCGTATTCTCAATGGCAGCCGGTGTGCGGATTGAACCACCATCAGAAGGATCAGGAGGGGACAAGTGAAGGGGCTTCTTATTGGGCACAGAAACTCGCCGTCCACGGAAGGTTCGCTTCTCTTGCAGTGCTTCTGGATAGATGCTGATGCCCTTGAGCATGTGAATGAAACGATATGGGGGCTGCCCAGCCACCTTGGCTGCTCGACGTTGACAGCAGAACCACAGAGCTGTGCTCACAGCGCCAGTGATGGCAAGCAAGGCTGCACCAACCATGCCCAGCACTATGGGCGAGGCCTCTGCAAACATCAGGAAAATTTAGTTTCACAGTTGTTCTCGACATCTTAAAACATATTGTTGTGGTTTTAGACCCCCAGAGAGAAAGAAACACACCCACCTTATATATCTATATATATATCAAACCTAGTTATCTCATATTATTCTGTTTAGCTTTTATGTACACTGTATTCATGTGGGGAGATGTGTGTTGTGAGTGTGCAATTAGAAATCCAGTATGTATCCTTTTCTTATTCTACAGCCATTTCCCACATTGTGCATCACATACACTCCCTCCACTAAAAACCGGCGCGAAAGCTCAGCACGCCGTTTATAAACCTCTTTGCAAACGTCACACGAAACCACTTTAGACTGGTTTGGTGGGAACAGAGGCCTGGAACCCTGTGCCAGATGGCTCGATCCATCATGCAAAGGAGCAAGTGTGCCAAGAGCCCGAAAGACAATTGCAGGATACCACCGGAGGTCGAAGTACCAACGCACCTGACCTATCAAGTACAAGGGGAGGATCTTTCAGCAGCTACAACTCCTGCGACAGACTTAGGGTGGAGAGGGGATGTGAGCGGGGGGAAGCAGATTCCCCATATAAGGTGAAGACAGTTGGTCTTGAAGACAATCGAACTTAGAGAGATGATGTTCTAACTTCTAGTGGCTTCTTGTCTCAGGCACACACTGTGCATACTCTCATCAATCCGGTTTCCTCTCTGCCTTTCGATTCACCTTTCCTTCTTGTTCTCATTTTATTTTTTCACCATCTTTCATTGTTTTATGCAGCTTTCCTCTCGTTCTCACGCCTTGATTCCTTTCACACATCCAACACTTCTCGTCCTTTCACACTTTGGCATCGAGCCATGTACGTCACGCTGCGCCGCCTAGTAACATCACCAGCCCACTTCGCCTCGTACCTCCCGCATTTTTCCTGCAAAACTGTACATCAAGTTTGTGCCATGGATGGTCCATCACAGAGCGCACAGAGAGGGCAGCGTGTTGGCAACATTGAGGGACCGAGAGCGAAGCATGAGGGTTCAGACGCAAGACCATCGGCCAAAACCATTGGGCGGTGCAAGCTCAACCGGGCCGGTGCAAGGTGTGAAGGGGGCATGATACATGACCCCATCTGCTTCTTTCTCTCATACTCATCTTGCCCTTTCCCCATCTCTCTTTTCCCCGGATGTAAATGGCGTCAGGTCATTGTAAAGCTGCTAAGTGAGTGATTAAGGTTCTGAGGACGCGAATGAAAATAATTGTAACTCCTCTTTTGTACATATATTCCTGTGGAATTGCCTCCTTTGTAAATACAGTACCTTCAGAAAGTATTCAGACCCCTTGACTTTTTCACATTTTGCTGTGTTACAGTCTGAATTTAAAATGGATAAAATTGACATTTTTCTCACAAATTTATTTTCACATGCCCAGCATGATGGGCAAGGCCTCTGTACACATCAGGAAAATTTCGTTTCACAATTGTTCTAGAAATCTTAAAACATATTGTTGTGGTTTTAGATCCCCAGGCAGAAAGAAACACACATATATAGCCACATGTGAGATTTGTGGTCTGACGAAACCAAGATGGAACTTTTTGGCCTGAATGCAAAACGTTAGGTTTGGCGCAACCCAACACAGCACATCACCCAAAGAACACCATCCCTACTGTGAAGCACGGTGGTGGCAGCATCATGTTATGGGGATGTTTCTCATCAGCAGGGACTGGAGCACTTGTCAGGATGGAAGGGAAAATGGATGGAGGAGAAAACAGAAAAATCAGAGAGGAAAACCTGCTGCCCTCTGCAAGAAAGCTGAAATTGGGACGGAAGTTCACATTTCAGCACGACAACGACCCCAAGCACACAGCCAAAGCTACACTGGAGTGGTTAAGGAACAAAAAGATAAATGACCTTGAGTGTCCCATTCAGAACCCTGACCTAAATCTAATCGAAAATCTGTGGCATGACTTCAAGTTTGCTGTCCATCAACGCTCCCCACGCAACTTGCCTGAACTTAAACAGTTTTGTCCAGAAGAATGGGCAAATATTACCCAATCAAGGTGTGCAAAGTTGGTGGAGACCTATCCCAACAGACTCACAGCTGTATTTGCTGTCAAAGGTGCTTCCACCAAGTATTAACATATTTTTCTTCTTCCTCTTGCGTATGGCAGCTTGGCTACCAGGTAGCTATCGTTTTGTTGGGGTGCGGCCGTGCCGCTAACGCTGTGCCCCGATACCAGTACACTGGTACTTATTTCGCTAACCTCAGAAGGATGACAGGCTGAGTCAACCTATGTTATGGGGGTGTTACACTAACACCCATGTAAGTCAACACATGTTATGGGGATGCTAACACCTGGTGTTAATTCAGCGGCCAATGGGGCTTGAACTCAGGAGCCTAAGATCCCAAGCCAGCCACCCTAGCTACTAAGCCAACACAAGGCCAAGTATAAAACTCAGGGGGGTGGACACTTATCCAACCAAGATATTCCAGTTTTGTTTTTTAAATTAATTTTCCAAAATTTGTAGAATTTGTTTTTCACTTAGAAGTAGTTGGTTTCGATGTGTAAAATAAAGGAGGAAAAAGTCTGATTTAATGGAATTTAATTCCATGTAGACTTTCTGTAGACACTGTACGTGCTTGGATCCAGCTCGTGTCTTGACTTATTCTGTCTGCTCTGATGGCGGTACAATGCAGGTGTCGGTGTTTGACCAGGTTTATTTGGACTTAATAAGTGGACAATTGCATAACCATTGGTCTCGCTCGGCCAACTAATTAATGTCAGTTGCGTGGTCGCTGGCATGGTACTCGCTCGTTCCTGGCGTTCTTTGTATGATAACACGACATTGGGTGTGGGATCCAGCGGGAAGTTCAAGGGCAACTGACGATTGTGGCCTTCTAAGACGTGCAGTCCTCTTGGAGTTATCTGAAGGTGACGTCCGCCACACTGGTCATTATAATGAAATAAACCATTTTAATTAAGCCTTCCCCTATTGGATAGGATGAGGCTTATATCTGTTGTAGGGTTTGTTTATACTATTAGTGCCCCCAATTTTTAGGGTAGCTCAGAGTTTCTTACACCCTTTAAGAGTACTAAATCACCATTTAGGTCTTTCTCCCTGTTTTTTTTCCACTAATGTCCGAGGACTTTCGGAATTAAATTTAGCATTAATAATAGTAATAAAACGTATGTGGGGATGACAATTTTTGACCTTAACCTAATTTTAAGGTCATGACCTAATTATAGACATTTTAACTTTTATTTTTTTACAACTCGACAAACGTTTGTCTTAACAGAACACAATTGCCCTCTCTAAACAGCTTAGAGCAAGGCGTATTATTTACCCTTAATTTACATCATAGCCCTCCAGGTTAAAGGTCAAATGGCGGTGTGAAAAACAAAAAATGCGTTTTTTGTCATCACTCAATTTTACTTTCCAAGAAACTCAAAGAATCAAGCCAATGCGGAATCTCAAAGACCGCTTGGCCTTCCAAGATGTTCTTGCTTCATCATAGCATACCTGCATTGAAGTTGTGCACCTGATATTTTATTTGTGTCCTTGATCTACTTTTTTTTCGGATTGTGACATAATTAACAAAAAACACCTTTTTGATCATAACTTGAATAACTTTCCTCCAATTTTCATGATGTTGAGTTTTATGGATAGATTGTAGATGGGGACACATTTTCTAAATTTACACTCTATCCCGAAATGTTGAAGGTCAAGGTCACATGGCAGCCCAAACAAAATATGCCATCATTGGATATCCTTGGCAATCACAGATATCTTGTTGTTATTAATTATTATTAAAGCCATGTTGGACTCCAGATATTTTTTATTTTTTGCTACAGCTGTAAACAACAACCTTCTTGATCTTTTACGAAAGTCTAAATAATGCAATCTTGATCGGATGACCCAATTTGTATCGATATAAAAGGGTCCAAGTTATACACACATTACACTGTTAAACCGGAAACAATTTAAATGAACTTGCATCCGTGTTGTTCAGGTGTTTTCCTCAAACATCAACTTGTTTGGAGATGAAAGGTTCACTGAAGATGGTGGCTTGCTCGCCACTGAATGATGTGGTCTAGTCCCAATCTCCGACGATATTAGATCCGAAGCCTAAATGAACAATGCCGGCTGCAGGTTCAATGTATTAAAGATCCCAATGTATCTTTCGAAAACAGAAGGCCAATGTGTGCAGGAACCTTGGTGAAATGCCTTGATTTGGGTTGGTTGTGTAATTGGATATACGAGTATAATATATATCTCGAATCATGGAGTGTGACGAGCACTCCCCCGATCATCATTGGACATAGTCCTACACCAAAGTGTCAACGGGGATCGGGGGAGTTCTTGTCACACTCCACATGTTTCGATTTGCCTGCCGATCACACCACGTGTCTTCTGGTTGAATGGTTTGCATTAGCAGGAACAATAGACTGGGTGGCAGACGGATGGTTGCTCTGTGCGAATTATGCGGTTTTACTCTGTGAGACATAATCCGCAGTGATGCTCACCATAAACAGTCAGCAGTCAGGAGGTGCATATATATATATATATATATATATATATATATATATATATATATATATATATATATATATATATATATATTTGGGAAGGTTGGGATTACACATTTTTAAAGAAGAAGATGCTTTCAACCAAAAGTAAAACTCTATCTACTCTGCTAAGTTGAGCAATAAGCAAGAGCAGACCGGTCCCAGGTGCCATTTCACCAGCTTCACAGCCGGCTTCCTCAAGCCAATCGTTTTACGCCTCAGCTACCTGAACAGCTCAGCTCTGTCATTAAGCCTGGCCTGCGACTCTGGTTATTGGTATCCATTGTCACTTGGGAGACAAAGATCTTCTTCGCCTGACAGTGGGTTCCAAGCCATCCACCGGCAACATCAAGGATGGTAGTCTTGAAGCAACTCCACAACTCTTCAGGATTCCCTAAAACACCCAGACCCCCCCCCCAAATCCCCACTCAGTCCATTTGCAAACGCTTCAGCTACCCTCTTATCACTGAGCTTGTCAACATCCAGCCGAGGCTGGAATCTGGGATGGTACCATTCTCCTGGATTTAAGCTGCAACTTCAGAGTTGCTGCAACAAGCCTGTGGTCGGTGTTGAGGAACTTAGCACTCCAGTAGACCCTGCAGTTCTAAATCATCCTACAGTGACCATCAGCGAACACATGATCAATCTCATTTGCTACACCACCAGCCGTTGGAATATCAAGTCCAGCGACGAGCCTGTGGGCGATGAAACGATGAACCAGCCACCCTAATGCCATGACGTCTTACAAAGTGAAGGAACTTAGTGCTATTCTGGTTCGCAGTTAAAGACCCATGGGGACAAACACACATCTCATAACCATCCCCATCAGTGCCAGTCAATACATTGAAATCCCCCATGATGAGAAGAGTATCTCACCTGGGGTACTGATCAACCACAGACTCGAGTGTGGAAGAGAACGCGTCCTTCACGGTGAGATCACTCGCCTCAGTCAGAGCATACATAGAGACCAGCAGGGGCGTAGCCAGAGGTCCAAAAGCGATGAGGCGAAAAGAGGTGAACTTGGTTGATGTGACGGTGTGCGTAGCGCAGCGTTGCGAGTGCCAACGGCGCGAAGCCATTACGGCGAGGGGTCTGGGGGCCTTGAGCGGCCCCCAGAAGCCAATGCATTTTTGATGCCCAGAAACCTATTCTTGGCTAATTTCAATGCTCAAAATGGGAGCTCAGATGGCCAGAGGGCTCAGGCCAGATCATATTTCAGGAAATGAGCGACGAGGAAACTGCCTCGTCTGCCTCAGCCTGGCTACGCTGGTGACCAGGGAAACGACACCCAAGGAGTGATGAATCCTTCTTCTCATAATACGCTCGTTGACCGGTGTTACCTCAATTATCATTGGAGTCAGCTTAGTGGACACAGCTGCAGCAACTCCTTGGGCATGGTAACCATCAGAGTGACCAGACCAATAGTAGGTAAACCACCTGCCATGATCTCACCACTATCCGGTGTCCGAACCTCAGAGTGCTGCAATACTGTTCAAACAATGGAGCTCAAATGATGGCAGAGACAGGTGATCATCTTCCCTAAGGGATAGGACATTCCAGGCACCCAACTGAAGGGACCGCCTTAGGTTAACCCGAGGAGACCGCAGTCTGGTTGACGACACCTCAGCACCACTCCGACCCAGGAAGGTTACCCCGTGCTTTTCCTTTCATCATCAAAGAATGGGGATCTCGAAGGCTTTGCCCCAATCCCATCATCCGGTGAGCTGCCCTGCAAAGGCCAGCAGCACAGGAGGTACTCCCATGGAGTGGGTTTTCAGTTTTCTTTGCGATTTTATGTGTTTTGCGGAATGAAGGGTTTTACGGTGGCCGGAGTGCAAATCCTGCCACCAACCTCCTAAAAAACGGTAACCCAGCTACAGGAGGTCCACAAACACAGTTGGGCACTAGATATGGATGGCCGTTGGCTCACGAGGAACTCTTCCGCCCTTTGACAGGTTTTGTTTTTAATCCTGTTGGGTGTCCATGTCCATACACCCTCCTCACCAGGAAACCTGGCGGGGGAGACAGTTTAGTCGCCGACAACCCGGCCGTGAAACAAGTTAGTACAGGTTTACAAGGTATCTGTAGCAAGTCACAGATCGGATCTGGCCTGACCTGACGTGCTGCTCTGGCACATGCTCCCATACCTGACCTGACTTGACAAAAACCACTCACTGGCACCTATGAACCGTCCTTATGGCCAAAAGTATGTGGACACCTGCTCGTCCAACATCGTGGGCATTAATACAGACTTGGTCCCCCCTTTGCTGCTATAACAGCTGCTCTTCTGGGAAGGCTTTCCACTAGATGTTGGAACATTGCTGAGGGGATTTGCTTCCATTCAACCACAAGAGCATTCGTGAAGTCGGGCACTGATGTTAGGTGATTAGGTCTGGCTCGCAGTCGGCGTTCCAATTCATCCCAAAGGTGTTCAATGGGGTTGAGGTCAGGGCTCTGTGCAGGCCAGTCAAGTTCTTCCACATCGATCTCGACAAACCATTTCTGTGTGGACCTCGCTTTGTGCATGGGGGCATTGCCATGCTGAAACAGGAAAGGGCCTTCCCGAAACAGTTGCTACAAAGTTGGAAGCACAGAATCATCTAGAATGTCATTCTATGCTGTGGCGTTGACTTCCCTTCACTGGGACTATGGGTCCTCGCCCGAACCATGAAACACAGCCCCAGACCATTATTCCTTCTCCATCAAACTTTGCAGTTGGTACGATGCATTCGGGCAGGTGGTGTTCTCCTGGCATCCGCCAAACCCAGATTCGTCCGTCGGACAGCTAGATGGTGAAGCGTGATTCATCACTCCAGGGAACGTGTTTCCACTGCTCCAGAGCCCAATGGTGATGAGCTTTACATCACTCCAGCCGACGCTTGGCATTGTGCATGTTGATCTTAGGCTTGTGCGTGGCTGCTCGGCCATGGAAGCCCATTTCATGAAGCTCTCGCCAGACAGTGCTTGTGCTGACGTTGCTTCCAGAGTCAGTTTGGAACTCGGTAGTGAGTGTTGTGTTACGGTTGTGGGGGTAGATGGAGGAATTTAATGGGAAAGTTATGATTGTATGGAGTTGCTTGGTCTGTGGACGTGTAGGAGACATCTCGATATAAATTAAGTGGGGAAACTGTGAGCTTAAGTGTTACATGTCACCACACGGGGGGTGGTGCTATGTTAATTAGCTGGGGAGTAAGAATAAGTTCCCCCAGTATGAGATTGCCCCCTGTGACCTTCCCCTATGTTTTTGTTTTTACAGGCCAGCCATGAAAGAGGTGTGTTTTTATACCAACAACAACCATAACCACAAGCAAGCCAAACATGCCGAGCGGGCAGAAGCCCCACCTTCCTGGTTTGCGTGCCAGCAGGCTGCACCCGGAGGTGGATGATTGATGGGCGTGACGTCAGAAGGAAGAGGTTTTTTTGGTTTGGTTGGTTTTTGAATTCAGTCAGGTAAGTTCAGTAAGTAAGTAAGTAAGCAAGCGACGCACGCGACCGAGAGACGACAGAGCTTGGAGATGCCATGGAAGATCAGGGCATTACGGCTGGCTTTTCTTTGACACATGAAGAAGACGGCATGATTCTCGTATTCATGCCGAGGCAAATTGGCTCGCGTGGTCAAGCAGGATGCTGGCCATTGACTCTTGGCTAGTCGTGAGAGACGAAACCCGAAGCCTCGTGTATATCACCGAAGGGAGCGTCGCCATTCTGCAGAAATCCGCGGCATCGGCAAGCGCGATCGACAAAGAAGCCGCACGGCGGTTGGTGAGCCCTGGCCTTGAATATGGCCTCACAAATTACCTCCCGTACGTTTCCCGCCCAGAGAGCGGCTCGGCACCATTTTGGGGCGCGTATTCCCACGCAGATGAAGCTTTTCGATCCCAAAGTTCAGTAAAGACCATCTCTGGACAAAGCTAAGTGCCAGAATAAAGGGAGGATTTTCTTTTCTTTCGTTTTCCCCTTGTCTGTATTTAAGTCCGTGTGTAGAGGAGGCGCCTCAATTTTAAGCTTAATTACTTCATGTATTATTACATTCTGACTTGTACCCTTGTAAATATTTCTATTTTCAGTAAATCCTCGTGTTTATTTTTAAGTTGCTGTGTCCGTGTACTTGTCGTGGGGTCCGAGTATAAACCCCTTGTGCTGTGCTTCCATCGCTCCTCCAGTGCCGCCCTGCCCCTCCCGCGCTCGATATAATCTCTGAGGATCATGTGTCCGCCTCCAAAGGAAAACCGCTCAGCGATCCGGGCCTAGTCGGTGTTAACCACCCATCCACCACAATTGGGTCGTGGGGGGATTAAACGTAACCGGCCAGACCCACGACAGTTGCAACCGAAGACAGACAATTTTTCCGTGCTACGCGCTTCAGCACTCGGCGGTCCCGTTCTGTGAGCTTGTGTGGCCTACCACTTCGTGGATGAGCTTTTGTTGCTCCGAGACGTTTCCACTTCACAATAACAGCAATTACAGTTGACCGGGACACGTCGAGCAGGGCAGAAATTTGATGAACTGACTTGTTGGAAAGCTGGCGTCCTATGACGGTGCCATGTTGAAAGTCATCGAGTTCTTCAGTACGGCCCATTCTACTACCAATGTTTGTCTATGGAGATTGTATGGCTGTGTGCTTGATTTTTATACAGCTGTCAGTAATGGGTGTGCCTGAAATAGCCATTAATGAGAAGAAGAGGTGTCCGCATACTTTTGGCTATGCAGTGTATGTCCTTCCTTAGATGTGGTGACCAACAATGAACACAATATTCTTGATGAGGACTCATTACGTTGCTGGACACGATTAGCACTGGAACTCTTAATTTATCGCCCTTCAAATACAACCTGAAACCCTGTTAGCTTCACCTATAAGTTGGAATTGCATGGCACTGTCGTGTGTGTGTGTGTGTGTGTGTGTGTGTGTGTGTGTGTGTGTGTGTGTGTATGTATATGTTGTGTATGTATTGTGTGTCTGTGTGTGTGTATATGTGTGTTTGTGTGTGTGTGTGTGTTATTGTGTGTTTGTGTGTGTATGTATAGTGTTGTTTGTGTGTGTGTGTGTATATGTGTGTATGTAATGTATGTGTGTATGTATATGTGTTGTGTGTATATGTGTGTGTATATGTGTGTTTGTGTATATGTGTGTATATGTGTGTTTGTGTGTGTAATATGTGTGTTGTGTGTGTATGTATATGTTTGTTTTGTGTGTGTGTGTGTATATGTGTGGTATGTATATGTGTGTGTGTATATTGTGTGTTTGTGTGTGTATGTATATGTTTGTTGTGTATATGTGTGTGTGTGTGTATGTGTGTGTATGTATATGTGTGTGTATAGTGTGTTTGTGTGTGTATATGTGTGTGTGTGTATATGTGTGTTTGTGTGTGTATGTGTATGTATATGTGTATGTATATGTGTGTGTGTATATGTGTGTGTGTATATGTATATGTTTGTTTTGTGTGTGTGTGTGTTGTAATGTGTGTGTGTGTATTTATATGTGTGTGTATGTATATGTGTGTGTATGTATATGTGTTTGTGTGTGTATATGTGTTTGTGTGTGTATGTATATGTGTGTGTATGTATATGTGTGTGTGTGTGTATATGTGCGTGTATGTATATGTGTGTTTGTGTTATATGTGTGTGTGTGTGTATATGTGTGTGTGTGTGTATATGTGTGTTTGTGTGTGTATGTATATGTGTGTGTGTATGTATATGTGTGTATGTATTGTTGTGTTGTGTTATATGTGTGTATGTATATGTGTGTTTGTGTGTATGTGTGTGTGTATGTGTGTGTGTGTATAGTGTGTGTGTGTATGTGTACATGTGTGTTTGTGTGTGTATATGTGTTTGTGTGTGTATGTATATGTGTATGTATATGTGTGTGTGTGTATATGTGTGTGTGTGTATATGTGTGTGTATGTATATATGTGTGTGTGTGTGCATATGTGTGTGTATATGTGTGTGTGTGTGTGTATATATATGTGTGTGTACGTATATGTGTGTGTGTGTGTGTATATGTGTGTGTGTGTTATGTGTGTGTGTTCATGTATATGTGTGTATGTATATGTGTGTTTGTGTGTATATGTGTGTGTGTATGTATATGTGTTGTGTGGTATGTAGTGTGTGTGTGTGTGTATGTTGTGTTGTGTATATGTGTGTTGTATGTGTACATGTGTGTTGTGTGTGTATGTATATGTGTATGTATATGTGGTGTGTATAGTGTGTGTGTATATGTGTGTATATATGTGGTGTGTGTGTGTGTGCATATGTGTGTGTATATGTGTGTGTATATGTGTGTGTTGTGTGTGTGTATATATGTGTGTGTACGTATATGTGTGTGTGTGTGTGTATAGTGTGTGTGTTATGTATATGCGTGTGTGTATATGTGTGTGTATGTATATGTGTGTGTGTGTATAGTGTGTGTGTGTGTAATATAGTGTGTGTGTAATGTGTGTTTGTGTGTGTATATGTGTTTGTGTGTATATGTTATGTATAAGTGTGTGTATGTATAGTGTGTTTGTGTGTATATGTGTGTGTGTGTGTGTATATGTGGTGTGTGTGTATGTATATGTGTGTTGTGTATATGTGTGTTGTGTGTGTATATGTGTGTGTGTATATGAGTGTGTTGTGTGTGTATGTGTGTATGTAATGTGTATGTATATGTGTGTGTATATTGTGTGTGTGTGTATATGTGTGTTGTATGTATGTGTGTGTGTATATTGGTGTGTGTGTATATGTGTGTATATGTGTTTGTGTGGTATGTATATGTGTGTATGTATATGTGTATGTATATGTGTGTGCATATGTGTGTGTATGTGTGTTTGTGTGTGTATATGTGTTTGTGTGTATGTATATGTGTGTTTGTGTATGTATATGTGTGTGTGTACGTGTGTGTGTGTGTACGTGTGTGTGTGTGTGTGTGTGTTGTGTGTGTGTGTGTGTGTGGTGTGTGTGTGGTTTTTTTGTTACAGAGGCAATGGCCTGGATGATCAATCGATTGTGCACGATAAATGGCACTGCATGGAGGCACCAAACAGCTGCTTACACGTCGTGCTGCATGTTGTTTACTATTCACATCCCGCGGTAATGAGCCAATCCCGGCCCCTCACAGACTCCAAGGATTTAGGGATTATGGAAACTTGCGATAAGTTTCAGGTTCCGCAAGCAGAATGCTACATATGAAAATCGAGTTCTCTGTCCATCATGCCCCACAACAACACACACCAGGCCAGCTCTCGCACACCAACCCAGCTCGGCACACACACACACACACACACACACACACACACACACACACCACACACACACACAACCCATTTCAGGCTCTCACACGTACCAACCCAGTTCAGATTCATACACACACACACAACACACACACACACACACACACACACACACACACACCAACCAGCTCAGGCTCTCACATGTACCAACCCAGTTCAGATTCATACACACACACACACACACACACACACACACACACACACAAACCAACCCAGCTCAGGCGCACACACACACACACAAACCCATTTCAGGCACTCACACGTACCACCCAGTTCAGATTCATACAAACACCACACACACACACACCACCAACCCAGTTCGGGCACACTCGCACACCAACTCAGCTTGGGCTCATTCTCACACACACCACAACCAGCTCGGGCTCATACACACACACCACACACTCAGCTTGGGCTCATTCTCACACCAACCCAGCTCGGCTCATTCTCACACCAACCCAGCCGGGCTCATTCTCACACTCGCACACCAACCCAGCTCGGGCTCATTCTCACACCAACCCAGCTCGGGCTCATTCTCACACTCGCACACCAACCCAGCTCGGGCTCATTCTCACACCAACCCATCTTGGGCTCATTCTCGCACACCAACCCAGCTCAGGCTCACTCTCACACCAACCCAGCTCGGGTTCATTCTCACTCGCACACCAACCCAGCTTGGGCTCATTCTCACACTCCACACAACCCAGCTCAGGCTCACTTCACACTCCACACCAACCCAGCTCGACTCACTCTCACACTCCACACCACCTAGCTGGCCTTCATTCTCACACTCGCACACTAACTCAGCTCGGGCTCATTCTCACACTCGCACACCAACCCAGCTCGGGTTCATTCTCACTCGCACACAACCCAGCTCGGACTCACTCTCACACACCAACCCTACTCAAGTTTCCCACATTTTGTGTATCAACCCTTTAACAATAATTATTTTTCGCGGCTTCACTGCATGGTTGTTCGAGATTGGGGATGTCGTGGTGTGCAGGTACCACGAACGAGGCCCTCTTTGTGCTCCCCACAACACGATCTCTTGTCCCTAATTCACCTGACGTCATCAGGTCCCACCAGGCCTGGCAGCTGAGCCTGAAAAATAGTCTTGGGTTGTGGTTGTGGTTGTGGCTGTGGGGGATTCGAGAGACGTTCGAACAACCTTCCCTCTCTCACCGCAACGTCCTCTTTACTCTGATAATGTGGAACACACCACGGACCATTCACACCAGAATTCACACCCTGGGCTGGGCCCGATGCTCCTTCAGAATTGACCGGGAGCGGGAAAAGGGCGTGGGGGATGCGCACGGCCGAACGGAATTACAAGGGAGCGGGAACACGATCACGTCAACAAAGTCGAAAAAATGAACAATGGAGGAGCGGGACAAACCCGAGACTCACCGAAGCCCGATTTGCTGAACGTTACCTCCGGCATGTTGCGTGAGGAGCGCTGTCCGTGGTACCGAAATGGCGAGACAGACAGAGCACGGCGGGGCGGGGTTACCGTGAAACGGAAAGGGGAGGGGAGGGGGAGGTGAAGAGAGGTGGGAGGAGCCTATGTACAGGGGAGCCTATGTAAGGGAGCATGGGAGGAGCCTATGTACAGGGAGGAGCCTAGATACAGGGAGGAGCCTATGCACAGGGAGGAGCCTATGAAGGGAGGAGCCTATGCACAGGGAGGGCTATGCACAGGGAGGAGCCTATTGACAGGGAGAGCCTATACAGGGGAGCCTATGTACAGGGAGGAGCCTATGTAAGGGAGGAGCCTATGACAGGGAGGACCTATGTACCAAGGGAGGCAAAAGGGTGACCTGGGGAATGTGAACAACACAAGTCCATCGATAGAGATTGATCCATGTTCTCTCCAGGCATACGTCGGAGACAGTTCGGAAGAAGTCGCCAGCAAGGTTGTTAAATCAAGTCCAAGTAATAATAACAATCCGTGGATGAGTGTGGAGCTGAAGGCGTCACTTCAGTAAAAGAGAGAAGCCTTTTTAGATGGTGATCGATTGCAAGTGAAAGATTTTCATAAAGGAAGAGATGGAGTCGTTACAAAGGCAAAGGTAGATGATAAACTGGAGCCGGAACGGAGTTTTAAAAGAAATAACTCTCGAGCTGCTTGGCAGAAAATGCAAACTATGACTTGATAGATGATAAAAGCACATCGACGAGGCCAGCACACTGGACTCAAGATTTTGTTGAGAGTATGTTCATGATTTTAAAGTTGAGAATGATCATGTTGTGGAAATGTTAAAAGGATAAGATATTCGGGACTCAGACCAGAGTGTAGCATTGAATGTCAATGAGGTTCGTAAAGACTAAACGTGAACAAGGCCACCGGTCCAGATGGGATTTCTTCTATGGTTCTCAAACTGTGTGGTCAACTGCACACCCCAGTGTTCACATTCATCGATCAATCGATCTCAGACAATG
>CM068959.1:134543077-134564293 GCA_035128595.1 Eptatretus atami | reverse complement strand
CCCCGCGTGGTTCATCATGACCGATGTCCTGCGTCGGAGATGCTTTGGGTGATCAGTCAAGCCAATTATTTCAGTGCAAATGCGTCGCACGTAGGGTGGCAGTGTTTTCGGAGCTTTCGCCCAGGCCCCTCATCTAGCATGTAGGTTACGTCGATGGCTAAAGGGTGGGGGCGGTGTTGAGAGAAAAAGAACATGTACCGTAGGGATGGAAAGAAAACATCAGCTGTGAACAGTCATTTTTCTGCTTCGTTTTATGCTTAATTTTACAATAGAATCTGCATTTGTCCATCTTTACTTTTCAATAGCATGCCATGTCTTTGGTCGATGTTACACACCAAGTCTAGCACTACAAGATGGCGCAATTCTTGACGCCGACTGAGCAAGCACGGTACGGCACCTTTTCCTCACCGTTACGGCTGGGGCACTTTGCTAGAAGGGCGAGCATGATGTCGTTGAGGCGTTCTTTCTGCCGAGCTCGGCGATCCTCTGCAGAGATTGCCATCACTTCCTTCTGGCTCGGCTCTGGGTCTCGAGAGTCCGTGCAAGTTGGAATATCAATGGGCGAAGTTGGAACCAGCATTCGTTCATTGCTCTCACATTGATGCGGGACCTGTCCAGCTGTTGGTGCATCGTCATGCTGAATATGTCCCCCTTCTTTCTCGGTTTCCTTCCCCTTCGGGAGGCGTGGACGGTTCCGTTTCCATTTAGATCTGCAAATGTAGGAAAAGCAAGTGCATCGCCAGCAACCTCGGCCATGTGCTGACATACAACACGCGTGCCTTCAAACCCTTTCCTCGATTCGTTTTTGAGACAATATGACATCTTTGGCTGTTTTTTCTTTTCACTACATTTGATAACTTTGGCTCATGTGTAACATTGACATATTTAAATGTAAAATTCATGACATATTGATACATACTTCACAACAACCTCCCACCATGGACTTCAAAGAGTATTACTGCTCCAAAGTGTCACGTATGTTAAAAAAGGGTGCACGTAACATGTCGCGCAACGTTTCTTACCTCCCACTATTCCTTTTATACTTCTCAGGAACATGGTGAGGCTGCAAAGGCATGAGTGTTATAATCAGCATAAATTATTTCATGCAACAAACAAATAGGGCCAGGATTAAATGTGCCAGGTGTGTTCTGAAGTCATTAAGCAACTCCAATGGTCCAGCATCTGTTGAAATAACCACAAAGCTTCCAATGTCACTGGAGCATCTCGAGTTATTTTTTCTTTAGTTTTCAACAGTGGAGCGAAAAAATATTACCAGTGATGGCATCTAGGTTTCATTTCCATGTCCATTATGCATTCGAGAGACATCACCCTATCAAGGTTGTTGGATAACTTGGGATTAACATTTGGTGTCAGCATTTGCTCAGTGGACAGCAGCCAGTTCCTCTCCCCCCTCCCCCCCTCTCTCTCTGGTGGTCTGGAAATTATTAAATTGTTCTTTCTCATTATATTTGGTTGTAACAAGGCTTCTTTACATGTTTGATAAATAGAAAATGTCCTTCAATCCTGGAAAACCTCACAGTCTCACCCTATCGGTATGGAAGGATTGTCAAACAAACCCACCTATCTATTTCCATAGTCATCCACTGGAAGTGGTTCAGTCTCTTTAACTCATCACCATCAGCCATGACCTTTGCTGGGCTGACCACATCGCAAAGCTGGCACCCAAAGCCAGCCACCGACTGGGCATCCTCTGTCGATCAAAAGCCTTTCCTTGGAAAATCAGAACAAATGAAAGTCTATAAGGCCTTTGTCCATAGCTCAATGGAGTACTGCTTTCCACTATGGGGTGCTCCATCATCACATCTGTCTCTTCTGGATTCTGCGGAATCTCAAGCTCCCAAAATTATAGGAATCCCCCATGACGATGCCGAAGCCCCAGGTCTGTTGCTCTCCCATTACAGGCAGGTCGGTGGTCTCTCTGCTTTGTACCGTCTATTCTCCGATTCTGCTCCCTCAGTCCTCCAACCCTCCAAATTTACTCCAGGATGCACGTGTTCTTCCAGTAACCCTCTCCTGGGGTTAAACCTTGAAATTCTAGGCTGCCTGGAAACCTCAACTCTTTTATTCCTCGCTTCTCACATCTATCGAACCACATTCCACAGGTGTTCTATCTCAATCTCCCCTCCAGGCCTTCAAGCAAGCAGTGCACTGTCATCCCCAATTCTGTGCCATGATCTTTATTATCCCCATTAACTTTTCCTAACCAAACCATCTTACTTGATATTTTCAGCGTTTCCTCTCACCTCCTCAATCTCCCCATACCTGTTTGTTCAATTCCCTTGATATTTATCCCACTGTCAGTTATGCCTTACGTTTTCATGAACCTCCAGCAAAAATATGGGCAACACCCCAAGGCGCTCACCTGGTAGAATAATGATACTGAGGAGGAAGTCTACGTAGGACAGAATCATCAAAATGTACCAATGAACCAATGTGATGGCCCCGATTTTTTTATTATTATTGTCGTGAACAAACTTTGGTACATCACGGGTGATGAAGGTTGTGGTCAAGCTTCATCGAATTGTGTGTGTAGTTTCTGAGGAAAAAGCAAATACCTATTTTGGGGGGGCCAAACCTGAACCCACTTTAAACCCCTTAGACCCTGATTTTCTTAATGCTCTGAACAAACTTGAGTTGCAACATACCAAATATAATTTTAGCCATGTTTGGTCACAATCCCATCAGCAGTTTCAGAGAAGAAATTGCGAGTGGTTATGGACGGACTGACTGACGGACGACACGCCATCCCATAAGCTCCCCGGAACTACGTTCCAGGTGAGCGAAAAACGAACAAAAAATGAAAACACCTTTCTCATTAATTAAACGAGCAAATGACCAAATATACCCTTGCAATGGATCCAAAGCACATGACGAAAAAAATTAATATTATTATCAAGAACAATCGACCATTACAAATGTCAGAAAATTGGAAAATACTTACCAGGAAATTTCTCTTGGGTGCGAGACGTTTCTCAAAGTGGTCAAATGCATACGGCTTGGTGCAGATTGGGTAATGGTTCTTGTGGATCTTGTAGAACAGATGAGCAGACCTGTCCAAGCGGTAATCACAAATGTACACGTCTTGCTCCTTGACTCCCTTCGGCCGACCTGCACACGGGGAAGTGCAAAAGCCTGTTTATGAATATTTGCATCACCAAGTTGGTGATGACAACCTCTCAACATGAGGCTTTTTGAGGGTTCATTGGCATAAAAGTCATAAAAGATGTTCTATTTAAAATAAATAAATAAATAAAACATGATAAAAGACAGAAGTAACTCGAGAGTCTATAGAACACCTTACCCCATGCAGTATTGAAGTATATAATTAAATTGAAATAAAATGATGACTTTAAAAGTTATATTAAAAAATTCCAGAACTTTACCGCCATTGATGGTCTTATACACCACCTTAATTAACATGTCCAAGTACTGCTAAACTGAAGGTTTCTGAAAGCGGTAAGAAGGCAATTTGTGTTCTACAGTGTTCAAGTACATAATGAAATAGAATTTTTGTTTTTAAAGAACATTTTAAAGGTCAGGAAAAAAGTAATCCTAGAAGTTTACTGCCACTGATGCAGCATCTTTTACACCACCTTATCGAACATGTTCCATTAGTTATATGTTCCTCTTGTTTGTTCCATTTATAATGTCCGATAAACTGACGTTTGTGGACGGATGGTCAGGAAGAAGTGAACCAATTGCTTAATCCCAATCTTCGCTTTGTGTGGGCAGGGTAAAAACCAGGCACAGCCTGATGGTGTAGTGCTGTCTTCTCTCTAGTCTGCATCTTCTTCCCTTGTCCTATTTCACATGATGTCTCTGAAAGCATATCTCGAGCAGGGACTCGTTTTCAACGAGCGCGATCGCACTCGCACCATGTTTTTTTTTTTTTGTCGAGGAGTGTTGTTCATCGCATCCCTGGGAATGTATTTGTGTAACTGTGTATTCCTGCGTTTAGAAAAACCTGTTAAAATCATGCATCTTGGTCACGTTTAGCAAGGAAAGCTAGTGAAAATTGGTACAGAAAACATTCCTTTTCCACTTTCCGCTGTTGAGCAGTCAGATATTATGAGCAGTCACTTGCAAACTAAGTTTCCGGCGGAGTTCGAGAACGAGCATGTTTACGCGTGCTGAAGTACAATTGCTGCTTGAGAAAATGCGAGCGCTCTTGCAGAAAACAAACAAAACAAATTCAGGAAAGCGATTTACAGCTCTCTCAGACTTTACAAGCACGAGTCTCTGCGCAAGCTGTACTTATTTGAAAGTTGGAAAAGGAGATAAAATTGAACCGCATGGCCAGCTATTGTACTTTGTAGAAGCTTTACAAAGTGCATCAATGTAGTGTGCAACAATCATCTTGACACTTTCTCCCTTCTGTGAACTACAGCAGCAAAGCCAACCACTTCACAACTTCATGTTCGCTTTGTACATTCTTCCCCTGAACAGCAAAATTTCTCAAATCGGTCCAAAATAAATAAATGCATGTCCAAAACGAAGGTGTACACTTGTGTTTACATGAACATGGACGTACACAGATGAGTTTCAAACAGCAAATCAGATGCACAAGATTGTAAACGACAAACACATGAGACTATCTCGTAAGCAGAGCTTCACAAACGCAGCTGCGCGTGCCGGTGCGGTGTTACATCATACATGGCGTATCACGTTCTAAATATCAAGTGGATTTGTTCAGCCACAAGGCAGCCAGCATTTCCACACCATATTCATAATATGGTGGCTGCAGAAGCCTCTTTGCTTCATGGAGAATGATTACACAAGTGATGAATTCCATCTTAAGGGGCACAATTCACCGTACCCCCCCCCCCTCTATTTTTTTTTTTTACAAGCTTTGTAAATGTATCTGATTATAAGCTTGCACAAATGATGCATCTGCACAATTCTTTTTTTAACCTCCATAGAATTCCTCTCACAGCACCTCGCTCTCCCATCAAACATTCTGCCTCTTTACCTTCCACATAAAAACCACCCGGTATCCCCATCGACTGGCCCGAAACAGCCTCACCTTTGCAGAAAGTGTACAGGTCCATCACGCAGCATGTCCCCACGACGGCTTCCAGGGCGATTATCTCGTACAGCGGCACGCGGAAGAGTTCGTTGTGATAGAATCGGCGTGAAGGAGCATGGTGCGTCTCGTGGGGTCGCAGATAATGGTGGCCAAAAGCGAACCGGTCACCCCTGCCAAGTTATAATCGACCACATTTGTAATGTCTGCTCCATGCTCAAAACATAGAATTATAGTGGCAAACCTATGACTGGACAAACTTGGGGGAAAAAAAACAAAAGCGATAAAGGCAGGAGTACAGGATGAGTAAGTAATGTTTGTCGAACAGGAAATTAAATGAGTAAATCAATAAATTCTGGATGGCTAGGATTAGCTGGCACGAGGTAGTACAATGATTTATATTTTGAATATACTTGAAATATTTCTCAAACAAAGGCATGTCAGGAGCTTTTTCCAAAAAATGTTTCCATTGAGGAAAATGTTTTAGTTGACAGAAGGCCTCAACATGATTACTGCGTTGAATGTGGACAGAATCGGGACTCCGATTATCCATAAATCATTCATTAGAACAAGCACACAGATAAACTGGGCAAGATAAGGTACAGACATTACCGTGGCCAGGCTATCAGACTACGGGAACACCTTCATTCAACCCAAACCCAAACCCTCCAACCCATCAAAGTGAAGAAATCCCAAATTGCATATTGACGAGCAAATCTGAAGTCCCCGCAAATTTTGACTCCACATTTTTACAGTACGATGCAGAGAGTTTTCTGGAACGATGTGCAACACTCACTTAAATATTATACCTATGGCCCTTTGGCCCACTCCTTTTGATTTGAGAAAAATCGTCAACTAGGCAGTGGTACCGTGGGAGTTTTAGTTTTGCCAATGGTCTGGTTATGGTTTTCCCTGTACCACCAGAAAGAAGCGAAAACCAAATGCTGCTGTTCTGGACACCACTTGAGATTAACAAATGCTCAACATCAAAGAGAAAATAGCCACGGCTCTCCAATCTACCTGTGGAGTGCAAGGGTTGCAGTAATTTCTGTTTCGCTACCTCGAGCACTGTGAAATCTGATGAGCCATTATCTTGGCTTTGAATGCAAGAAGCTGGCTTGTGGTCTGCGTGGTTACAAGCTTGGCTCCCCATTTCAAAATCCTTGCGTTTGCTCAAAGACAAAGTGAACTTTGGCCAAAGAGCCAACAATATGATGTCTTCTTGAAAAACCCCTCATTCTGTCCTAATTCGTGAAGATTTTAATGTTCCAAACATGGTGAGATATCACAACCACTCGTTTAATGGCAACAATTTCCCCACATCGTGGGGTTGGCCGGGGGAAATGTTTTTTGGGGCAAGCCTTTCACGAACCAGCTGGTCAGGCCTGACCTTCAACCGGAGGTATCAGGAAATTGGAATTTGTTCAGGGTGCCGGCAAAAACTCTCATACTCTTCGCGAAAGACACTGTGGGATCTACAACGACCAGCGCTGGCAGATGGGTCCTCCTGGTAAACGTCCTTCCGTTGGATGGCACACGCATGACGTTGATGCGTCGATTTGCAAGTGAAACACGAGGGGTGAAACTCGGTCGAGATTCAAACCCAGGTTAGACAGTTCGAAGATGAGTCCACACACCTATCGTCCACTAACCTGCCCGCCCAATGTGGAGTTATCACTGCTGTGGATATCTTTTAAACGTCCCTCGTCGTCTCTTCTGTTATTCCTGATACTCATTCCTATTTAAATGCGAATCAATTATTTGCTTGTATTTATCCACATTCTGATTTTGCTTTTACTGGATATCATGGTGGTCGCAATTCTCGCAGCTAATTAAATGCACGCCTTTTCATGATGCCACCGTATTTAGTCATAATTTGCATTCTTGTCTTTTTATTCTCAATGTATATTCTTTCGAGAGGAACATTCTTCTGTAAATAAAATGCACGCATCACATCCAACTGTAGATGATCTGGGTTGCACTGTACGCATTTCATCCCAAAGATTAGGGGACACTATGAAGCAAACAAAACAAAAGGTGGATGTTGAAAGGGTTCTGAAAAAGATACAAATCACTGCACCCTGGTGAATTTGGCCACTGGTCACAACTTACACGAACAGTTAAAAGGTAGCGAAGTGCATGTTGTGAGCCTACATACTTATCATTCTTCCACAGCTTCTCGATTCGGAAGATGTCCAGCTTGTCCGGGCTGACGTGGGACAACAGGCGGTAAGACTGCCTCACGAGCTGTCCGTCAGGTGCGCGGCGTTGCGAATCGTCTCTCACGAGATACACGCAGTCACCTGAAGGGCGGGCATGCAAGGGGGACAAAGGCACATTGGATGAGCTATTCCAGAGTCAGGTGTTAAAATAAAAATAGGGTGCGGTTGGACCTGGGCACTTCACGTTACTCGTGTAGCATAACTACAAAGTGCCTTTTCTCATCCCACTCTCCAAATCTAGCTTCGGGCATTATTAATCGGTGAAAGAATTACCTAGATCTGTTGAAATATTCTTCAGGGAGAACAGTGTTTAACAGTTAGAAACAGAGCAGCTGAAAATGAGCAGTGGTCAATTTGAAGAAGTGAATGCGAGACTCGACGGTCTTTAGAATCCAATATTGATCGGTGTAAGTTATTCCAGAGTTGTGAAATCGATGATGATGAGTTTAGGCAGGAAAGGAGGAGAGGACAACACATTTTGTGATTCTGAGATTCACTCATGCAAGTGGAACGTACTTAAAGTGAAAAAGTCACCATTCATCAAATAATCATTTTTCGATCTGTTCATTAGTTTTCAATTTTCATCGTTTTGTGGGGGGAAATAAATAAATAAATAAATAAATGAATCAATAAATAATGGGTAAAAAGGCAAAAAAACAACAACTGACAGTGGAGCCACAGTTAGTCACAACACGCAAGAGAATGAATGAATAGGAGAAGTGGAGAGACATGAGTAGAGGGAATAGTAACCTGCAAGGTAAGAGGGCTGGGTTAGGAGGGTTAATGGAGGTAGAAAAGATTAATGGTGATACAACTTCAGTTTATTTCCAAAGCAATTTCTGTGGAGACAGCCATGTCATATATACGATTGGCCAAAACACAAAAGTAACCTCACATGCATGTTTAACAGCCAGAGATCATGTCAGCACATACGATCAATGTGTACAGGTGCATTTCTCATCAAAAGGGGGCTCTGATTTGCTTTGGGTCACCTGAGAAGCAATGTTTTCACACACGAGAAAAGCAGTGAGCAATTCCTCTTTTAAATGCAGTGGTTTGAAAATAAGGTGAAGCATTTGTAGCATTATTAAAGTGAACCGAGAGTTCGCTCGAAACATGAGAGCGCTGCAGCAGACACCTAGAAAACTCCATGACAGCTAAAAGTCCTCAGCAAGCAGTACACTGGATGAGACCCATGAAATGATGAAATCACTTTCGAAGGATGGTAGGGAGGAAAAGAGGGCTCCAAGTGAGCTGATGTAAGGTGCCAAACGTTGGGGCTCACCTTGCTTTAGCAGGAGATCGTCTCGTAAGAGACAAAGGTAGTATATGCAGTTTGGCTGTGCATAGGCTGGCTGTGGGACCATGGGAACCTCCTGTACGTAACAAAAACAGCAAGGATCACACTCTTCCCAGCCAGCCACCCTCCCACATCACAATATGGCCAGTCACAGTTGAGAGAAGCATATGCTAAATTTTAGAAGGACTGTTTTGTTACAGATATGATACCAGACAAGTGTGAACCTTTTTAGTTTTTCCTTTCAAAATAAAAAAATGCACTTTAATATGGAAAAAAGTGTTTATCCAAGTGCCATCTTTACCACAAAACATAATGTGGGCACAATTTTTTCATTGTTAATGATAGGTGGAACTTATGAGCGATTCCATCACATTATATATTGTTACGTTTCTTGGGAGGAGGAAGGGAGGAGGGAGTCAACTGCTCGTTTGAGGCCTAAACTCTGTCAGGATGTTCGTGCTGTTTTATTACATTTTGCTTGTATCAAGGGCACTGTGCTATGGTAATTTGTCCTGTCTGTGTGCCGCTGGGAGGCGGTGTTGTAACCTTAAGTATCTCGAGAGGTTAAGGTGTGTGTATAGTCATGTTCTCCGATGACCAAAATCAGGTGTGGCCAGGTGAGTGATGATGGGCGTGGATTATGCTAAGTAGATGGAATGGTGGGAATGGCCATTGTGGAAGTCAGGGCTTCTTGGGGAAGAAGGGCAAGGTCATTTGGGCATGAAGAGCCAGGATTAGCTGACGACCCCACACCGGCTGCCGTGACAGGATTGGGTGCTGAAGTACTGCCACAAGTAACGTGGACACTGATTGACAAGTGTAGAGGGGTGTTCTGGTCGGAGCCCCGCCCCCGGAGAGCAGCTGATGGAGGGCGAGGTGACTTTAGCAAGTTCGCTCTGGCTCTGGTGCGTTTGGGTCAATGGAACTCACTCTGGCCACTTCGCTCACCCGCTGGCTCTTGCTCCCGAATGGGCAACCCCCCTTACACCCCAACTTTTCTAATGTCATGAACAAACTTTGGTACATCATGGATGATGAAGGTTGCAGTCAAGTTTCATCAGAATTGTGTTGTGTTGTTTCTGAGAAGAAAGCAAATACCCCCTGAGGGGGTAAACCCCCCCTTAAACCCCCTCCGTAGACCCCTTCAGATCCTGATATTTTTATTGCCGTGAACAAACTTTGGTACATCACGGTTGATGAAGGTTGTGGTCAAGTTTCATCAGGATTGCATGTGTAGTTTCAGAGAAGAAGTTGCAAGTATTTGTGGATGGACGAACGGACGACGCGCCATCCCATAAGCTCCCCGGAACTACGCTCCAGGTGAGTGAATAATAATAATAAAACAATATATAGAACCATTGGACCTGCAGCTTATCTGGGTCCTGGCCTAATGTTGTAACCAAAATTTGGTAGCATTCTGACTGGTGCGTCTGGAGAAGATTTTTGAAGGAATTTACGTGATTTTTCCCAAAAATTTATTAAGTTGGCCATTTTGACACACTTCCGGTCAAGTGATTGGCATGATCTCTGCAATTTACTATCCCTACCCTGGCTTAATGTTGTAACCCAAAATTGGTAGCTTTCTGACTGGTGGGTCTGGAGAAGAAGATTTTTGAAGGAATTTACTAAGTCCACCATTTTGACCTACTTACAGTCAGTCACGTGACCAGAATGAGCTTTGCAATCCCCGTTACCAGTCAGGAGCGGAACCTTGCTGCCAAATTTCATCTGGATCGGCCCAGCGGTTTGGTCAGAGAAGTCTAAATAGGAGAAGGACTGACGTACGGTACACGATGACAATAGCTAATCTGGAATTCCAATTCCAGACTAGGAGGGCACTCGGTCGAGCGGATACCTCTGCCACGCAATGCATGATCCACGAGAACATATCCGGCCCAATACATTTTTGAAATATCACGCTACATATCGTTTTTGGTCCGATCTCTCAACGGTAAAGAATCACTTTCAAAAATAAAAAATTCTCGCATCTGGATGCGGATCCGGATCTTCACCAAAATCTAATCAGTTCTTCCTCGTCACACACCCAACCTGCCCACACAATTTCATCCAAATACGTCCACAACATTTTTGAGATATCGTGCACACGAACAGACAGACAAGACAGGGGCTTATTACCTTCCACCTTCGGTGGCGGAGGTAATAAGCTAAAAATTCAACAAAGCTTTATTCACTCCACCACTGAGCCACTCCAATAGGCGTGGGGTGCTTATATGTTACATACACAAGGTTGCAGTCTTTAACTGCCTCTCCCCCACTTATATTCCCCATGCAGCAATCATTCGACTCACCCTCTCTAATGGCCTGGGCTCGCACTCCTCACACAGGTAGTGTTCCACATCACTCATGAGGCCCATACAGTCACAGTGCTGCCACACCTGTCCACACACAATCAGATGAACATGTGCGTTCAGGGTCTGCATATTTGGCCATTACATGTCGCAAGGGAGTTTTACTCGACTACATCTCAAATTTGATTCGAGCATTATGCCAGAAAAACTGCACATGTGTTAATCAGCAAAATATCATGCTTTCTTGAAATAACCTAATGGATTCTATCAAACCTATCAGGCTCCGGGTTTCAAACCATAAATTACAGTGACATCTTAGCAACGAGGAGGGTGTCCCCTATTGATTTATAGAAACACATGGCGAGGGTGATGTGAGCATGTGAACGTACATACCAAGCATTTCTCGCACTGGATCATAAGCCCTTCGTCCTTGTAAAGGCCGCAGATGCATCGTATGATGTCGTCTCCAGAATCACCAGGATCGCTACGCTCTGCGCCACCTGTGGACACCTCGCTGCCATCAGCTTCGCTCCCAGTCTCTCCGACAATCTCCTCGAGGTGTGGCTGCGCCTCGTGGCGTGCACTGTAATACACCTTGCGCAGCCGGCACACGGCGCGGCCCACAGAAGACTTGCGCCCGTGGAATTTCTGCGGAACCAGACAACACAACTTCATCAAAAAAACGATGTTTGTATCTCTCACTGTGCACAATATATTTTTTGGACTTTGCACGAGACCCAAACGAGAATCTCTGTTTGCAAATTTTAAACTCACATCAGCATTTCTGAAAACCTTCAGCACATCAGCATCAAATGACTCCACAGTACGATAAAAGCCCATCAGCATCTGCTTCTCAACTGTGACGAGGTCAAGCGGGTCTGTGATTTTCTCATAGTATTCAAGACACCTGGGTGAGGAAGAGCATCAACGAAGAAAAAATAACAGATCGTACAAACCTCAATGAAAGGCGAAGTTAGGGATGCAGTTAACATCACCTGAATATGTATTTGACCCACCTTTAGAACATTGATTGTGTGCAATGGATTCATGAGGCCAACGTACATATACAGGCAAGCCCCCGGTTTACGAACACAATGTGTTCTTCAAAATGTGTTCGTAAGCTGGATTTTCATAAACCAGAAAAATAAATACCCTTTAAATACATGGAAGTGATTAATTGGTTCCTGAACACAACTTTTTTTTTTTACATAAAATCGATATCAAATGCACTTTTAAAATAAACAAGCTCGAATGAGCTAAGATCCTCGTCCTCTTAATGATGACGTCATAAAAATGAATATGACATCATTGTGATGTATCAGGTTTGCGATAAATTATCTGTGCTAATGCCCGGCTTGAATCCCGCAAACAAAATTCAAACAGCTTGCCTAGTTTCGGAGATAATGGTATAGGCGATTTCCATTAGCGGCAATATTATGACGTCAACTTTTTTTTCTAGGAAGAATTTCCAAAATCGGAGATGGTTACTGCCTGCGCGTGGGCTTTCTGCATATACATGGCAAGTTTCACGAAGATCCGATGAAAACTCTGGGTTGTGAAACAAAAAATGTCAAAAAAATAGGAATGACGTCATAAAAATTGATATGACGTCATAGTGATGTATCATATGTGCGGTAATTCATCTCTGCTAATGCCCTGTTCGATTCCTGCAAACAGAATTCAAAAAGCTTGCCTAGTTTCAGAGATAATTTTTTAGGCGATTGCCATTAGCGGAGATATTTTGACGTCATAACTTTTTTTTCTAGGAGGAATTTTCAAAATCGGAGATGGTTACTGTCTGCGCAAGGTATTTTTACATATATACGCCAAGTTTCAGGAAGTTTCGATGAAAACTGTAGGCTGTGAAACAAAAAAGTCCACAAGAACAACAACGTGAGTAAGACTTAGAGATCCTCCCCGAGGATCTAAAAATGAACACATTCGAATGAATCAAAGTGTGTAGTATAAGGGACGTCGGGGAATAAGAGCTATTTAGAGGGGTTTACGGTGAAGCAGGGTGAGCACTTCTGTCTCTCGTGCCGTGCCAGTGAGGAACCATGTGGAGAGAATGGCGTGTGAAATGGCGGAAGAGTGTTGGAGGAGCTAAGCCCGGGCGAAAGAGTTGTGAATTACGGTGTAAATGGGTAATTGACTCTCGAAGTCCGATTTCCTGCTTTAGCGCTCGGTATGTTAAAAAAGCCGTCTTCGTGTGAGCGGATCGAACGTCCGAAAGACCGAAACATGGTGATAAAGTACAACGTTCGTACGAACAGATGTTTGCAAGCCGGGTGTTCGTTAACCGGGGAATGCCTGTACAGAGGGGATAAAATGAAAACTTTTCACCTGATGCCATTACCTTGTTTACGTGACTACATGCTGTGTTGTCGCGATATGAAAAGCGCAAAATCTCACGAGAATGTGAAATCACGAGCAGACCAGCAGCAAACTAGCAACATGATATGGGCATATGGGAGCTAGAAACAAGAAAACTTCGGAGAAAAACTCCTCCCAGCTTCACAGGAAACTGCCTTTCATGATGGATCTCACAAACCAACCAGTGCTAAAGGCGATCTCACAAACCAACTAAAATGTAGAATCTGAAGTCACAACTGTATCACACGACTTATTGCCTATGAACTGTCATATTACCTATCTTTTAGACTCATCAGCTTGGAAAGAGCAACAGTGAAAGTGAAAGTGATGCAAGGTGAATTTTTTTTATTTTAGTTTATCAACTATACACTGCTGTGAGGTGTTCATTTCAGACATGGCAGAGGCACTTCAATCTGTATCACAGATTTTTCAATACGAACGTTGAAATGGCTGCCAATTGATGGCAAATCATGCGAACAAATCATTTAGCTATAGGTAAACCACAATGGCTAATAAGAGATATGAATCATCCAATGTTATGGTGGTAGCGGCAGTTGAAGTTTGTCCAAGAAAATGGATCAACTTTTACTTTTGGGAAAGGCATTTAAACTTCCATTGATTTTGCATTTAACCTCCATTCACTCAGGTAGACTATCCAACAAACAAATAATTGTTCATACCGCCACTGTGTGGATCTGCAAGGCAAACTGAGTGTGAAAAACATTTCAATTTTCGAAAAGAAAAAAAATATATAATAATAATAATAATAATATAAAATAAAAAGAAACTTACTTTTTCCTTGAGGGTAAGTTCAACAGTGGGGAGGAAAGCAGGTGACCCGTCCCATCTGAAAGTTAACAACAATAATACAACTACAAGTAAAAATACAACTACATTAATCACAATATTAACCATTATTAAAACAACAGATAAGTAACCTTTTCAAACAACAAGATGCAATGGTCATCTCCAATTGTAAGGAGCCGTAGACTTGAGGAATCTCCAATGCCAGTAACCGACTGCACATCTTCGGTAAGGCCAAGTCTTTCCTTGGCAAATCAGAAATTCTGACAACATGCAAGGCCTTAATCCACAGCTTGATGCAATACTGTGGGGATGGCACCTCCAACTCAGAACTATAAAATATTTATGCTGTGGAGACCAAGGCCCTCAAAATCATTGGAATCTCCCATAAAGAAAGCAAATCTTGATGCGTGATAGTCCCGCAACGCTGGCAGGAAGGCCAGTGGTCTTTGTCTTCTCCCACCTCCATTTTGGTGGTGCACTCAATGCCCTTTCAGTTCTCTGTCCCCCTCCTACCCCACCCTCCCTCACCCCATGTTTCTCAAGGGCATATACATTCTGCCAGTGTCCCACTTCTGGTGAAACTCCCAAAATCCAGGCTCACTGCTCACCTCCATCCTCCACTCATTTGCTCGTCTATTCTCCTGCCTGTGGAAGCAACTTCCTCAGTTTAATCTTATTCTTCCCTCCTGGGCTTCAAGATGATTGATCACCTCCTCTTCTGGTCACCCATCCATACCCATGATCGTTTGTACAATCATCAACCATCCCCAAGCCCAGCCCTTCCTTTCCAGGTTCGTGCTTTCTCCCCTCTCCCTCCAACCTCCTTTTCATAACATTCCTGTTTCAACCCAGGTTTTCCCCACCTCCCTGTGTTTGAGCTTGTATCCAGCTCGTTCACTCCGAGTCCCCCTCCCCTTGTTCTCATTCTTCCCCTCGCACATTTTTCCTCCAAATGCCCCTCTGTTGTGTCCCTCTCCTGTTCTTGTGTTTCCCCACTTTCCACTTTGTTATTTTCTGTTCAGTTCAATGTTCTCGCTTGTCCACAAGCCTCGACGTTGTGTACAAAAAAGTGCTGAGGATCAGCATCCATCAACACACCTTTCTGCGTTGTGATCATTTTGTAGATGTCCATGAACACCTGTGCAAGACGTGCGGTACGTGCCACCTCGGTGTTCCCTTCTGCAGCAGCCAAGCGCCTCGTGCGGACCGAGCGCGCAGTCTGCAGAGCTGCAAATTGTGTCATGAACACGTCTGTGGAAAAACAGCAGACCACCTATTAGGGCCGCATATATATGACATAATTAAGATCATGTGATCTATTTCATGCCTGGTGTTGGCTTCATGGTTAGGATGGTGGGCTTGGGACCCTAGGATCCTGAGTTCAAATCCCAATCAGTTGTTGAATTAGTACCAGGTGGGGTTGACTCTGCCTGTCATCCTTCCGAGGTCAGCAAAATGAGTGCCAGCCTGCTCGTATCCTGTGTCGGAGTGGCGACCCGTCCAGGATTATACCCAATAGCCAAGGAGACTGCTTAAGCAGCACCACGTTCTGCACAGAGTATGGTCCCAATGGATGGATGGATGGATCTATTTTGGCATTTCTCTTTTTGGTTTTTCTGTGCATATATTTTAATAAAGCATTATTGGCAGTGATGGTTAAAAACATGACACATTTCACAATCGTACCTGTCGTTCATCATTTAAGCATCCACAGATTTAATCATAACTTTTGATCTCCAACACCATTTTATCACAACTCCTGATAAGACCTTTGATTTTATCATAAATTCTGATAAACAGCCTGATCTCAGACCGAGTTTGGATTCTGTCTGAGTCATTGAATTATGGATATGCTGCTGATTCTCCATCATTAGAGGCTTTAAATTTCCAAGAGGCCAGGACCGTTTCCCTGGACATATATCCAGCTCTCAACACAGTCTGGAATCCTGCTCTGCTTGCAAAACTCACGACTTGAAGCATACAAGACCTCCTTCCTACCTGCCTTTCTGATTTTCTCCACTGATGCAATCAATGCGTTGCTATCAATGGAAGCGATCATTCAACCCTCTTCTCTCCCAGTGGAGGCTAGACTGCCTGAAGTCACTGTCTGTAGCCCAGTCATGTTACTCATCTACATAAACAACAACTCCGATACTCTGGAAAACCCTCTCTTCCTTTTTTCCGATTCCTCTGCTCTCTGAACCCTTGGATCCTCCCTAGCTCTACCAGGATTCACCAAAATTTTAGTCATGCCTCCTCCTGGTTAAACTCCGAAAACTCCAGGCTTACCGTCCACCTCTACTCTTTTCTGAATTGCCTTGCAGAAGCAATCAATTGCACTCTTCCCTCCAGGACTTTAAGCAGGCAGTGCACCACTATATCATGTCTTCCTCACTCCTCACACATATCTCTCTATCTCTATCTATCTCTCTCAATATATATATATATATATATATATATATATATATATATATATATATATATATATATATATATATATATCTCTATATCTCTCTCTTCTCTCTCTCTCATTATTCATTCAGTCCCTTACTCATTTTGTCCAACTTTGGCCCCAATGCCCCCACTGTAAGTACATTGCCATTTTAACCTGTCACCCTGCTCTTTCACGAGCATAGATCTTGTATTAAGAAAAACAAAAAACATCAAAACTACCTCATTAAAAAAAAACAAAGGCTCATCTTTAAGGGAAACAAACCATACTTTTTAACATCATCAAATTAAAAACCAATTTTTGGTTCCTAAAGTTACGACCACCGTTTGAGTTTACATTTTCAAGACTTCAAAAGAGCTTTGTATAGCATCGCTATAACACACAGAGAGAAACAGACAAAAAAAGAAAAAAGCACACAGACGTTTTCAGAAGAAATAAAGAAAACAATGAGATAAAAATGGATTCTGAGTGAATGAAACATCCCCTCCTCTCTGGTGAGGGTTGGGAGGCAACTTTAAATTTTCACCTGTACACTTGTCACCAGTGCAAGTGTTTAACCACTGAGCCCTGCCGGAGAGAGGGGGGGGGTAGTAATGGCACCATATTTCACTCCCTGAGGGAGCAAGTACTACCTTACTGTATTGGTCCGAATACAAGACGGCTTCGAATACAAGATGACCTCACTTCGAGGTGGGCAAAAATAATTATTGTGTGGCTGCACATAAAAGCCAAGCATACACCACTACAAGCAATCAATCATTTGCATAGTTTGAGTTTTTTAAACTCTTTCTTCAAAGAAGAATTTGTAGATGAAAAACTAGGGTAAATTTTTTTTGAGAGATAGGATATATGGAGATACATAGAAATAGAGATTGAGAGAAAGAGAGCTAGAGAGCTAGAGAGCTAGGAGCTAGAGAGCTAGAGAGCTAGAGAGCTAGAGAGCTAGAGAGAGAGAGAGAAGAGAGAGAGAGAGAGAGAGAGAGAGAGAGAGAGAGAAGAGAGAGAGATAAGTAGAAGAGGGAAAACATTAGGTGTTTCTAACTCAAGTTCTAATCTGCAAAATGATTTTCAAAGGGCAATGCCCTTTGATCTTCTGAAACCCAAATCATCTTTGTATCACAGTCCATCATTGTGCCAAGTTTGGTCAAAATCTCTTCAGCGGTTCACAAGTTATGTAAGCGTAACGAAAATCTGCATGCATGCACAGACGGATGCACAGACGGACGGACAACCCGAAAGCACAATGCCTTAAGCAACTTCGGCTATGGAGACATAAAAACAAAATACTGTAATTAAAATTTATCGAAATGTTTCTTCTTTCTCACTCACACAAATCTTTTGCCTCACTTCCATCTTTGCTACTCTCGGTATCTTCGGAATCCATTCAGCCTACCACCAGCTTAAAATTTGCATCGTAGCTTTTTCGCAAACCTATATTTACACCTATCGTTTTTTTTAAACCTTTCTTGTTTTTCCCCAGACTGAATCCAGAACAAACATCAAGAAAATGCATTTGAAAACAATGCACATACGCAAGAGTCACATACAGCGCTGCATGCTTCTCGGAGGGAAAAGAAGAAAAGATGAGGAAGAAGAAGAATAAGAAGAGGTCAAAGAATTAGAAGGAGTATTTTTCTTTATTTTGCTGTACTGTACTCAGTGAAAATAAGACGAGTTCCATTTTTGAAGATGATAATACTACAAAAAAAAAATCTTTTTTTTCAGGACCATTATAGTACACTACTAGTAATGGAAATTATATAAACTTGAGAGAGATTTCTGCTGATCTGATATTTCGGCATCAAATGCTTGACATTTTGTAAAATGTTTCTTGAGTAAGCAAAGTAAATTTCCATTCATACGTCAAGTATGAACTGCGAGCTATGCAGAAGAGAGAGGAAAGTAAAATGTTTCCTAAAACGAGAGATTTCATAGAACACCTGACCCTTGAGAAAAAGGACATGGAAAGGGTCTTTTAACCTCTTGCTTTGTATTTCGAGCACGATATATAATTTCTACGAGCCACAATTTTGTCTGAACCTCGATGTTCGCCAACACTGAGAGCACAAGTGGTAAATTTGATCGGTCGAGATGGCGTAAAATGGTGGAATATTTTGTCCATGCACTGCTAAACTGGAGGTTTTTGGAAGTGCCAAGAAGGTGATTTGTGCTCTACCGTGTCCAAGTATATAATTCAATTGAAATAAAATAAAAGTTTCAAAGGATGTAGAAAAAAAAAGAAGTTATTTTTTGGAAGTTGATGTATCCTCTTTTACACCACCTTATTTATTTGTGCTTGTTGTTTTTGTCCTTTATGCAATCCCTAAAAACAGTAAGTTTCCTTGATTTTCCATTTCTTCACTGCCAGACAGAATGACAGACGAAAACAATTACCTTGCTCCTCTCTGTGCATGTGTGATTGGGACGACATTCCACGCAATTTCCTAACATCAAAGCCAAAGTACGAACTGCTAATCTGTGGGTTCGTGTTCCGATTCGTGTTCAAAATGTAAAATTAACTTGAAATTTAGTAGTTCCTCGATCAAAGACAGATGTCTGTAGACAGGACTGACAGTGTCAACCAATTGCTTAACCCTGCTTTGCACTTTGCGAGCGGGGTAATGACAATGGATGACATAAGGCAAAACTCGGCCGCATTTTTAACAGTCATCTTGTCTACGTTAGTCACACAAGTACCATGCACGGCTTATACACCTGATTTAATGTGCCCATCATCACGTGCAATGCCATTCCATCTGCTGTAAGGAGACAAGGTGTGCCCCTGAACGCCATCTTTTCTTTGGCCAGCAACCTCTTCACGCCGCTGGTAGATGCATGCCCAGTTTCGTACAAGAAACACTTGATGTTTCAGTACGAAATTCCTTTGCGGGGAGGAGGTAGGGTGGAAGGTGAGCATCACGGGAACATTAATCAAAGATTCTATACTTATTCTAGCATGACATCACAAAATGGGAGGGCTCACTCCAAACACACTTTGAGAGCACCCAGGTGATGGCATTTACCTCTCTCTATTGGACATGTGCTTCATATGGATAGGCTGCGGAGGCTTATGAGGGCTGCAGCCTTGTGAACCAGTCTCACTTGTATTGTGACCCTTCTGAAAGATAGGGATCTTTCATAAGCCATGCACAGGGTTATGAACCATGATATTCAAGTGAAGAAAATTTAAAAACAAACAAACATAAAAGAATAGTTATACTTTAACAAAAAGTGCCATGATGTTGACACAGAGACCAACGATGCGCCTGTACCTGCTTCTGTAGCCGGTGTTTTGACTTGCGCTTATGTTTGGGACAACCTTGCTTCTTCAGACTCTGGTTGAGGGTTGCTACATTTAGACGCTGACTGCGGCCACCAATGATCCGACGACAGTTTTCAGACCCACAGAGGCAAGTTTGCTGCCAGGATAACAAATCACAGTGGGGCATGACTTACATTGTCACAAAGGCCTCACATAAATCCCAGACACTTTCTGGAGCACAAGTACACTTCTTTTGAAAGGGTGACATTACGAGTGTCCAAGGGTTAACAAGGAGCAGACTGTGCAGTACCGAGAAGTGCAGCATTGTGGTTTGTGCAAACTACCTGTTGCAGAGATGCCCATATAACTTTTTTTTATTCAAGATTGATCTAAGGTTGAGAGGAGGAGCTTGTACAATGGCCTGCAAAAGTATTCACCCCGTACCAATCATGCCCCATTTAGATGAATTACAAATGATGAAGAAGCAATTTTTCCAAATGAACTTTTTTCTTCATACCTGAAGAGATCAAACTAAACACTGTTGTAGTTGTTGGTTACATGTCAGGAATACCTGTAAAAAACGTGTACAAATCAAAATTCACTGGTTGTAAAAGTATTCAGCCCCTTAGGTCAGTACTTGGTAGAAACATCTTTTGCTGCAGTGACCGCTATGAGTGTTTTTTGAGTAGATCTTGACCAGCTTGGCACAGTGAGTGGTGAAATCATCGTCCATTCTTCATGTGAAAATTGCTCTCGTTCTGCCAAGTCTCATGGGGATCGTCAATGGACTGCAATGTTCAAGTCTCGCCATAAATGTTCAATTGGCACCGGACTTTGAATGGGCCACTCAAAAACATTTATTTTCTTATTGTTCAGCCACTCCAGTGTGGCTTTAGCTTTGTGCTTCAGATCATTGTCCTGCTGAAATGTGAATCTCCTACCCAGGTTTTCATCAACGATTCTCCTGTACTTTGCACCATCCATTGTCCATTCCATCGTGACAAGCTTGCCAGTCCCTGCTGATGAAAAGCAGCCCCATATTAAACATGATGCTGCCACCACCATGCTTGGCAGTAGGGATGTTGTTGAATGGAGGCCACTGTAGCACAATATGTGCAGTGTTAGGTTTACATCAGATTAACGCTTTGAATTTAGACCAAAATGTTAAAGTTTTGTCTCATCTGACCAGAAAACTTTTCTCCACATGCCTGCAGTATCATTAAGATGCTTTTTTGCAAACTCCATACAAGCTTTTCGATGGGTATTTTTCAGTAATGGCTTCTTTCTTGCCACCTGTGAAGGGAACGGGAACGGGATAGCTTTGTGAAGGGAATGGGATATTGTTGATTGATGAACACTGACCCCCATCTCAGACATTGAGCCTTGCAGATCTTTCAGTCAATGTTAGATTTAGAGTGACATCCCGAACCAGTTTCCTGCTTGCCCG
>CM068959.1:134525078-134538685 GCA_035128595.1 Eptatretus atami | reverse complement strand
ATTATAATCGATGAACCGTTGCCAGATATCTCCTAAAATGATAGACTAGATAGGTTTTGAAAATGGCGACCTTCACAACTTTAGTGACCTCGTGACCTTGACCCTGACCTTGAATCCGGGAAAAAATATGTCGTTGGGTATCACTCATCGACCTTACCCACATACCAAATTTCATCAAGATCGGAAGTAAAAAGTTTTTTGTACCGGGAGGTGTTTTTGACCATCTTCCAGGTTACGTGGCGCCAAACGGGACGGAAATTCAAAAATCTGTCCAGTTATATACAAGATAATATTTTTTACTATCATAATCAATAAACAGTTGCCGAATATCTTGTAGAATGGCAGACTAGATAGGTTTTGAAAATGGCGATTTTTATAACTTACGTGACCTCGACCCTGACCTTGAACCGGACAAAAGTTATATCGTTGTGCAACACTTATCGACCTCTACTAAGTTTCATCAAGATCGGAAAGAAAAATTGTTGACGGACGGACGGACGGACATTTGGTCCGGCTTTATTAGGTCATCTCGGTAGAGATGACCTAAAAACGTGACAAACACGTTTCTTCAATCTCACATCCACATCTAATAATCTATTTGTATGTGCGTGTTGTTTCGCGGTGTGTGTGTGTGTGTGTGTGTGTGTGTGTGTGTGTGTGTGTGTGTGTGTGTGTGTGTGTGTGTGTGTGTGACAGAGACACAAAGAAGGAGAGAGCAACTGGGATGGAATGCTCACAAACAAAACAAGAGCGAAAACATAACCTCCGTCCACCTTCAGTGGTGGAGGTAACAACAATAATACCATGACAGTTGGGTTTGAAGCACTGTCCACCAGAATGCCTTGACATGATCCAGCATAGTGAACTTTGAAAGCCTACTTTTGACTGGCCCAATAAAATAAAGTGGAAGTAAATTTAGATGCCGTAAGCACAACCACACTTACTACTTATGCCTATAAAACTATAAAGGTTAGTGATGATGACTGAAGCAGCAAGAAAGATAGCGACCACGACATACATGGTCACACACACTGTCGTAGTATTCATATGGGAAGATTGGCTGATATGTATTATATATATATATATATATATAATATATATAATATATATATAATATATATATATACATATATATATACATATATATATATATATATATATATATATATATATATATATATATATTGTTGCGGGCCGGGGTCGGGTGAGAAGACCACGATGGGGGAAGAAGCTATGTCGATTCCCACCAGACTCCCGGAATTGTAGGCCGTCGTACACAGATAATTCCTGACGCGGCGGGTCTCTTAACCGACCGTGGACGCCAATAACTCAACCGCGTGACCTAGATCCTCCCGTCTATGGGTTAATCGGGTTATCTAATTAATCACGTGATTTAATTACCGGAACACGCCCTCGGTACGCCTTGTCCGAACCGGATCACCCTACCGGATCGGATCACTTTTCCGGATCGGATGCAGCCGAGCGACACTGCCAAGGACGTACCGGCTAAAAGGAACGGATCGTTGGGAATAAAGTCCCGGCTAAAGTAGGATTCGGCCATGCTGGATCAATGGAAGAAAAGACAAAAACGAGCAGGGAACATTCCTAATAATAATAATAATTTATTTACAAGCAGGCGAGGAAAGATATGTGCCAGCTGAATAGTTTTATTGTTGTGTGTAATGCAGGGATAGAAAGAAGCGTGTGGTGCAACAATAAACAGGCAACTTACAAAAGGGGACACAGAGCAGACTTAAAGCGAAGATAATAACAATAACAATACAGATCTTCTGCAGTCTTACTTAGGCAGACAGGCGCCAGGACACACACATACGCACACACACAGACACAGAAAACCCGATGAAGAGGAAGTTTAGAACCAGGAATTGGGCACCGTAAAGAGGAGCCCGAGTCGAGAAGGGGCGGAGTCCAAAGCGCGAGGACGGAGTAGCAGGCTGGACCAGGTAGGTGGGCGGGTCGACGACGTGTGGGCAGAGACGAGGAGGCGGAGTCGGGTCATGGCGGTGTCGATGAGGCGAGGCGAGAGGCGGAGAAACTCAAAAAGCAAGAGAGAGACGGAGGGACTTCTCCGACCTTTATAGGATTTGCAGCTCGGGGGGGGGGGGGGGAGGGGCCACCCCGAATCGTAACGTCATCACCTGAATCGGGAGCTCCGATTGGCTCCGACCCCTCACGTGGCCCGCCAGGTTGGGCCGGAAACCGCCTCACTTCGTTTCCAGCAAGGCCATCCCAGACAGCAAACACATTTCGCTCCGACCCCACGACATGACACGAATCGCCCACACCGAAATTGGCACGCGAATCATCCTGTAAAAACCCCCGGGCCGTGCCCGGGTGACCGTTTGAGGGTCCTGCATGCCCGCTCGGGCGTTCGGCCAGCGTCGATCAACACGATCGCTTCGCGCGCGCCAACGTGGCCCGCACTGTACATTCCTCGGCTCGATCGCAGCTTCGCTGGCTGTAGAGAAGAGAAGACGTTCACCATCCGTGGAGAATCTGCTGCTGCCAGCAAGGACCGAAGGTACATCATCATTGAAAAATCCGTGCACGTCTCAGGAGCGGCGTATGTGTCTGCTTTAGAGTATATTCCATACAGTGCGCGCGGTTCCGCCATTACGCACGTGGCCCGCGCTCGCGTTCACATGACTCCGCTAGCGTGTGCATGGGGCAAACACCAATATGTGTCTAATATTGAGGTTAAAAAGGAACAAGCCGCTTCTACTCGCACACTCGTATCCTGCCAAACATGGCGTGGAGTCGTCTTCATTGGCCTCCGTATGTGTTTCGTGCAGTGTGAGCGTCGTGCTGGCCGTGTTTCCCGTGCCGTGAAAAACACCATTCGTGCAGCCTCTTAAGAGGTATTTAGTCGCATGCCCTTTTAATGCAACCGGCAATTCTCCCCAGACAATTGGAAGCTCGAGTCGACAACCCCGCACTTCCAAGCACACATGACTCGCCGGACACGCCGGGTTTAGGGCTCGCCCGGGAACGAGGATCAGATCCCTCACCGCAGATCCCTCACCGCGGCGCCACACGCACTGATTTCCACGAGGCCCCACCTTACAGCGAAGGCGCACGTGGCTGATTTACCTCAGGAATAATCATAAAAGAAGAAGAGTAGGGATGAAATGAAGAAGAAAATGATTTAAGCAAGCCTATCTATTAGATCATCGCAACGCACTCCCTTGTTGTCCCGCTAAACAAAAGGAAGGGGACTATCGACACGTATAATAATGGAATAACTGTCTTGGGACACCTATCTGTTGTCTGCATGCGGTTCCGAGAACCGCAACAATATATATATATATATATCCATTTTTTTTTTCCAGTTTTACTCTCCTTTGCTCACTCTACAATAGCCTTTGATGAAAAACTTAATGTCATTCTGGGTTCGACGTCCGTTTGCCAAAGATAGCACAAAAAAATTCCAAACCGAGACACACCTGAACTCATTCTCACTGACGACCTCCCCCAGGTACTCAATGATGAACTGTCCCTCACGCAGCGCCTCTTTGGTGCGGATTCCCCAGCCTTTGCCCTGCGTTCGGAATCTCTCAAGACACTGCACCCACTCATGCCGCTGAATGCGCTGATTGCTGCAGCAGTCGGCACACGGGCACGTACTTGCCAAGCACTCGGCAAAGATCATCCTGCAAACGACACAATGCTTTTCAACAATTAATCTCCACAAAATTAACATGGAGCCATCATTCTGAAGAGAACAATTGAATAAGTGGTGGTAAAGAGTCTGACAGAGCATTACTATGGAGCACGACTCAAAAGGGACAAAGTGCAATGGTCACGTCAGATTGCAAAGGTATATGCTACAGCTGTCTTGTACATCAGTTTCACACAATGTCCTCATCAGCCACATGAAACGAGTGAACCAAAGCATACAACATAAAGTCCTTTCTCACCCTTTAAAGTTGAAGGACACAATGAATGCAAGAAAGTGGAAATAACAACAATAAAAAAACCTTACTTGCAGATACAGAAATAAGCAAAACCATAAATTAAAGCAGATACATATATTATATATATATTTAAAAGTTAAAAAAAAATACTGTGTAGATACAGTGGGGAGAACAAGTATTTGATACACTGCCGATTTTGCAGGTTTTCCCACTTAACAAAAGCACGTAGAGGTCTGTAATTTTATCATAGGTACACTTCAACTGTGAAAGACGGAATCTAAAACAAAAATCCTGAAAATCACATTGATGATTTTTAAATAATTAATTTGCATTTTCTTGCATGAAATAAGTATTTGATACATCAGAAAAACAGAACTTAATATTTGGTACAGAAACCTTTGTTTGCAATTACAGAGATAAGACGTTTCCTGTAGTTCTTAACCAGGTTTGCACAGACTGCAGCAGGGATTTTGGCCCACTCCTCCATACAGATCTTCTCCAGATCCTTCAGGTTTCGGGGCTGTCGCTGGGCAACACAGACTTTCAGCTCCCTCCAAAGATTTTCAATTGGGTTCAGGTCTGGAGACTGGCTAGGCCACTCCAGGACCTTGAGATGCTTCTTACGGAGCCACTCCTTAGTTGCCCTGGCTGTGTGTTTCGGGTCATTGTCATGCTGGAAGACCCAGCCACGCCCCATCTTCAATGCTCTTGTTGAGGGAAAGAGGTTGTTGGCCAAGATCTCGCGATACATGGCCCCATCCATCCTCCCCTCAATACGTGGCAGTCGTCCTGTCCCCTTTGCAGAAAAGCATCCGCAAAGAATGATGTTTCCACCTCCATGCTCACGGTTGGGATGGTGTTCTTGGGGTTGTACTCATCCTTCTTCTTCCTCCAAACACGGCGAGTGGAGTTTAAACCAAAACGCTCTATTTTGGTCTCATCAGACCACATGACCTTCTCCATTCCTCCTCTGGATCATCCAGATGGTCATTGGCAAACTTCAGACGGGCCTGGACATGCGCTGGCTTGAGCAGAGGGACCTTGCGTGCGCTGCAGGATTTTAATCCATGACGGCGTAGTGTGTTACTTATGGTTTTCTTTGATACTGTGGTCCCAGCTCTCTTCAGGTCATTGACCAGGTCCTGCCGTGTAGTTCTGGGCTGATCCCTCACCTTTCTCATGATCATTGAAGCTCCACGAGTGAGATCTTGTATGGAGCCCCAGACCGAGGGAGATTGACTGTTATCTTGAACTTCTTCCATTTCTAATAATTGTGCCAACAGTTGTTGCCTTCTCACCAAGCTGCTTGCCTATTGTCCTGTAGCCATCCCAGCCTGTGCAAGTCTACAATTTTGTCCCTGATGTTCTTGGACAGCTCTCTGGTCTTGCCCATTGTGGAGAGGTTGGAGTCTGATTGATTGAGTGTGGACAGCTGTCTTTTATGCAGATAACGAGTTCAAACAGGTGCAGTTAATACAGGTAATGAGTGGAGAATGGGAGGGCTTCTTAAAGACAAAACTAACAGGTCTGTGAGAGCCGGAATTCTTACTGGTTGGTAGGTGATCAAATACTTATTTCATGCAATAAAATGCAAATTAATTATTTAAAATCATACAATGTGATTTTCAGGATTTTTGTTTTAGATTCCGTCTTTCACAGTTGAAGTGTACCTAGATAAAAATTACAGACCTCACTGCTTTGTAAGTGGGAAAACCTGCAAAATCGGCAGTGTATCAAATACTTGTTCTCCCCACTGTATATGCAGAAATTGAAGGAGTAGAAATGACAAATTGTCCAAATACAAGCAACAGGCAAAAGCTCTCCTTTTCAGTGTCTGCACTTATAAATAACTTATTATAAAATAGTCGAAGGTCAGTGTCGGTCTCAAGGTTTAAAAGACAAGAGTGCCAACCTGCGGCAAACCTGTGCACTGTGTTATCACTAACGTGGGCCGTCTCCATTCTCATCTCCCAAAAGGTGCAACTGCTGTTATATTTCAGAGTACTTCTATTAATTTAGGTCACCAAGCTCGTCAAACAAATGGCATGAACATTTTCTTTCAGAGGCAAGAGTAAAAGGCATTAGAAATACCGGTTTATGATGATTAAGAAATTAATAATATCATCGTGGCAAAAAGATGGAGGAAACATAGGAAACTAGAAGGGCGCTCGGTAGAGCGCATATCTCCCCCACGTAATGCCTGATTCACAAGAACATATCGGTCCCAATACATGTTTGAAATATCATGCAAAACAGTACTACTGTATATCGTTTTTGGTCCGATCTCTCGATGGTGAAGAATCACTTTAAAAATTAAATAATTATCATATCCAGATCCGGATTTGGATCTTCACCAAAATCTAATCAGTTCCTCCTTGTCACAAACCTAACCTGTCCACAAACTTTCATCTGGATCCGTCCACAACCTTTTCAGATATCATGCACACAAACAAACAAACAGACAGAAAGGGGTGAAAACAGAACTTCCTTCACCTTCGGTGGCGGAGGTAACACGTAATTTCAAAGGAAGGAAAAAGAAAAGGGGATAAAAAGGAAGGAAAAATAATGGATCAGAAAGAAGAAAAACTGGCAGATGTTTGCAAGACATGACGACAACGACGACAGCAGACCTGTTGAGACACTCCTCAGTGCAACCCTTTTCATCTGGCCCAATGGGAATCTTGCAGTTGCACATAGTCGGTTCGCAACCGGAGAGTGGCTTTACATCCACCAACACACCTGTGCAGCGTGTGAAAAGAGGTTGTGGGTGATGGGCAATGGGCAATGTTTTACCATGAGGATAATTACTTCGAGATCACAACATAGCCTCCTCTGCCATTTCAAATATCGCAATATTGTTGGTGATGTATTGCTATGGCAACTCACATGATCTTATCTTCTTGTACAGCGGGACATCAGGCTTTTTGTAGAGCTAGGGATGACATGCAGCGATGTTATTAAAATCTCTATTTGGGGGAGATCTGAAGGATGGCATAGCACTTGCTTCATTCACACTGTACAACAACAAACAACAAGCAAATGGTTCACCATCATTGCTGACTATTATCAGATTCATTTGCACGATGATCTGGGCTGTGGGAAGGGAACATGGTAAGTACAGTATGCACAGGTTCAAACACAACTTCCTGCCAAAATAGGAAGAATGTAATTGCTAATTAGCGATCTGCGTGAGCAGCAAAATAAGTCAAAGCAAACAGGAAATAAAATACCTTAAATGGTGATTGATCCGCCTTGGAGAAGAGAAGCTGACGTTCCAGGCCTTACCCTTCATCACTTGCTCTGATGAAAGATAAGGCCCGGCGTCAGCTTCTCTTCTCTGCACGGTGGATCAATTACCATTTAAGGTGTTGTTACGGCCAGGGGTTCAACACAAGGGCAAGCGCTGGAGTTCCTCCCATACACCCAGTCCTGAGGCCACCAGCCGTGGATAACTCCGCGGCTCGGCAGGTTGCTAATCAACCACGAATGCTGATTGGTACCACCAATCTTGGCAAGGTTATCATGACTTTGCGTGCTACCTTACCTTTGGACGACCGGACCAAGGGGGTTTTGTGCCCTCAGCGCACACTCGTATTACCGCCGAGCAATACAGTGAGTTTACACTGGCTAACAAGAGCAAATCACGTGGGGTAAAACTTCCTGGCTAATACTACGTGCGGACTATGCTGGATCAATGGAGGAAAAGACATGACGAACTGGGTACATTTACAATAATAACAATGTATTTATAGAAAATGCGAGGAAAAGTATGTGTACTCGCAAGGGTTTTTATTACAAGGAAGATACGTATAGCAGGGAAAGCAAGGATTGGTGAGGTGTGGCAAAAGAAAACACAGTTATATCCAAAGGAAAAAAAAAGAGCTAAACCATTCCAATACTTTTACAATCTTACTTCATTTAACATGACAGGCGCCATCAGAAACACTCCCAAGGAATGTGAGACAGCAAGACAGATGGGAGAAAGTATGAGGTGTTTGCGACCTCTCGATTACCAGGCCGGGCGGATAAACCGCCCACCTGAGGGTACAGCCGCAAAGATGGGCCCCATTGTGTTCTGGGCTCTCTCACACAATCAAACTCCGCACTTAACATGGTGTTGGGGTGTTTGGTCGCGTTCTCTGTGTGCGAACATGCACCGTTCACACGATGGGGACCGTAATTGAGCGGAATGCGAGGGCTATTGACACACGATGTTGAATGAAGTTCAGCACACACTTATGCTTCGAGTTCGCTGCCTAAACATCCCAAGTGAGTGCCTGTAATGCTACGCCGTGCCCCCCCCCCATTCCTTTCCTTGTTGGTGGTTGATGGTGATTGTGGTTGAGGCAATGGTAGCGGCAGTGTCGCGGTGAATCGATGGTGTGGTGGTTCGTGGTGGCTGTTTGTTATGGTTAAGGTGGCAATGGTGAATGTAAAGCGAGCTTGGGTTATGTTTCAATGCTGTGGTGATTATTATAAAGAAGTTTGGATCATTGTATGAATGTTGTGGCATAGGGGTTAGAGTACGATGAAGGTTGAGGTGAAGTGGCCGTTGAATAATGGCACACATTTCAAATGGGAATTGGCGTGCATGAAGGAGAGGCTCGTGTGTGGAAACACAAGGAAATTAGACACAGGGGGAGGCCATTCAGCCCATCATGCCTGCGCCACATCATCACCACACCAATTTATCAACACAAGATCAAAAGAAGAAATTGCAAAACATATATATTATATATGTATATATATATTATATATATATGTATATATATAATATATATTATATATATATATATATATATATATATATATTATATATATATATATACAGGGGCTGCAAAAGTAGGTATACAGTAATGATATACTGGTATATTCCTGACTGATACCTACTTTTGTAGCCCCTATATATTATTTTTTTAAATCAAGTGTTTTGTGTTTCTTTGAATGTTTTTGGATTATTTTTTCCCCAGGGAAGGGGCATGGGCTTTGGTAAAAAAAAACACACAACACCCCTTGATGAGACCCCCCACCAACACCACTCCGTGCACATGCACCCAATCACCCATCAATGCTCAAACTACATAAAAGTCCTACGAACATTCCATACCCCTCTATCTCCAAAACTTCCAGGTACCTATCTAATTCCAATTTAAACTTATCGACTTTCTGCTGTCACCACCTTTCCAGGGAGATCATTCCATGCATTAACTACTCTCTGAGTGAAAGTCCCTGCCTTGCTTCCATCTTAACTCTCGTCTTCTTTACTCTCAGGCTATGGCCGCTGGTCCTATCACTGTTTAATCTGTGAATAATTCATCTTCACTTATTTTATCTCAACCTTTCATTATCTTAAACATCTCTATCATATCTCCTCGTAACCGCCTCGCTTTCCGTGATAAAGCCCTGTTTCCTTCAGCCGCTCCTCATAGCTGAGTCTAGCTAGGCCCAGAATCAATCTAGTAACCCTACGCTGAACCCTCTCTTTGGCATCTATGTCCTTACTGAATTGTGGTGACCAAAACTACACACGATATTCTAGATGTGACCCTCACTAGATTCCTGTACAATGTTAACACCACCTCTTTTGATTTATGATCCCCCTCCGAATCTATATACAGGTATTACTAAAACTCTTATCTTGTATGTATGTATGTTCCTGAAATACAGCCAAAACGGTACATGATAGCGCAAAAATTTTAGGGCCACCTCTCACCATTCTCCTGCGGTGTGCAGTATCAAGTTTCGTTCAAATCGGGCAAAGAAAAAATAATTAAAAAATCCAATTCCGATTCAGTCAAGTACTCTTCGGGAGAATTTGATCAATGAAAACAACCTCAGCGGTATAGTTCGCTGGAGCTATCTTTTTTTTTTCTTGAAATGATTTTTTTCCATCAACTGCTGTCACAACGGGAACCCAACGGGTTCACGGGTCGTCTAGTACAACCTAAAACCCTATTTGCTTTACCTATAGCTGCCTGGCACTGTGCTGACTGCTTACCTCCCGGATCTATTACCACCCCCAGATCCTTCTCCTGTGTGACATGCTCCACAATTACCTCTTGCATCATTTCTCTGATGCTGATTATCCTTTTGTTAGCTTCTCCTAATCTACATCACCCAACTCTCTCCTCATACCCTCAAGGTTTGCCTTCCTGAAATCTAATAGCCTTATTCTACTATCCTGAACTCTCACCCCTTACAGAATCTTTACACACACAATGTTGTGGTCACTTGCTCCTAAATGTTCCCCTACCTCCACCATATTGGGATCGTTACTTAAAAGGATGTCTAACACTGCACTCCCTGATTCATTCCTTCCTATCTTGCGGAAAAGCAAGATAGGAAAGGAATGAGAAGAAAAACACTACCTAATCCCACACAACGCATATTGGCCCATAAACCCAATAGACAGAACGGAAGGGCTACCTAGAGCGAATAATGACACAACTATCTCGGGAACTGCTATATGTTGTGTGCCATTATTGCTTTGGTTTGGGAGTGGTGTTTTTTGCCTCAGCTTGGTCAAGTGCTTTTTCAATGGGAGGGCCGTAGCAACTCACACTTTCAGTTGTTGGTATCCTTAACAGCATTTTGGGCAAAAGTAGATCTACGTTTGATTCGTTTGTGTCTCCTTCTATGCCTTTGGCAATGCAGCTGTGGAACGATTGGAAAACTTTTGTCAAAGGTCAAGAAAGACTTGGGCCAAACTTCCTCCGGCCAATCCCACAAGAACGTGGGAATAATTGTGGCCGTTCAAGAAGAAGAAGAACATGTATAACCCACCCCACAAAAATCAACTCCAGCCAAAATGAAGTCACAGCTCGGGAATGTAAATGTGAAGAAATAGAGCTTTCACGTTAGTTCTCGTGGATAATACGCACCCCAAATTTCGATGAGATATTTCTCGGGAAAAAGTGTGGCTTATACACGAGTGATTACAGTACTTTATTTGTTTTTACTGAACAGGATATACCAAAATCAATGCTTTTGAGTGACTCTCCTTTCGACTTGGTTCTCAGCAATTTTACTGAAGTGTATTGGATCTAATCCAACAATCGTCCGACGGATGAACTCACCCGGTTGTGTTTCCATTGCCAAAGAATATCGTACGGAAGCTGGAAGTCACTTCTTTTCTGACGAAGATACTTCCCTGTTCAGGAGATTAAAGGGGAAAGAAAACAGATACAAACAAAAGCACTTCGGTGATCTGGGTGCTGAATACGTGGCACAATATTCTTACAATACCAAACATCCACACTCACCATTTCCATTCCTGCTTCTGTCTTATTCCAAAACATCCTGTCTTTGCACATACTTGACACGTCACAATACCAGGAAGTTAGTAAATAATAAAAAACAGAAGAAACCGACGCACAACCGATGCAAGGCATGTGAACGATCACTGTGCCCTGCAGGAACCATGCTGTGAGAGCCATGAGATTGGCATACATTGGCTGTTGTCCACGTTTTCAAAACAAGACGTGCACAAAATTAAAACTTCAGGATTTTCATTCAGCTGCAATAACGTTTGTTGACACCTTTGGTTTTTTAGACTCATAATCCAGGAGATGTGAATTCTGGTGGGTTTTTAAAAAATACAGTCAAAGCTCATGGAAAAGCAAGTACACTACACGGATCAGGGCTTCACAGGACAAAAGGAACAACTTTTTGAGATATCCTGCACACAAATAAACAAACAAATAGACAGAGAGACAAACAGGGGTGAAAACATAACCTCCTTCCACCTTCGGCGGCGGAGGTCATGATTGAATGAACAAAGGTAATTATTCATTATATTTATTTGTAAAGCACCATCTTGGTAAGAAGAGGAAATTTGCACAAACTGCATAAATTTGCATATGGATGAACAGATTTGTGTTCAGAAAATTAATTCTTACCCCAGTGAAGGATATATTTTCCTTTTAGGTTTGTAAATTTGAAAGAATTGTTTTCTGAAGGTGTTGAGAAAAAAAAAGTCAGTATTTTTTTCTTACGATGATATAATTTGTGATTTTTCAGACATGTTACTGGATTTTCATCATTTAAGTGTGGGCGATGGCTTGGAAACCCTTAAATCATCATATTCCATGTATTTTTTAAATTAAAAAGATTGTTGTGGTTTTGTAAAAACCGGCACTCCTCCGAGGCAATGGCACACAACATACAGCGATCCTAAGATAGTTATTTCATTTGTATGTGTCTAGATAGTCCTTTCCATATGTCTAGTGGGTAAATGGAAAGATCCGTTGCGTAGGGCTTTTAGTTCGGCCTTCAATCCTCTATTCTTTCTTTTACTTCATCCCTTTACTATACTTTACCTCACACACAAACCACACAAGCACGCATGCATTACAGTAATGATGCCAGGAATGCGAGGAAGCACACTAAGGTTCATTTGCATATGCGTGCCATTTTCAGTTCAAACTGCTCGCCAAAACCCAACTGCCGCCTCACTTCGGACGCTAATTATGCTCAACACAACGTTATAACGCTCACCATAACCACTCCACACGTCTTCTAAAAATCCTCACAACAACCTACATCCACGCCGTCACCACAAACGCCACAGCTACGAACATCTCCTCCAACCTCTTCGCCGCAACACCACATCCACAACCACCTCTCCCAATCTCTTCACCACAAATGCCACAATGCTTCTCTCACCTTCCTATTACTGCCACAACTGCCATCAACCCCTCGGACGCTCACCGCAGTCTCGGAAGATGCCAAAGGAAAGAGGATAATGAGAATCAGGGTGTTTTGGCATGTAGCTCAAAGCGCAAGCGTGCGCTGGGGTTCATTTGAAGACGTAGGGATAGCGCTGGGTTTCCCCAAATAACCACACTTAAATGGAGTCCAGCGCATGTTCGGGGCCGGAGAGCGCTCCCGAAAACTCTCACTCCATGTTAATCGTGGCGCTCCGATGCATGGCACGGCGCAAGGTCGAATGAAGCCATTTTTTATTCCAAAGCCTGGTGGGGCATGGTTACGGCGTGGGGTGACTGCTATGCACCAATGGGGGAGCTCGGAAACACCTACGGGATCGTTTGATCCGATTCTTGGCTCCTCCTCCTCTCCTCCTGCTCAGGGCCCATAAAAGTAGCAATTTGGCTCAAAATCTGTCTCTTCTTTCGTCCTGGCTCCACGAGGCAGTCATACAAGAGCTCTCCAGCGTCCGAGCAAATCTCTCCACAAGTCAGCATGACCAAGAGGAGAAGGCAGAGCAGCCAAGCGAAGAGATCGGGGTGGAGCAAGCGATTGTCAGAACGGGCCAGGATCATCCCCAGGTCGACGATGCTCACTTTTCGGCTGCATCCAGCAGCCAGCGTTCACATTTGCAGACCCTTATACAACTTCGTTAAAGTCTTTCTCTTGTCCATTTTCTCTCCCATCTATGTCTCGTCCACTGTGGATGCATAATAGCAATCGGCGAGGGCAAGTCCCGAACAACCGTTCTTTTCAGAGCGACCTGACTGATTTGCACCTCTCACACCTCTCACTCCAACACCATAGGCAGCTTCAGTTTTCCTACCTCCTTCCTCTTCCTAAGCAATCGGGTTGCGCCGGTCCGCCGACCGCACCAGGTACCACGAGGTCGCTAGTCCTCAACTGCCTCTCATCTTTCTGAGCTTCCTCTAATTTTCCGTGTGTGTGTGTGTGTGTGTGTGTGTG
>CM068959.1:134512547-134525068 GCA_035128595.1 Eptatretus atami | reverse complement strand
GTGTGTGTGTGTGATGGCACCTGTCATGTATAGTGTACGTTAAGACTGTCCAAGTTTATCGGGCTAAATCTGCAGTCTTCTTTTGTGAATATTGCATTTCTTTTGTCGCACCCATGAATTCCTTGCTTTCTCCTACTGTACATCTGTGAATAAATCCATTATTGCGCCACATAATTTTCCTCACTTTGTTGAAATTAATTTGCTTTGTTATAAATGTACCCAGCTCGCTTTTGTCTTTTCCTCCATTGGTCCAGCATGGTTCGCGGCTTAGCATAGCCGGGAATTTATACCCCCAAAATCTGCTTATTAGCCGGTGCGTACTTGACAGCTCCGCTCGGCTGCACCTGATACGGTAAGTAATGGAAGTACGCATCAAGGGCGTGATTCCCCGATAAGGCGACCACGTGTTCCCAGTTAAACGGTTGTCAAACGGAGGACACTGGGTCATGTAGTTAAATTATTGGCGTTTGCAGTCGATTAGCGACCCGCCGCGACACTAACTTATTCATGTGTGATGGCTTGCGATTCCCGGTGAGTCTGGAGGGAAACCAGGGACAGCCCCTCCCTCATAGTACCCCCCCACAACCCCGGGTCCGCAACAATATCAAACATTATGGGCCTCTCAATGTATAATTGATAAAATGCCAAATTTGATCTCATTTAATCCTTTTCATCTTGAAAATGACATTCACATCAAATTCAGAAATGTCATCCCATGCCCTATTGATCTAGCTTGGTTATTTGCTATGAACAGAGAAGCGGTGTCCTTTGCACAAAACAACTTCTTGGCAGGCCTACTATGAGGTGAAAACCATGGCAGGTCAGCATTTATGAAACATAATATAATTTCTGTTGAGGCTGTCGGTCTGCATTGTTCGTTAAGAAAAACAATAATTATTTATCACCAAAGTGTTGATAAGAATATATTTACCACCGTGTTTTAGCTCAAATAATTGTATAAAATGTGTTTTCTTAACTTACTACCCGCATCCTTAGCCCCAACACCTAACCCCCTTCCCCCTCCTCCTCCCCCACATTTTGTTTTTAGAATACAATTCCCATCTTTTGGGTGGATGCAGGTGTGGTTGAAAGGGTCTAATGAACCCCTCTACCTCCACTTTTATCGCTCAGTATTTTTTTTTTCCCATAGCAGAAAAAGCAGCAAAAACGTAGAAGAAAACTAACGAACAGTTGTTATGTACCCCGGGTAAGAGGCACGTGGGTACCTACCCGTACTCACCGGCATGCATTGGAGGAGGAAGCAAGCCATGTTCGTACTCCCCAGGAACGTACTTCAACTTAACCTTCTTTGACAAGCTCAGTCGACGTTTTACACTGCAAGGTAAAATGAGCAATTTTTTTTTTTATGATGCTATGAAAATTTGACAATGGAAAAAAAAAAAACTTGCATTAAAAATTCAATTGATAATCAAAATTTTCTCAACAAACACAAGATGGGAATTCAATACACAGATAACCCAAATTGAATGGCGATAATGTACACGTGATAAATTGTACAGATTTGTTTTCTTTCTGATTAGAGTACAAATAGCTCCGTTAATAATTATATGGAGTATTCATCAACCTCAAAAACAACACAACACTTAGGTGAGTTTTATAGTGCTGTGACCTTCGGCTATTTTTTAACACTGACAAAAGCTCACACAGAAAGTTGTACATGCATGACAAGGACATCGGGAGACATCAATCGACTATTACAAGAATATTAGTAGACAATGAACAAATGAACACAGTATATGGGATTTTAACCTTGGATCCCAGCATCAATGTCCTGTGGGTTCAGATGGGAACATGAAAAAGGTCAACCCATAATATTTGGTCGACAAACAAATTTTGGTAAAAGTAAAAACTTCAGTTCTACTCATCTCTCTCCTCCGTCCTCGTCCCTCCCCTTCCCACTCTCTCCCTTCCGTCTGTCTGTCTCCCCTGAAGTTACAATAATATAATGAATTAAAACAATAAATCAACAAACAAACTAAAAAAACAACAACAAAAAAAATGCATGTACTGTAGCATATATTCACTTGTTTTTAAAGATCGGACAGTCCTGCTGTAATGAACACTTGATACACCAAATTTGGTCAAACAAGTATCATTTACAATGACCAACCACATCATCCTGAATAATTAGTAGGTACTTCGGGAAAATGAAGAGCAAATTAAAACTAATCGGAATGGTCAAAGCAGCACAAAGAAACGAAACATTCCAGGAGATACAAAATTAAACTAGAAAAGCATCCCAAAATGCAAAGCACTTCTGTATCTGCTTTGTACTTGAACTAAGCTAGACGAAAACGACACTTAAACAAAAATTGTACGTTGTATTCATTCGTGTTCTCCATATTCTTACAATAATTGTTTGTTGAAGATTTGATGACAAAAAGCTCAATTGGTAAAAACGTTATGGCTTGGACAACCAGTCATCATTATGTACCGTTGTCATTATCATTATCACTCTGCGTTTAATCGTTTTCTCTTCTGAGGAATAAACAGTTTACGGGGGAAGGCCTTCCATGTTATAGCGCTTTTCCCTAAGCAACCGTATTCCCAGAACCTGTCTCCAAGGTCAACAGCTCAGCTTGTGCAGTTGTTTAATATTTCCTCCATATTCTCATCATAAATGCTTGCTGAAAATTTGATGATAAAAGCTCAAATGGTAAAACAAGAAAACAAAGTTATGGCCTGGATACATGCACGCCCTTACGACTGTAAAACCCTGTCTCTCCCGCTGTGTAGGTGGGTGTCAGGGGGGAGGGGCAAGGGGGGGGGATAGCAAGTCTGCTTCGTGGAAGCTGCATCTTGTTGTTTCGAGGTCGACAGATCCTTATATGTCAGGAATAGTCTTCATCTGACAGTCAGCCATAGGGGTGATATATAACATATTTTGGTCCAGGACTGGTTTTTCTAGGATTTTTCGCACGCACGCACACACACCTACCTTATTTAAGATAGGAGGATATATGTATACCGGAAGTCAAAATATACGAGCTAATTAGCATGTTATGTTATTCCACATAACCACTCTAAGTTGTACCTTTTGCAGCATTAATCACATGCTTCTGTCACATGGATTGCTTACGTAGAGTAAACTACAAATAATAATTATCCTAATTTAAATTAAAAAAAGTTGAAGTCAACAAATGTATTCTTTCCACATATGAGGTGGATATTTGGACTCGAGTAAACCCTCGTTTTCCACAGGCGGTGAAGTTTCCTCTTTCCCATAAACTCATGCATCATGAATAGGGTGGCCATTTGGCTGGTTTGAGAGGACAGTCCGGTGTTCTGCTCCTTTGTCCTCCGATACGAAACTGGACACCTTCATGTCCTCTATTTTCCTCTTGAGTCATATATTTCGAATATATTCCCCGAGGTTTCAAGGGCCATTTCCATGTCAATGGAGCCAGGCACACCCCCGCTGCCTCCCTCGTTGGTGCTGCCATCAAAACGCTGCCCAGAGCTGCGATGGATCAAAGTCGATGTCATATTTGCCCAAGATTCTTGGATTGCAAGGTTCACAAATGCTGTGATGTTTGCCTCAATTTTTGGCTGTCCTGATCACAGTGCAAGCACCCTGATCTGCAAGGAGTGTGTGAAGTCACAGGCAGCAGTGACCACAGGTAGCTTGACTGACATTTCACAACTACCTGTTCATTTTATACCCATTTCTTCAAGACACGTTTTATTAATGGGGTGCAAGTACACCCGAGGTAAACCTATTTAATTCTCGTGATTGAGCATGGTCAGAGGGAGTTGTCCAAACTGAATTTGTGTTGGTTATGAATGTTTTCACGTCTTGAGATATGTAACTGAAGAAAATGTTCGTGATGCATCGAAATAGAAGCTCAATTTGGAAAAAAGGCTATTTTTTTCTTCTGCTTTTTAGTTTGGTATCCATAGTAACCATAAAAATGGCTGGCAGTATGGCCTAGAGGCCTAGAGGTACACAAACTCGCCTTTAAGCTGTCTAGCCTGGGTTTGATTCCCAATCCAGCTATTAATCAATCAGTCAGTCCGGTGTTTCACAGGCAGGGTGATTCATCAATGTGTGTGCCGTCCCTCGGTTAAACGGGCATCCCGTCTGCCAGCATTCATTCGTGGACTTTAAAGATCCCGAGGTGTCCTTCGTGAAGAGTAGGCGAGCTCTCGCCGGCACCATGGCCAAATTCCAAATTCCTCCCCAAACGAGTCGAATGGCAGGCCAGGCCAGTCGGTTTGTGAAGACTCGGGCCAAGCTTCCCCCAAATGACCCCACAAGAAAGGTGGGATAATGGTGGCCATTACAGAAGAAGAAGAAGATCCAAAGTAACCATAAAAATAGTAAACTAGCACAGAAGGTGTACAACTTACTCAAAAAGGCTTCACGAAGAATAAATACTATATCAATTATGTTTGGAAATGAACCATGCGTTGTGTTTTATTACTGCTTTAAATCCATGGGGGTGTGAATGCATCGCAAAGGTGTTAAATGGTTTATTTTTCCTTTTGGTGAGGATGAGGGTTCAAGGTGCATGAAGCAATTATCATAAGTGTTTACCTAATTAGTGGTCAACACCTTTTTCCTTATCAGGCAACCGGTAAATTATCACAATGATCTGACACCATGTATGCAGGGGTGGTGATTTGATGCTGTATTCACCGTACTCATTATCTAGCATCATGTTAACCTTTGCGTCGGCAAAATGGTGTGCTCATGTTTTTGCGTCGCGTGTGGTATTGTAAGGAGGGCACTGTTGCAGCAGATGTACACCTCATCCTGTGTTGGAGAGAGCAGATGGAGTGCTGTGAGTATTTACAGGACGGAAAACATGTGGAGGCAGAGCATTCGTTTCGTGGAGTGTAATGTTATGGTATGCTTCAATCTCTTCCCATATATCGATAAACAAGAGTCGACGGATGTTAATGTTGTCTACATTTTGGTTCGACGGTGTTTGCAGCATGTTTCGTGTTCGTCTCAGAATTCCTCATCTGTACTTTATGAACATAATAGGTCGGGTTTACAATAACCTGTACTCGATTGCAAGTGATTTACTGTGCCGAAGAAATTGCAGTATGTTCTATCCTTCATACTAAGGGGGGCATCTATCTACGATATATGCATTTTTAGAGGTTGGACAGGGTGGGAATTGGGGTAGTCTGGAGATTGAGGAAATCTCAGTAAAACAGATTTTCGATACGACTAGTTAAGGGAACGTCTATTTGTTATATAACAAGACCACTCACTATAACTATCTTTCTAAGAGAAGGATCTTGAGAAAGATACTCCAGGTACCATAACCAATGCAAGCAGCAATCCAAAAGTCAATAAGAGAGTAAGATAAGGGATGTGAAAAGATGCTTACTAATCTTAAGTGGGAAGGATAGTGAAGAGTAATAGCAATGTCATGAAAGGATGCAAATCCTATTTGAGCATGCGTGATAGAAATCTGCCACATTACTACTGAAAATAACCAACAGGCATTTAGAAATGCAAGTACTGCACATAAAATGGGGAAAATATCAATTTGTCTTACGTGATGTCTTTGTAGGTGTCAGAGAAGAGACCAGCAGTGTAGTACTTCTTTTTTGGTGGACGATGTGCTTTCTTCTTTCCAACTGGGGCAAGCCCCGAGGTTTCAAGGGCCATTTCCATGTCAACAGAGCCAGGTGCACCCCCGCTGCCATCAAAACGCTGCCCAGAGCTGCGATGGATCAAAGTGCCGTCACTGTCTCAAGTGCTGTAAAATTATCACCTTGCTTCATTGTGCCGCCACGGACATATTTTAAACTTACAGGGATAAATAAAAAAAGGGATGCCTATTGAAGAGCTTGCGATAAGAATAAACTAGAGAGAAGTTGATGGTGCGCCAAGCTGTTAGTGGCAGCTTTCTGTCTCAAGGCAGCTTAAGAGGCAAAGCCAAATGATCTGTCCTTTCAAGTGGCAGAAAATGCTACAAATACAACCAACAAGAAGAAGCAATGTCACATCAGGCAAGCCAGGAGAAAAAAATTTAATTAAATTAAAAAAGGGGGAGGGGGGGGACCCTCAAATTTCATCACAGATCCACCAAACAATTTCAAAGCATAACAAGACAGAGTATTTAACAATTGCTGGGGTATGCATATTACAGCAGATCTGATAATGAACTATCTTCGTTAAACTACTGTACATGTCAATGCGGACTCACACAATGACTGACACAAAGACCGATTGCAATAACCTCGCCCGTCCATTCTGGAAAAGGGCAGGGACAAAAATCCACCAAAACAGAAAAAGTCTCACATTTACAAGTTGTAAACCTTGCACAGTTGCAAAAGCATTTGCACTTGAATAAGAACGGTAAAGTCTGTTTAATCGTGTACTATGTGAAACAAGTGAAGAGAACAAGCCCTTTTGGCCATTTCTCTGTTAATGTGCACACAAAACAAGGAGAAAAGACATAAAATGTCATCGCCCCCGTGGTTTTAGTAATTTTGTTGTGCGGAGTTAAAGGGCGAGCCCATATTTACAAGATTTATGTGAATGTGCAACTGATTTCAGTGGTCATGTGAGATTTGTGACATTTTCCAGGTTTGATCAAAATCAGACCACGCATGTCCGAGAAATGGTTGGGGACACTTTTAAGTTACAAAATGGCCACCAGTCGGCCATCTTGGATCTTATTTCGAAAAACAATGAAGCGCATATACAAGCCATCATTCATAATCTGTGTGCCAAGTTTGAACAAGAGTGGTAAATGCATGTCCGAGAAATGTTTGAGGACGTGTTCAACAACAGGTGAAATTTTTTTTTTAACAACTAAAATGGCCACCAGTCTACCAGTCAACCATCTTTGATCAGATCGCAAAATAAAGTGAGGTGCACGTGTATGCCATTATGTACTGTGGTTGTACCAAGTTTGAACAAAATCTGGCCATGCAAGTTCAGGAAATTGTTGGCGACATGTTTAAGTAACAAAATGGCCGCCAGTCTGCCATCTTGGATCTGATCTCGGAAAAAAAAATGACGTGCATATGCAAGGCATCATTTATCATCTGTGTGCCAAGTTTGAACAACATCGGTAAATGCATGTCCGAGAAATGGTTGAAGACGTGTTCAACATGGGGGGGGGGGGGTTACAACTAAAATGGCCGCCAGTCGGCCATCTTTGATCACATCTAGAAACAAAATGATGTGCACATGTTTACCATCTTGTGTTGTCTTTGCGCCAAGTACGAATAAAATCGGTCCATACATGTCCGAGATATGGTTGTAGACACACGCAAACACACACACGAAAATTGACACCAAATCCAGAAGCCCCGTTTCGGATCAAGTCCAACGGCGGCTAATAAAGCAAAATTTACAGTCACCTTGTGGATAGGTCCGAAAGTATACAAGCACTGTACCGTAACTGTTTGTTAGAAGGTTCTACAATTAAAGGAAACAAACAAAATATAGGGAAGTAAGGGAATGAGTCGTCAATCCTTGAACTGCAAAACATCCCATTAAGGAGTCTGGTCGATTGTCAGTGATGCTTAAGACCAGCACTGGCCACTCACAACTCAACTAAGGAAGTTGTGAATTTTAGCAAAAAAAAAAACTACAATCAAGCATCGTTCAAACAATCGATTTATTGTGCAGAGAGGGCACCAATGCCAAATACATGAATACACGGTGGCTGTATGTACAACAAGGGTGCCACTCATTATTTGACAGTAGCCAAATGTGTCACTGTGTTCCAAAAGTGGTCCACGAGTCTTTTGAAGTTGACGCCACCCCGGTTCAGGCTACCCTTAAATGCCAATCCTGAAAACAAATCCTAGTACAGTCAAAATGTTGGATGACCTCCCACAAATTGCAACAAAAGCAAACTCAACAGATTTTGATTCCTGGATAATGTCCTCAGTGACAGAAAATAGTCCTAAGGGATCCTCCGGGGGGAAAGTCCTGAATCATGGAAATCCAATATGGCGCCACCCGGCTTCGGGAAAAAATGAGAAATTTGTAAAGATTGATATTTAATATGTAAATATATGTTTTTCTGCATTCTAATTGTTTAGTTATGGTCAGTATATTGATATACAAGAATAATTATAAAAAAGTGAAATGTATTGAGGGTAAATAAAAAATTATAGCTTTTTGTTCAAAAATCAATTTTTTGTCCCGAAAAAAAAAAATTTACCTAAACTCATTTTGGCTCCTGGACCAAAAAAAAAGAAATGTTGAAGACACAATGAAATCAGTCTATGGCAATACAATATAATTATGAAATCATTGAAACATGACAAAATTCAAAATTCCACTCGGGCAATCACATCTGCCTGACGAAGGTTTCGAAATGAAAATGAAAATTCGCATTAAACTCAGAAACTACACCGTTATAAACTTACGATACATGTTGAGAAAATCAAGCGTATTAAAGTAAGAACTCGACAATGTCGTCATCATCCTCATCATTGTCACATTGAGTGTTTGTGCAGCCAGAGCCCGTCAGTTTCCACAAGCTGGAGTGCACTCAATGTTGTGCTTCTTGCATGTGCATCTCATGGTGCTACATTCAGCCTGGCAGTTGCACCTAATGACATGTAACATCTTTTCAGGAGCTGGAGCTATTGATGTCTGAAGTGGCACAAAACCCTCGACACACTTCTGCCACCCCAGTCTGTCGGAAGAAGTTCATCTGCACATCCCTTCCATTCTTGGACTTGCAGATACACGTGCAGCTGTGATACTTTGCTGCTCTGATGTTGGTGGTAATGTCTGTGGTTGCACGTGAGAGGAGCTCCAAGCCGCCTTGTCCCAGTACCGCTGATACCAGAGGGTGTCCAGGGTGTCAGTTGACTTTCCGTGTTAGATTCACCAATGTTTTCTCCTGCATCTGCCACATCACATACGGAAGCTGGATATGTATCAAAAACCTTGGCCTGCTAACGGAATGTGTTGTTTGCTTTGAACTTTTTGAGGGAAGCCCCTTTCCAATCCCATGAAGACGAGATGTCGTGTCGCACCCAAGAACTGCATGTAGAAAGTATGTGCTTGCATATGTCTGTACCAATCATTTCTTTGTAGCCTTGACGTTCCAGATGCGAGGCTTCTTCGTGTTCCTTCTTGGCTCGGGACAAAAGAGAGGTCATGGGATTCTAAGCTTGCATGGTAGCATAGGAGACGAGGAGGTCTGTGTCATCACCAACTAACACAGTGTTGGTGACAGTAGCAGACTGCACGGCTTCAGTACAATCAGATCAGCATCCCCTGAGGCATGGTGTGTCTCACAGTTTTTCTTCTGAAGCTCTTCACTCAACATAAAATGAATCGCTGTTTATTCTGTCTATTGGCAAGAAACTGTTCTTCTTCATTGTGAGACGCATGTCGCTGTAAATGTCCAGTAGTGCCAGCATTCCCTTAGACCGTCTCTGGTGTGTCATGTCCTTCGTGTTGGTACTCTCATAACCATCAAACACGACTATGGCATCTCCGTACTTCTTCGTTACACAATCAGTGTACTGGTGCATATGTCTCTGTATGTAGATCCACGAGACCATGGAATGCGTTGAACAAGTGCCCCGCCATCCAAAACATACTGTTGCCCATCATTGGGGATACGGCTGGGACATCGGATCCAAGAAGATCCCAGATGGCATCAGCAAAGACTGGCTTGTGTGTTCTCGAGCTGAAGAGAGGAATCAAAGAGGGCTGGTGGATAGCTGCACAGTTCATATTTGAAGGCCGACTCCAGTTCTTCTGCTGTCTGTGCACAGTGATCAGTCCCTGGAAGAGGAGTTGTGGTGCGCCCTGGATTTGCTCTCCATCAATCTTGACAGATGACTTCATGCCGAGGGTGACAACTTGGTCTTTCCTCTAATGTGTACTCGGCAGGTGTTCCCCTCCATAGATTTCAATATTTTGGCTCCTACAGCATGTGCTGTATCGACGTTGGCGGTGGGTGTGCATGAACTCCAGTGGAAATGTTCCTCAGACGTGGATCACCACTGAACGGATTCCGTTCCTGTAAATACTGAAGAGCTGATAGTGTGTCCTTCCAGTCACGAGATTGTCTTGCCTTGGTCATGTCCTTCTTCTGCTCTCCAGTGTTGTAGTTCACACCTGTGAGCTCCTGCATTGCCTGGTTTATTTCTGCACAGGCAGCATTGATAGTAGCCATACCAGCCGTTGTTGCTCTGTCATTCCTCGCCCTCGGGTGAGCCCCCGCTGGTGTCTTCAAACTTCTCATCAGAACTTGTTCGATGATCAGGTCAGATGAAAGACCTGCCCACAGGCGATCACTTCGTCGAACACAATGGAACCCTCATCAAAACGTTGTTGGACATTGGATGTTGAGTTTTGAGGTTGGACATCTGCTGCAGATACACCTCGCAGTTTGGCATACAGGTTGTGGCCCGAGGCTGCCAGGTAAAGCAGCATTTCCTGGATGGCCTGTAGTGTTGTGCCCAGTTCCCAGTGCGCTCTGCCCGGATGTATTTGCGTAGAATGTCTAGCATGTCCATATACTGAACCCAGAGCGCTGAAGTTCTAGAAGATATCTTTGCAGACTCGGCATGCTCCTGAAGGTGGTCTTTGATTCGTTTCAAGACGTCAGACTTGCATACTTCTTCACAGACTGGGGTTGGCAGAAGTGTGACGAGGGTTTTGTGCAACTTCAGACATCAATAGCTCCAGCTCCTGAAAAGATGTTACGTGTCATTAGGTGCAACTGCCAGCTGAATGTAGCACAATGAGATGCACATGCAAGAAGCACAACATTGAGTGCACTCCAGCTTGTGGAAACTGCAGGGGCTCTGGCTGCACAAACACTCCATGTGACAATGATGAGGAGGATGACGACATTGTCGAGTTCTAACTTTAATACGCTTGATTTCTCAACATGTATGGTAAGTTTATAATGGATGTAGTTTCTGATGTAAATGCGATATTTAATTTTCATTCGAAACCTTCGTCAGGCAGATGTGATTGCCCGAGTGGAATTGTGAATTTTGTCATGTTTCAATGATTTACACAATTATATGTATTGCCATAGACTTGATTTCATCTTGTGTCTTCAACGTTTCTTTTTTTTGTCCAGGAGTCAAAATCAGTAAATCAGGTAAATATATTTTTTTCGGGACAAAAAATTGACATTTTTGGACAAAAAAGCTATAATTTTTTTATTTAACCTTCAATACATTTCACTATTTTATAATTATTCTTGTATATCAATATACTGACCATAACTAGAAACAATTGAATGCAGAAAAACATATATTTCATATTAAAATATCAATCTTTACAATTTTCTCATTTTCCCCGAAGCCGGGTGGCGGCCATATTGGATTTCCAGATTTCAGGACTTTCCCCCCGGAGGATCCCTTAGGACTTTTTTTCTGTCACTGAGGACATATCCTGGAATCAAAATCTGTTGAGTTTGCTTTTTGTTGCAATTTGTGGGAGGTTGACCAAATATTTCTGCTAAAATGCCTGTACTATCCCCACGTTGAAGTGAAACAAAAGTAGATTATGGCAGTAGTTGGTACGTCGCATGGAAGCACTGCCTACCATTCATTATAATTTGAGTATGTCCAATGTCTCTGCAAGAAACTCTCAGAACTCAAGATTATCAAGAAAGAACTCATTAAATTGTGTGCTTTAGACAACATGTAATGCCAAATCAGCAATTATGAGCTCGTCTGGTGGCTTGTAATGAAACGTGCATTGACCACTGGGATTCCTTGAGCAAAAAAACAAAAAAAACAACACCACCAAAGGATACCAAGGACCTGATGAAGTTCAGCACTTAACTCTTGGCTGGCAAAATGAAGGTGTCAGTTTTTTGGGATGCCAGAAACATACGCTGATCAATTTCAAGCTCCATAGCACAACAATCATGACTGGCTAATTAAGCAATCTGATGTGGAAATTGTGAGGTCACCAAGAAGCAGCAAAAATGAATGTTGAACAAGGAAACAAGGTCCACGTTGTATACTCTTCTGTAAACTGTCGAGTGTATATTCTCAGTCTGGATATAACTCACCGCCCTGGTGTTTCATTTTTCGTGGAAGCGTTGCATCATGGAGTGCACTCTCCTTAGGAGTGTATACTAAGCGGGCTGTCACATTTATCTGTCTCGGAGGAAAAACACAGGGGAAACTTCCCGGGTTAGATTGTGGAAGTTTGTGTCGGGGTGGTGCTGGGGTATCGTCCACCAGACGGCAGTCTCCTCAGGTTAACCGGAGGTGGTCCATTCGGTTTGGTGCCTGGATTGTCCTATCCCTATGAGAAGATGATCACACGGCTCTGCTATCAACTGAGCTCCAGCGCTTGAACATCGGTATGGCAGCACTCTCTGAGGTTCGGAGACCAGATAGTGATGAGATCATGGTGGGTGGTTATACTACCACTGGTCTGGTCGCTCTGATGGTGACCATGCCCAATAAGCTGACTCCCATGATAATTGAGGGAACACCAGTCAACAAGCATATTATGACAATGAGGATTCCTCACTCTTTAGGTGTCATTTCCCTGGTCTCTGTATATGCTCCGACTG
>CM068959.1:134501167-134512537 GCA_035128595.1 Eptatretus atami | reverse complement strand
TCTCACCGTGAAGGACGCATTCTATGCCACGCTCGAGTCCATGATTGATCAGTACCCCAGACGAGATACTCTTCTGTTTTGGGGGATTTCAATGTATCGACTGGCACTGCTCGGGATGGCTATGAGACATATGTTGGTCCCCCCGGGTCTGGAACTGTGAACCAGAATAGCACTAAGTTCCTTGACTTTGCAAGAAGTCATGGACTTGAGTGGCTGGTTCATGGTTTTCGTGCCCACAGCCTCATCTCTGGACTTGGCATTCCAACGCTGGTGGTGTGGCAAAGGAGATTGACCATGTGCTCGTCGATGGTCACTGGAGGATGGTTCAGAACTGCAGGGTCTACCGGAGTTCTCAGTTCCTCAATACTGACCAAAGGCTTGTTATAGCATCTGAAGTTGCAGCTTAAATCCAGGAAAATGATGCCATCCAAACCCAGGCTGAATGTTGACATGCTCAAGGATAAGAGGGTAGCTCAGGAGCTTGCGAACAGGCTGAGTGGGGATTTGGGGGGGGGGGGAGTCTTGGTATTGTGGGGAATCCTGAAGAGTTGTGGAGTGCCTTCAAGACTACCATCCTTGATGTTGCCAGCAGATGTCCTGGAACCGAACATCAGGTGAAGAGGAACTTTGTCTCCAAAGGAACACTGGATACCATTGACCAGAGTCAGAAGGCCAGGCTTAATGGCAGAGCTGAGCTGTTTAGGGAGTTGAGGTGTAAAACTGTACGTGCGCTGAGGGCGGACAAGGAGGCCTATGTGCGAGGAATATGTGAAGGGGTAGAGCATCACCTGTGGACGAGCGATTCTTGTCCTGCTTACAGAGAAATTTATGCATTGCAATCCTCCAAGCCCGTCCCTTGGTGTACTGCAGTTAGAGCAGAGGGTGGTGGGCTCTTGACAGAGGAGTCCGAAGTGAAGGCCCACAGGGCCAGTTACTTTGAGTGGATGTACTAGGCTGACCCACCAGCTGTTGAGTTGGACGTCAGGGTGTAACTATTCCTATTGCTGACCCTCCAATCAACTGTGAACCGCCTTCGTTTGTGGAAACACGGTGAACCAGCTGAAAGGGGGTAAAGTTCCTGGGATCTGTGGCATCCACACTGAACTTCTCAAAGCTAGTGGGAAATGCTGTACTGGTATCATTGCATACAGTTCTGTGCTCTGTTTGGAGCACAGGCATCATCCCAACTGACTGGAATAGGGGCCTTGTTGTCTCTCTCCGAAAAGGGAAGGCTGATTGCCAGGACTGCAGCAACTACCGAGGGGTGATGATGCTCTCGGTTCCGGGCAAGGTCTTTGCTCGAATAATTCTTGATAGGGTTCGCTACCATCTGCTTGGCACCAGCGCCCAGAGCAGTCGGGCTTTACACCAAAGAGGTCAACAATTGACCGAATCCTTGTTCTTCGGACCTCACTGAACGCAAACGAGAGTTTCGGCAGGTGCTGCTTGCAGCCGATGTTGATCTCCGCAAAGCATCCGATTCAGTGAATTGGGATGCCCTCTGGAGGATTCTCGGTCTTCGTGGGGTGCCTGCCACCAAAGTTGATCAATATGATTTCTGAACTATGCTCTGGTACAGAGAGTGCTGTGAGGTGTGGTGATGCTTTGGAGGAAAACTTCTTTTAAAATATCAGCTTCATATTTGGTTGTGGCCCAATTAATATTATTGATTGATTTAACATGGCAAAATAAAGGCTTCCAGCCCATGTCATATATTTTTGCGAAAACCGAGAAAGACAATGAATGATTGAAAAGCTCATTAGAAACATGATTATTACATTTATTTTATGAGTATATATCTGTGTTCAGTATTCATACCCATGTGTGAATATTAACTGACTTGATTGAAGCTTATGGGGTTACAAACATGAGCCCATGGACATGCATACAAAGGTCGATGGGGACATAATTGATACAGCTCTGCATTCTCATTGCTACTTAAAACAACATACTTATGCTTTTAAATGCTTGTAAAGGTATAACGTCTATTGCAAAGCATTGCGATAAACTAAAGTTGGTTTGTCACCATATATGTAGTTGTTCACCAAGAAGGATCATGGGTAAAAGATCATCTGACCCAGAGTTGAGGCAAATGAAGGTGTTTTTGTATGAAAAACGAAACATGTTTATCACGTCCTTGAAAAGAGGAAGCTGCCCATGTATACTGCCCGAAAGCCCTTTTGTTCTGTGAATCGAACTGCTCGCTTGTAATGAGTGGGAGATCAATTCCCATGCTCGCACAGGTGTTCCATGCTCACACACAAATCATAGATGGTGTTCTGCTAATTAAGAGACTGAGGAACATTGAGTGATATGTAGTTTTGCTAAGATAACATGTACTACCCAATCCCCTACTTTGCTTGTATCTATGCGAATAATCTTGCTATTAAAAGCTAGGTTTGTGAACAGAACTCTAAGAGAGGGAGGTATACAGGGACTCATCTTGGTGTTTCTTTGTACATTTTCCTCTTCCCGTGTACACAAATAAATGATTCAACTCTCATTGTGACTGGAGTTACTGGAGTGAGGTTCGATTCCACTGGAGGTTCGAGTAATTCCACAATACCATCTCAGACATATTTCCAGTTGTTACTGGAAGTTCGTCAGGGGTGTGTATTGGCCCCCACACCCTTCAACGCTTGCGTGGACTGAAATCTCGGGAAGATGTCAGAAAGATCAAGCTGCGGTGCATCGCTTGGGAATGTCAATATCTCTGACCTCAATTTCGCAGATGATGTAGTCATCATTGCAGAGACTCTGTAAATCCTTGTCGGGGCCCTCGAGGTGCTGAATGAGGAATCGGAGCAACTGGGCCAACAGGTTTCCTGGATCAAAACAATGATCCAGACTTTCAATGACATCTTGGATGCTGCCATCTTGTCTGTACTTGTTTGTGGTGAGGATGTTGAGGTCACAGAGACATTCACCTACCTTGGCAGTGATATTCATGTCTCCGCATGTTGTGAGCCAGACGTCAATAGATGTCTGGGTCGGGCCAGGGGAGTCGTGGATTCACTGTACCATGGGGCTTGGCACTGTCAGTACCTCTGCAGGGGGACGAAAGTCCAAGTCTTAAAGTCTTTGGTGCTTCCAGTCTTGCTCTGCGGATGCGAGACTTGGACTCTGACCAAGGATCAGAGACGGAGACGTAACTCCTTCATTAGCAGATATCTTCAGAGAATCCTTGGCTATTGCTGGTCAGACTTTGTATCCAAGGAGCGGTTGCTGAGAGAGACTCAAATGAGATTTGTTACCTGCATAGTCCGTGAGCATCAGCTTTGGCTGTATGGACATGTGGCTCCATTTCCTGATGCTGATCCTGCTCACCAGATTCTCTCAGTGAGGGAGCCTCATGAGTAGAGAAGGCCAAAGGGATGACCACGTGCCTCGTGGATGCAGCAGGTTGATCGGCATCCCAAGGAGATGGGGATAGGCCTGGGGAATGGCCAGACGGTGGCCCCTGGAGTACCGACAGAAAGCGGACGCAGCAATATGTTGCTCCGGCGCATGCTCCCACACCTAACCTAACCACCTCCCAGCCAATTCTGTCGACATCAAAGATCCTGTGATACATTTTGAAGAATAGGCCAATGTGTGCCAGTAATATTTTAAAATGTTCTTCTCGGTGTGGTTGAGGACTGCTGTAGCAGCACCGAGCGATGGAGTAGTAACCTATCCAGGGATAAATTCCCATATCAACTAAATAAACTGAAAGTTTATAAAGGATACCCCATTGACCCCCAGAGGAGTATGGGAATAACCACATTGTTTCCTCATAGCATTTTCAAGCATGTCCTATATGTACAAGCTTTTCAATAAATCTCACATCCTAAAAAACAAAATCGAAGAACCTTTAAAGAAAATAAAATAGAACACTCACCTGGTCTCTCTCTGCGAGATGATCTGTTCACAAAGCGTTACAGTATCCAATGTATCCTTCCCTTCGTCACCACTACTTGCGTCTACGGGACAAAGTCTTTTGAGCGTACGCCGGGCAACACCCTCTGCTTCTTCTTCTTTTCTCCCAGCTTCCCTCGCTGCTCCCAACACCACAGACTCGATGGCAGCACATACTGGGTCTGAAATAACCCGCTGGTTTGGCTTGGTCAGCAAATCGGTTCTGCTCTCCCGCTCAACAGACTTATGGTCGGGACCCATCTTTGCATCGGAGGCTGAGGACATCACACACAATTGATCAATCTTTCCACACGGTATTAATTTTTATAGACCATGAAGAGTGCATAACATTATTGTAACAATAGCTCAACAGAAATTGTAAGAAAAACTCTGCAAACGTACCATTGCAACTGTCACCATTCTGCTGCTTATATGCTGCCAATGGAGCTCGCCGCGGCCTCGTGTGCAATGTCCGCAAACGCCGTTGCCGTCTCTTCGCTCGTAAGATCCGAGCAAGGCTGTCTGCAAGGCCGCGCTTACCCATCGGTGACCTCTCGTTGGTTAATAGTCGTTTTGGCTGCTGCTGCTGCTGTCCTGCCTCATAATTATCGATCTCATTTTTATTTGCCGAGTTCCCTTCATTCCCTGTAACAAGGAAACACATAATTCCTGGCAAGCATTGGTGGATACAAAACACGAATGCAGATTTAATGGTCTTTGTACACTTGGAGAGGTGGTTTCACTCACTTGCTCATGCAAAATATCTGATTGTAGTAAAGTAACTACAGTAGTTAGTAAGCCTGTTCAAAGTGACTGCTTCACTACTTACTGTATGAATCAAATCATATTTTTGGCCAAAATAAAAATAAAAAAGACAGCAATAATAATAATAATTATTTATTATTATGATGGGGTGGGGAAGGATGATCATGCAAAGTGCAAGACCTCAATGTCATCCGATATTTTTTCAACAAAAAATCTCTTTTCTCACATTGATTTATCTGTTGTGTTAAGGGCATTGTTTAAACAAAATAAGACGCAGGAAGGATGTATAATGAACAAGAGGTTTTTACCTTTTTCTTTTTGGAAGGGATTTTTTTTTGTTGTTGTTGACTCTAAATGAGACTCGCTGCAATTGCGATACTTAATCGCTCACAAAATTTCCAAACAATTATCTGGCAGTGGGGAGAATTAAACTCCAAATACTGTCCTTTTCACAATAATTGCCACTTAACCTACCGGTATCAGCTGTGGCCAGCTCCATCACCCGGGCAGCTCGTGTTACATGCTTGCTATCGCAGGCTCCGTTGTCGCTTTCCTTTTTTCCGCCCTCACTGTGACGTCGGTTCCAGGTGCGAGAGGACATGCGTCCACCATTGCTGTCAGAGCCACAACTGGGAGAACCAATTCGAGATCGTGCACGTGGGCTGGAAGAGCAATCATGTCGCTGCCGGTGCCGACGTTTGTGCTTGCGCTTAACGGCATCATGCCCAGGCATTGGTGCTTTGCCATGGAAGGCGAGTGGCGAATCAACCATAAGCAGAGAGGTACCCACGGGGAAGCCAAATGCGCCGAGGCGAGCGGAGAGTGCAGGATGAGCTGGTGGAGGGATAGGTGGTGGAGGGTATATTGTAGGAGGATACTGACCGTAGTAGCCAAGTCCCATGGTGCCTGCCGTGGTGAGGCTGGGTGAGATATATGGTACACCGTAAGAACTGTAGTAGCGTGGTGCATGTGGAACAAAACCGACGCCGGGTATGAAAGGCAATGCCGTACTCTTGGATGGTCGGTCACGACGTTTGCCTGGGAAAGACTGGCTGCCTGATGTATGCTGGGAAAAAAGTGATGGATCCAGCGTAGGTGCAAAGGCAGCAGGAAGAGGAAAGAACGGTCCAAAGCCGAGGCGGAACATAGACGGCAGTGCATCCCGCATGGAAAAGGGCTGCCGTGAGCGGTGAGTTATGCGAAGGTCCGCTAGCCCGTTGGTCACGTCTTCAAGTCGCGTGATAAACCCAGGATCAGAACGTGCTGCTCCTCCATGCCGTTGCAACAATTTCTTCAGTTTGCGTTTGCGCCGTTGTTTTTTAAGCTTCTCATAAAGAAACGCATCCCCAAGACCGTGGATTCTTCTCTTGCCGCGGTGTACCTTCTCTGGAGTACGGGTACTGGATAGGAGCGGCAAAAACGGTGGTGGCGAAGTTGTTTCGCTCGCAATATTCTCAAAGCACGGTCGACGGCGTCGAAAACCGTTAGGTGGCTTTTCACCACGATCTGACGTGCTGTTGTTGTCTGTCCCAATGCCACTATCACTCGGAATAGTCTCGTCACTGTGTGCCTCACTTGCTGGTGAGGGAGTCGCCTCCTTTAGCAGTGGGGGTACATCTGAAACGGCCTGAGTTCCTGGTGAGGCTGGTCTCACAGCTGACTTGCGAGCAGCTTTAGTGGGTACAAAAGTAGATGTACGTGATGCTGAAGATGGTGGTGGGGGCTCAGCAAAGCTTGCTTCGCTGCTTAAAGGGCTCTGGTTGCCATTCGATGAAGAACGACCAGTACAGGGCTTGCTATTCGTAGCTGCTGGTTCAAAGTCAGCAAAAGCACTACGCATTAAAAGTTGAGCTTCTGCCTTAGGTTTTCGGCCTCGCTTTTTGCCCACATAGATTGTCCCACGCTTACTAACATTGATCTGTTGTCTCGCTTTCAACCCAAGTGCAACTGACAGCTTTGCAGCCGGGAGACCAAAACGAGCTTCACCGCGTGTACTCCCTGACAGCAATATCTGCTTCAGTATCTTCTTTCGCTTTAGCATTTTCATCTTATTCAGGCTCTTGATAAACTTCTTGTCTAAAAGCTTGGGAAAAACGTTGGGTCGGCCAACACCGAGTTCTGTGACAGCACCCTTTAAAAAGGAATCCGCTTGTTTGTTTCGCTTTACATTGTCAGCATATGTAGCATGCGCTGGATCTTCTGGAGAACATTGTCCTTGATCATTTGACACGTCATGATCTCGATAAATGGTCCTCAAATCAATATCCCTCTCACAAACTTTTCGTGGTCTTCCCCTTTTCCGTTTAAGGGCAGGGAATGCGTTTGGCCTTGTTGCAGACCATTTGACAGCCTTAGCAGCAGTTGCGGTGATTTGTAGTCGTTTCTGACTCACATCATGATTTCTTACTCTGCCGGACTCAGCTGTACGCTTGGTGCAGGCAGCTGCTGCTGAGCCCACTGGTGAAGTCTGTTGGAAAGTCGAGGGTCGTGCGAGTCCCGTGTTGGGCAATGCCCGATGACTAATGTCTTTCAACTTCAGTGATACAGCACTTCCAGGCCCCTGTGCAAACCCATGCATCGGACGTCCAAACTTGTTCAGACGTTTTAAGTGCCCAGCTCCTTTGTTTGCACGACTTTGATAAACCATCCAGGAATCAGCAGTTAATGCAATTTCTCCAAATGCTTTTTCCTTGCTGTGTTGCCCTGTGGGTTCAGCATGCAATGTCGGCATGCATGTAGGACGGCTTCTTGATGTCACATAACTGCGTTTGGGGGCAAATTTTGCTTTCATTACAGCAAACTTGTCTTTCTCTGATGTGCGTGACCTCCCTTCACCATCATCACTGTCACTGTGTCCAGGTAGATCTGCATCACTGTCAAATCCTTCTTTTAGAAGCCGTGGAGGGCCGGGGCTACTTTCACGAGAGTCCTGAGCACAGTTTGCCTCCAGTATCGGATGCAACGGTGGTAGGTCTGAGCCACCGTTCTCAAGGTGCTTTGGAGAAGCCGTGGTGGCAACCAGTGGCCTGTCTGCAATTTTATCTAGAGTTGCCTCCCATCCACACCCTTCTTTCCGAATTGCATGAGGCTCAGGAGATGCTCGACTTTGTCCATCAAGGTCAATAATTTGGCAAGGATGAATGTCAATTACTGACTCACTACCAAATGAATCTCCAAAACGATCATCATACTCATATCTGCTGAGAGAAAGTTTCCTTTTTCCAGTTTTCCCTCCATGCATTGTGACACCATTCTCAATTCTGCTTACATTACTCCTTGAGATAGGTGAGTGCCGTGTCATATCAGTGCATTGGAGCTTGCTTGATAAAGAATTATTTGGACTGAGTCTGCCCAAACAGGAACTCCCATTTTGGTCACATCGCCTTTCAGGTGGTTTGTTCACACTTTTATGCTCTGCTGCCCTCGGCTCAGCTTCAGCACAATTCCTTGTCTCTTCTTGAGAGATTTCAGGTCGTACTGAGCTGACAGCCACTTGTGTCTTTTCACAGTTCTGTAACACACGCACCATGAGGATCAGCAGTTGAAACCCGTTTTCCTCATCACAGAAGGTAACTTAGAAGGGCACTCGGTAGAGCGCATACCTCCGCCATGTAATGCCTGATCCACGAGAACATATCGGGCCCAATACATTTTTGAAATATCGTGCTATATATCATTTTTGGCCCTATCTCTCAATGTTGAAGAATCACTTTAAAAATTGTAGTTGTTGGATCCGGATCTTCACCAAAATATAATCAATTCGCCCTCGTCACACAACCAACCTGCCCACAAAATTTCATCCGGATCCGTCCGCAATTTATGAGACATCCTGTACACAGTCAAACAAACAGAAAGGGGTGAAAACATAACCTCCTTCAACTTCGGTGGCGGAGGTAATAAATCCAATAACAGCATTTATTCTCATAATCTCAAGAGTCTTTAGAAAGCAAAATTTAAACTAGTTTTGTATCGAAGAGAAAGGGTCAACATCAATGGAAACATACACCATCCATTCCAGGTATTCCAACTCATTCCAGAGACAACACTGTGCCAGGATAAAAGTACAGTGTCCATTTTGGGAAGCGTCAATTTACAACAGTTTCTGAAACGACGTCTCAAACACAAGCATGAGGTGCTGGATTCATGTGATGGGGGTCCAAGATCGGGAATTGGACGTTAAAGGATGCCTGAAATACAATTCCGCTTCACATTCGCGTCAGACGCACCATTACATATTACATTTCAAATCAACACATTTTACATATCCAGCTGCCAGTTGTGTTCGTATGTTAAATGCTGACTAATATTGCACAACATTTCAATGCTCGAAATGATCTCCTTATATTCTGCAGCGTCTCACGGCAGCAGCTTGTAAGTATATCGAGGAGAACGAGAAAACATGACAGATGAATCAATGCGAGACAAAATCGATTATAAAATAAACCTGGAGGTGGCTGCACCACAGAGCAGGTGCTCAGATGACTGACTACACCAGCTAGGTCATCTAATCGTCACATAATTTTGTCTAATTCCCCATGGTACAGCAATGTGCGAGAAGAAAGATAGCTCAGTTGGTAGTGTAATGGCGTTTGATGGGTACAGTACGATTTCAATCCCGGACAGAATAGATCACAATGCAAGATGTTGTACTGATGCCTCAAAGAGCTCAGTCTTTCAGTTCAAAAGGGGTTTGAAGCCATGTGTTAACATATGCTGGTGGATGTTAAATATCCCATGCTGCCATTCAAAGAGTAGGCCATTATGTACAGGTATCAGATGCAAATTACAAACTACTACCCTCACAGCGCACCACTTTGACAGCACCATGCATTGGAATAGTGAGTGACCTGTACTGGTGTTCTCAATCGTCAGCAACACAAAGTAAATCACAAAAAAAAACACAAATTGCCGGAAGCACAATGTTTCCAATTTGCTGCGGACACAATGGGTCTGGAATAAAAGAGTGCTGTGAAAAAAGGCAGCATTTCTACATCAGCAGTTTTTGGGTTCCCGCAGTGCTATGTAACTGAGAATCCCAACAAGCCATGCAGTGGAAAGCTACCGGCGGCTATTAACCAGAAAAAACAAAAATGCTTGCACACTGCTGATTCAGCAAAAGCCTGCATCCAATCCCTGACGAAAAGTAAATGTGGTTTTCAAGTCAACAAAATTATTTGGAAGTCGAGTTGATTTACTTTGTAGCAAAAGACAGCACAAAGTACAAACCTGGGAATAAGCTCTTTCATGAACCTTGCCTTCTGCAGAGAAGAAATAATTTAAGATAATTGAGAGCTAAGGTTCTTCACAAAAATGTACAGAGCCAACAGACCCCACGCCGAAAGCAATTCAATGACTCAATAATGCACTGTATTTGGAACACCATCACAGAGTCGGTTAGCTGTACTGGGAGTGGCTCTGAAAATTTACAAAGCCCTACACCAACGAAAATCTGTACAATGTCAACAAGGGTTGCCTTAATGAGCTTTATAAAGCACCTATCATTATTCTTCGGAAGTATTCAAATCTAAGACCACTTGTTAAGTGCTGCCTCCAGATCTCGAGACGAGAGTCTCTTGAGTACCACAAGGGAGAGCACGGCAGAATAAAAACGATCACTTTAAACTTTTCGATCGATTGACAACCAGGTGAACCAGCGACATACACCAGAAGGAAGTTTAAAATGCAATAAATTTAAAACCCACTGCTAAAATGTGCTAATATCTATCAGTAAGAATGCAATCAAAATTCAATCACAATTCATCAGTGACTGTAAACTTCCACACAGGAGGGTACAAGTCACGGTCAATGCTTTTAATCAAATCAAAGTTACACACACACATTTCAATGCAGTTTCAAACACTTCAACAACTCCTTATAAAGGCAATTACTCTCTTGACAAAGGCAACTTAACATTCACATGTTAATACACCGTTGTATTAACAATTGTGCAGAGCGTTGGTGCTGCCTAAGCAGTCTCCTTGGCTATTGGACACAATCCTGGACGGGTAGCCACTCCGACACAGTATACCAGCATGCTGGCATTCATTTTGCCGACCTCGGAAGGATGACAGGTCGAGTTAACCCCATCTGGTATTAATTCAACAGCTGAGCGGGATTTGAACTCAGGACGCTCGGATCCAAAGCCCACCACCCTAACCATTAAGCCAACACCAGGCATTACCCATGCCTCATACCGATGACAGTGCACGAATCCTTTGTCCCACTTTACATCTCATTTACTTACTTCACTGAAAACGAGGATACATCTCATTTAATTACTTCGCTGAAACTCGAGTTGCCTTTTGTCCCAAAATCATCAGAATGGGTATCAGAATCATGTCTTTAACACAAAACTTAAGTAACATTTCCAATCATATAGGATTTATATTGGATTTATTTACACGTAACACACTCCTGGTAATAGAAACAATAAGTAAAGTAAAAAAAACAGGCATTATTATAAGAGGACAGGCTTCATCCCCTTTTTCAGAGGCTAACTCAAAATTGGCTCCAGCTCAGCAATTGGTTTTAGCACAAATAAACTGCATATTATCCAATTCAGGTAAACATCAACTTGGCGTTTCAAGTTACCTGTAGCAGCATGGCTTTATTCTGAATACGCTTCATTGTCTACTGTATCATCTATCTATAATTCCAGCAATCTCTGTGTGTCTGTGTGTCTGTGTGTGTGTGTGTGACCGCTGTTTC
>CM068959.1:134484138-134496640 GCA_035128595.1 Eptatretus atami | reverse complement strand
GTGCCCTACGTGTGCTGAGGGCGGACAAGGAGGCCTATGTGGAGCGAATATGTGAAGGGGTAGAGCATCACCTGTGGACGAGCGATTCTTGTCCTGCTTACAAGAGAAATTTATGCATTGCCATCCTCCAAGCCCGTCCCTTGGTGTACTGCAGTTAGAGCAAGAGGTGGTGGGCTCTTGACAGAGGAGTCCGAAGTGAAGGCCCACAGGGCCAGTTACTTTGAGTGGATGTACTAGGCTGACCCACCAGCTGTTGAGTTGGACGTCAGGGTGTAACTTTCCTATTGCTGACCCTCCAATCAACTGTGAACCGCCTTCGTTTGTGGAAACACTGTGAACCAGCTGAAAGGGGGTAAAGTCCTGGGATCTGTGGCATCCACACTGAACTTCTCAAAGCTAGTGGGAAATGCTGTACTGGTATCATTGCATACAGTTCTGTGCTCTGTTTGGAGCACAGGCATCACCCAACTGACTGGAATAGGGCCTTGTTGTCTCTCTCCGAAAAGGGAAGGCTGATTGCCAGGACTGCAGCAACTACCGAGGGGTGATGATGCTCTCGGTTCCGGGCAAGTCTTTGCTCGAATAATTCTTGATAGGGTTCGCTACCATCTGCCTTGGCACCAGCCGCCAGAGCAGTCGGGCTTTACACCAAAGAGTCAACAATGACCGAATCCTTGTTCTTCGGACCTCACTGAACGCCAAACGAGAGTTTCGGCAGGTGCTGCTTGCAGCCGATGTTGATCTCCGCAAAGCATCCGATTCAGTGAATTGGGATGCCCTCTGGAGGATTCTCGGTCTTCGTGGGGTGCCTGCCACCAAAGTTGATCAATATGATTTTCTGAACTATGCTCTGGTACAGAGAGTCTGTGAGGTGTGGTGATGCTTTGGAGGAAACTTCTTTTAAAATATCAGCTTCATATTTGGTTGTGGCCCAATTAATATTATTGATTGATTTAACATGCACAAAATAAAGGCTTCCAGCCCATGTCATATATTTTTGCGAAAACCGAGAAAAGACAATGAATGATTGGAAAAGCCTATTAGAAACATGATTATTACATTTATTTTATGAGTATATATCTGTGTTCAGTATTCATACCCATGGTGAATATTAACTGACTTGATTGAAGCTTATGGGGTTACAAACATGAGCCCATGGACATGCATACAAAGGTCGATGGGGACATAATTGATACAGCTCTGCTTCTCATTGCTACTTAAAAACAATAACTTTATGCTTTTAAATGCTTGTAAGGTATAACGTCTATTGCAAAGCATTGCGATAAACTAAAGTTGGTTTGTCACCATATATGTATGTTGTTCACCAAGAAGGATCATGGTAAAAGATCATCTGACCCAGAGTTGAGGCAAATGAAGGTTGTTTTGTATGAAAAACGAAACATGTTTATCACGTCCTTGAAAAGAGGAAGCTGCCCATGTATACTGCCCGAAAGCCCTTTTGTTCTGTGAATCGAACTGCTCGCTTGTAATGAGTGGGAGATCAATTCCCATGTCTCGCAACAGTGTTCCAGCTCACACACAAATCATAGATGGTGTTCTGCTAATTAAGAGAGCTGAGGAACATTGAGTGATATTGTAGTTTGCTAAGATAACATGTACTACCCAATCCCCTACTTTGCTTGTATCTATGCGAATAATTTTGCTATTAAAAGCTAGGTTGTGAACAGAACTCTAAGAGAGGGAGGTTTACAGGGACTCATCTTGGTGTTTCTTTGTACATTTTCCTCTTCCCGTGTACACAAATAAATGATTCAACTCTCATTGTGACTGGAGTTTACTGGAGTGAGGTTCGATTCCACTGAGGTTCGAGTAATTCCACAATACCACTCAGAACATATTTCCAGTTGTACTGGAAGTTCGTCAGGGGTGTGTATTGGCCCCCACACTCTTCAACGCTTGCGTGGACTGAAATCTCGGGAAGATGTCAGAAAGATCAAGCTGCGGTGGCATCGCTTGGGAATGTCAATATCTCTGACCTCAATTTCGCAGATGATGTAGTCATCATTGCAGAGACTCTGTAAACCTTGTCGGGGCCCTCGAGGTGCTGAATGAGGAATCGGAGCAACTGGGCCAACAGTTTCCTGGATCAAAACAATGATCCAGACTTTCAATGACATCTTGGATGCTTTTGCTGTTTTTGCCATCTGTCTGTACTTGTTTGTGGTGAGGATGTTGAGGTCACAGAGACATTCACCTACCTTGGCAGTGATATTCATGTCTCCGCATGTTGTGAGCCAGACGTCAATAGATGTCTGGGTCGGGCCAGGGGAGTCGTGGATTCACTGTACCATGGCGGCTTGGCACTGTCAGTACCTCTGCAGGGGGACGAAAGTCAAGTCTTAAAGTCTTTGGTGCCTTCCGTCTTGCTCTGCGGATGCGAGACTTGGACTCTGACCAAGGAATCAGAGACGGAGACGAACTCCTTCATTAGCAGAATCTTCAGAGAATCCTTGCTATCGCTGGCAGAGCTTTGTATCCAAGGAGCGGTTGCTGAGAGAGAACTCAAATGAGATTTGTTACCTGCATAGTCCGCTGAGCATCAGCTTTGGCTGTATGGACATGTGGCTCATTTCCTGATGCTGATCCTGCTCACCAGATTCTCTCAGTGAGGGAGCCTCATGAGTAGAGAAGGCCAAAGGGATGACCACGTGCCTCGTGGATGCAGCAGGTGATCGGCATCCAAGGAGATGGGGATAGGCCTGGGGAATGGCCAGACGGTGGCCCCTGGAGTACCGACAGAAAGCGGACGCCAGCAATATTTGCTCCGGCGCATGCTCCCACACCTAACCTAACCACTCCCAGCCAATCTGTCGACATCAAAGATCCTGTGATACTTTTGAAGAATAGGCCAATGTGTGCCAGTAATATTTTAAAATGTTCTTCTCGGTGTGGTTGAGGACTGCTGTAGCAGCACCGAGCGATGGATTAGTAACCTATCCAGGGATAAATTCCCATATCAACTAAATAAACTGAAAGTTTAATAAGGATACCCCATTGACCCCCAGAGGAGTATGGAATAACCACATTGTTTCCTCATAGCATTTTCAAGCATGTCCTATATGTACAAGCCTTTTCAATAAATCTCACATCCTAAAAAACAAAATCGAAGAACCTTTAAAGAAAATAAAATAGAACACTCACCTGGTCTCTCTCTGCGAGATGATCTGTTCACAAAGCCGTTACAGTATCCAATGTATCCTTCCCTTCGTCACCACTACTTGCGTCTACGGGACAAGTCTTTTGAGCGTACGCCGGGGCCAACACCCTCTGCTTCTTCTTTCTTTCTCCACTCTCCTCGCTGCTCCCAACACCACAGACTCGATGCAGCACATACTGGGTCTTGAAAATAACCCGCTGGTTTGGCTTGGTCAGCAAATCGGTTCTGCTCTCCCGCTCACAGACTTATGGTCGGGACCCATCTTTGCATCGGAGGCTGAGGACATCACACACAATTGATCAATCTTTCCACACGGTATTAATTTTTATAGACCATGAAGAATGCCATAACATTATTGTAACAATAGCTCAACAGAAATTGTAAGAAAAACTCTGCAAACCGGTACCATTGCAACTGTCACCATTCTGCTGCTTATATGCTGCCCAATGGAGCTCGCCGCGCCTCGTGTGCAATGTCCGCAAACGCCGTTGCCGTCTCTTCGCTCGTAAGATCCGAGCAAGGCTGTCTGCAAGGCCGCGCTTACCCATCGGTGACCTCTCGTTGGTTAATAGTCGTTTTGGCTGCTGCTGCTGCTGTCCTGCCTCATAATTATCGATCTCATTTTATTTGCCGAGTTCCCTTCATTCCCTTAACAAGGAAACACATAATTCCTGGCAAGCATTGGTGGATACAAAACACGAATGCAGATTTAATGGTCTTTGTTACACTTGGAGAGGTGGTTTCACTCACTTGCTCATGCAAAATATCTGATTGTAGTAAAGTAACTACAGTAGTTAGTAAGCCTGTTCAAAGTGACTGCTTCACTACTTACTGTATGAATCAAATCATATTTTTGGCCAAAATAAAAATAAAAAAGACAGCAATAATATAATAATTATTTATTATTATGATGTGGGTGGGGAAGGATGATCATGCAAAGTGCAAAGACCTCAATGTCATCCGATATTTTTCAACAAAAAATCTCTTTTCTCACATTGATTTATCTGTTTGTTTAAGGGCATTGTAACAAAATAAGACGCCCAGGAAGGATGTATAATGAACAAGAGGTTTTTACCTTTTTTCTTTTTGGAAAGGGATTTTTTTTTGTTGTTGTTGACTCTAAATGAGACTCGCCTGCAATTGCGATACTTAATCGCTCACAAAATTTCCAAACAATTATCTGCAGTGGGGAGAATTAAACTCCAAATACTGTCCTTTTCACAATAATTGCCACTTAACCACCGGTATCAGCCGTGGCCAGCTCCATCCCCGGGCAGCTCGTGTTAACATGCTTGCTATCGCAGGCTCCGTTGTCGCTTCCTTTTTTCCGCCCTCACTGTGACGTCGGTTCCAGGTGCGAGAGGACATGCGTCCACCATTGCTGTCAGAGCCACAACTGGAGAACCAATTCGAGATCGTGCCACGTGGGCTGGAAGAGAATCATGTCCTGCCGGTGCCGACGTTTGTGCTTGCGCTTAACGGCCATCATGCCCAGGCATTGTGCTTTGCCATGGAAGCGAGTGGCGAATCAACCATAAGCAGAGAGGTACCCACGGGAAGCCAAATGCGCCGAGGCGAGCGGGAGAGGCAGATGAGCTGGTGGAGGGATAGGTGGTGGAGGGTATATTGTAGGAAGATACTGACCGTAGTAGCCAAGTCCCATGGTGCCTGCCGTGGTGAGGCTGGGTGAGATATATGGTACACCGTAAGAACTGTAGTAGCTGGTGCATGTGGAACAAAACGACGCCGGGTATGAAAAAGCAATGCCGTACTCTTGGATGGTCGGTCACGACGTTTGCCTGGGAAAGACTGGCTGCCTGATGTATGCTGGGAAAAAAGTGATGGATCCAGCGGTAGGTGCAAAGGCAGCAGGAAGAGGAAAGAACGGTCCAAAGCCGAGCGCGGAACATAGACGGCAGTGCATCCCGCATGGAAAAGGGCTGCCGTGAGCGGTGAGTTATGCGAAGCGTCCGCCTAGCCCGTTGGTCACGTCTTCAAGTCGCGTGATAAACCCAGGATCAGAACGTTGCGCCTACCATGCCGTTGCAACAATTTCTTCAGTTTGCGTTGCGCCGTTGTTTTTTAAGCTTCTCATAAAGAAACGCATCCCCAAGACCGTGATTCTTCTCTTGCCGCGCGTGTACCTTCTCTGAGTACGGGTACTGGATAGGAGCGGCAAAAACGGTGGTGGCGAAGTTGTTTCGCTCGCAATATTCTCAAAGCCGGTCGACGGCGTCGAAAACCGTTAGGTGGCTTTTCACCACGATCTGACGTGCTGTTGTTGTCTGTCCCAATGCCACTATCACTCGCGAATAGTCTCGTCACTGTGTGCCCACTTGCTGGTGAGGGAGTCGCCTCCTTTAGCAGTGGCGGGTACATCTGAAACGGCCTGAGCTTCCTGGTGAGGCTGGCTCACAGCTGACTTGCGAGCAGCTTTAGTGGGTACAAAAGTAGATGTACGTGATGCTGAAGATGGTGGTGCGGGCTCAGCAAAGCTTGCTTCGCTGCTTAAAGGGCTCTGGTTGCCATTCGATGAAGACGACCAGTACAGGGCTTGCTATCGTAGCTGCTGGTTCAAAGTCAGCCCAAAAGCACTACGCATTAAAAGTTGAGCTTCTGCCTTAGGTTTTCGGCCCTCGCTTTTGCCCACATAGATTGTCCCACGCTTACTAACATTGATCTGTTGTCTCGCTTTCAACCCAAGGCAACTGACAAGCTTTGCAGCCGGCGAGACCAAAACGAGCTTCACGCCGCTGTACTCCTGACAGCAATATCTGCTTCAGTATCTTCTTTCGCTTTAGCATTTTCATCTTATTCAGGCTCTTATAAACTTCTTGTCTAAAAGCTTGGGAAAAACGTTGGGTCGGCCAACACCGAGTTCTGTGACAGCACCCTTTAAAAAGGAATCCGCTTGGTTTGTTCGCTTTACATTGTCAGCATATGTAGCATGCGCTGCGATCTTCTGGAGAACATGCCTCTGATCATTTGACACGTCATGATCTCGATAAATGCGTCCTCAAATCAATATCCCTCTCACAAACTTTTTCGTGGTCTTCCCCTTTTCCGTTTAAGGCAGGGAATGCGTTTGGCCTTGTTGCCAGACCATTTGACAGCCTTAGCAGCAGTTGCGGTGATTTGTAGTCGTTTCTGACTCACATCATGATTTCTTACTCTGCCGGACTCAGCTGTACGCTTGGTGGCAGGCAGCTGCTGCTGAGCCCACTGGTGAAGTCTGTTGGAAAGTCGAGGTCGTGCGAGTCCCGGGTTGGGCAATGCCCGATGAACTAATGTCTTTCAACTTCAGTGATACAGCACTTCCAGGCCCCTGGCAAACCCATGCATCGGACGTCCAAACTTGTTCAGACGCTTTTAAGTGCCCAGCTCCTTTGTTTGCACGACTTTGATAAAACCATCCGGAATCAGCAGTTAATGCCAATTTCCCAAATGCTTTTTCCTTGCTGTGTTGCCCTGTGGGTTCAGCATGCAATGTCGCATGCATGTAGGACGGCTTTTGATTCACATAACTGCGTTTGGGGCAAATTTTGCTCTTCATTACAGCAAACTTGTCTTTCTCTGATGTGCTGGACCTCCCTTCACCATCATCAATGTCACTGTGTCCAGGTAGATCTGCATCACTGTCAAATCCTTCTTTTAGAAAGCCGTGGAGGCCGGGCTACTTTCACGAGAGTCCTGAGCACAGTTTGCCTCCAGTTATCGCGATGCAACGGTGGTAGGTCTGAGCCACCGTTCTCAAGTGCTTTGGAGAAGCCGTGGTGGCAACCAGTGGCCTGTCTGCAATTTTATCTAGATGTGCCTCCCATCCACACCCTTCTTTCCGAATTGCATGAGGCTCAGGAGATGCTCGACTTTGTCCATCAAGGTCAATAATTTGGCAAGGATGAATGTCAATACTGACTCACTACCAAATGAATCTCCAAAACGATCTCATCATACTCATATCTGCTGAGCAGAATTGTGAAAACCTTTTTTCCAGTTTTCCCTCCATGCATTGTGACACCATTCTCAATTCTGCTTACATTACTCCTTGAGATAGAGTGAGTGCCGTGTCATATCAGTGCATTGGGAGCTTGCTTGATAAAGAATTATTTGGACTGAGTCTGCCCAAACAGGAACCCATTTTGCGTCACATCGCCTTTCAGGTGGTTTGTTCACACTTTTATGCTCTGCTGCCCTCGGCTCAGCTTCAGCACAATTCCTTGTCTCTTCTGAGAGATTTCAGCGTCGTACTGAGCTGACAGCCACTTGTGTCTTTTCACAGTTCTGTAAACACCACGCCACCAGTGAGGATCAGCAGTTGAAACCCGTTTTCCTCATCACAGAAGGTAACTTAGAAGGGCACTCGGTAGAGCGCATACCTCCGCCCTGTAATGCCTGATCCACGAGAACATATCGGGGGGCCCAATACATATTTTGAAATATCGTGCTATATATCATTTTTGCCCTATCTCTCAATGTTGAAGAATCAACTTTAAAAATTGTAGTTGTTGATCCGGATCTTCACCAAAATATAATCAATTCGCCCCTCGTCACACAACCAACCTGCCCACAAAATTTCATCCGGATCCGCTCGCAATTTATGAGACATCCTGTACACAGTCAAACAAACAGAAAGGGGTGAAAACATAACCTCCTTCAACTTCCGTGGCGGAGTTAATAATCCAATAACAGCATTTATTCTCATAATCTCAAGAGTCTTTAGAAAGCAAAATTTAAACGTTAGTTGTATCGAAGAGAAAGGGTCAACATCAATGGAAACATACACCATCATTCCAGGTATTCCAAACTCATTCCAGAGACAACACTGTCCAGATAAGTACAGTGTCCATTTTGGGAAGCGTCAATTTACAACAGTTCTGAAACGACGTCTCAAACACAAGCATGAGGTGCTGGATTCATGTGATGGGGGTCCAAGATCGGAATGGACGTTAAAGGATGCCTGAAATACAATTCCGCTTCACATTCGCGTCAGACGCACCATTACATATTACATTTCAAATCAACACATTTTACATATCCAGCTGCCAGTTTCGTGTTCGTATGTTAAATGCTGACTAATATTGCACAACATTTCAATGCTCGAAATGATCTCCTTAATATTCTGCAGCGTCTCACGGCAGCAGCCTTGTAAGTATAATCGAGGAGAACGAGAAAACATGACGATGAATCAATGCGAGACAAAATCGATTATAAAATAAACCTGGAGGTGGCTGCACCACAGAGCAGGTGCTCAGATGACTGACTACACCAGCTAGGTCATCTAATCGTCACATAAATTTGTCTAATTCCCCATGGTACAGCAATGGCGAAGAAGAAGATAGCTCAGTTGGTAGTGTAATGCGCGTTTGATGGTACAGTACGCATTTCAATCCCGGACAGAATAGATCACAATGCAAATGTTGTACTGATGCCTCAAAGAGCTCAGTCTTTCAGTTCAAAAAGGGTTTGAAGCCATGTGTTAACATATGCTGGTGGATGTTAAATATCCCATGCTGCCATTCAAAGAGTAGGCCATTATGTACAGGTATCAGATGCAAATTTACAAACTACTACCCTCACAGCGCACCACTTTGACAGCACCAATGCATTGGAATAGTGAGTGACCTGTACTGGTGTTCTCAATCGCTCAGCAACACAAAGTAAATCACAAAAAAAAAACACAAATTGCCGCGAAGCACAATGTTTCCAATTTGCTGCGGCACACAATGGGTCTGCAATAAAAGAGTGCCTGTGAAAAAAGGCAGCATTTCTACATCAGCAGTTTTTGGGTTCCCGCAGTGCTATTGAACTGAGAATCCCAACAAGCCATGCAGTGGAAGCCACCGGCGGCTATTAACCAGAGAAAAAACAAAAATGCTTGCACACTGCTGATTCAGCAAAAGCCTGCATCCAACCCCTGACGAAAAGTAAATGTGGTTTTCAAGTCAAACAAAATTATTTTGGAAGTCGGTTTGATTTACTTTGTAGCAAAAGACAGCACAAAGTAAAACCTGCGGGAATAAGGTCTTTCTTGAACCTTGCCTTCTGCAGGAGAAGAAATAATTTAAGATAATTGAGAGCTAAGTTCTTCACAAAAATGTACAGAGCCAAACAGACCCCACGCCGAGAGCAATTCAATGACTCAAAATTCACTGTATTTGGAACACCATCACAGAGTCGGTTAGCTGTACTGGGAGTGGCTCTGAAAATTACAAAGCCCTACACCAACGAAAATCTGTACAATGTCAACAAGGGCTGCCTTAATGAGCTTATAAAGCCCACTATCATTATATTCTTCGAAGTATTCAATCTAGACCACTTGTTAAGTGCTGCCTCCAGATCTCGAGACGAGAGCTCTTGAGTACCACGAAGGGAGAGACGGCAGAATAAAACGATCATTTTAAACTTTTTCGATCGATTGACAACCAGGTGAACCAGCGACATACAACAGAAGGAAGTTTAAAATGCAATAAATTTAAAAACAACACTGCTAAAATGTGCTAATATCATCAGTAAGAATGCAATCAAAATTCAATCACAATTCATCAGCTTACTGTAAACTTCCACACAGGAGAGCTACAAGTCACCGTCAAGCTTTTAATCAAATCAAAAGTTACACACACACATTCAATGCCGTTTCAAACACTTCAACAACTCCTTATAAAGGCAATTACTCTCTTGACAAAGGCAACTTAACATTCACATGTTAATACACCGTGTATTAACAATTGTGCAGAGCGTTGGTGCTGCCTAAGCAGTCTCCTTGGCTATTGACACAATCCTGGACGGGTAGCCACTCGACACAGTATACCAGCCTGCTGGCATTTCATTTTGCCGACCTCGGAAGGATGACAGGTCGAGTTAACCCATCTGGTATTATTCAACAGCTGAGCGGATTTGAAACTCAGGACCGCTCGGATCCAAAAGCCCACCACCCTAACCATTAAGCCAACACCAGGCATTACCCATGCCTCTACCGATGACTGTGCACGAATCCTTTGTCCCACTTTACATCTCATTTACTTACTCACTGAAAACGAGGATACATCTCATTTAATTATTTCGCTGAAACTCGAGTTGCCTTTTGTCCCAAAATCATCAGAATGGGTATCAGAATCATGTCTTTAACACAAAAACTTAAGTAACATTTCCAATCATATAGGATTTATATTGGATTTATTTACACGTAACACACTCCTGGTAATAGAAACAATAAGTAAAGTAAAAAAAACAGGCATTATTATAAGAGGACAGGCTTCATCCCCTTTTTTCAGAGGCTAACTCAAAATTGGCCTCCAGCTCAGCAATTGGTTTTAGCCACAAATAACTGCATATTATCCAATTCAGTAAACATCAACTTGGCGTTTCAAGTTACCTGTAGCAGCATGGCTTTATTCTGAATACGCTTCATTGTCTACTGTATCATCTATCTATAATTCCAGCAATCTCTGTGGTCTGTGTGTCTGTGTGTGTGTGTGTGACCGCTGTTTTCTCAACAACCTCTGGTCCGATCTAATTGAAACTTGCCAGGTATGTTGCTGGCGACTGAGGATGCTGCCTTTTCAAGGTTTGATATTAATCGCGACAAGTGCTTCCCAAGTTATGGCCATTTATTTACCAACCAATGGCCGAGACACGTTGTGCTGTGGCGTGCCGATGGGGAGGGAACCTCAGCCGCGTTCCCCATTACGGGTTACAACGTACGGGCTTCCGGAGAGTGATGACTTCGTGTTATTCTAATAATTTCTCGTTTCTTATGCGCATTTATAGATAAACACAATGGCCCAAGTTATGATCGTTTTCATATTAGACGCGTGTATAAATTTCGGGAACATCAGAGTGCTGGTATGCTCCGAACCAGGAAGCTAAATTTTTTTCTCTCTCTTCTCTTCTCTTTTTGCTTTCCTTGCCACGAACATTGCGAAAAGGTAAAATACCTTGCGCTAATTGAATAATTGCGGTATTAAAAATAAATTGCGAATAATCGTAACTGCGAATAATATCGAACTCCGGTCACGCACGTATGGGCCACGTGAGAGCGAAGAAACGCGCCTGTGTGGTTTATTTATTATTATTATTATTTTTTTTTTATTATGTTTTTTTTTTTTTACGGGCACGTACTATCAAAAATAACTGGAGCAAACTTCGCACTATCCTTTCAAGCAACAAGTTTGAAGTCAGAAACGAGGATTTTTCAAGTCTCGCCAGGATGCATATTTATTTGACGACGTACGGAAAATCTTCAGAAAATGTTAATCTGGATATTATATATTTGTTGCGGGCCGGGGACGGTGGCGAGAGCGACCGCTAGGTGGGGGAAGTTACGTCATCTCCACCAGACTCCCGCGAATTGTAGGCCGTCGCTCACGGATAATTCCGTGAGCGGCGGTCGCTTAACCGACCGTGGATGCCAATACCTCCACCGCGTAGCGTAGCTGTCTTTTTGTCTAGAACAAATTTACCTAATTAACCACGCCGGTGTCGTTACTAGGGAACCACGCCCTCGGTACGACTTGCCCGATCCGGACACTCTACCAACTACCAACCATCTTTCCGGATCGGATGCAGCCGAGCGGAACTACCAGGGAGCGTACCGGGCAGAGAATAACAGAATATCGGGAATAAAGACTGGCTAAAACTCAGATCCGAACTAAGCTGGACCAATGAAGGAAAAAGACGAAAACGAACTGGGCAACATTCTACAATCATTTATTTACAATAAAGCGAGGAAAATATGTGGCACAGGAACAGGTTTATTGGAATGTTATGCAGGGGAAGATGAGAGAGGAAGATGTAGTGCCGACAATTTTAACAGCAACTTAACAAAGAAGGCACAGAGCAGACTTGTCACGACAATAAAACAGGCAAGATTTACAATGATCAAATAAAAACACTTATGCAATTCTACTTAAAGACGGCGCCACACACACTCAGACGAAAATAAAACCCAGATGCATGGCAAAGGACCTTTTGCAGCCAGAGAGGAGCGTCAGCTGAGATCGCAGTTCTTTTGGGTACCTGAACGTTGGAGGGAAGGGATTGTTCCGTGGTGCCGGCACTGTCAATGGTCGTGCGGCTCGGTCACGGACACCGGCGTGGAGACCGTGTCTACGAAGGAGCCCGGGTTGAGTAGAGCGGATCCGAGGCGGGGATCAGAGGCTGCAGACAGGACCCTACGAGCAGACGCCGGAGACCCGGTCAAGGTCTTCCCAGCTCTCTCACACTTGAAACGATCGACCCCCAAAGAGCGCAACCACTCCACGACCTTCCTCCTTTCTTTCGCTATCAGCCGAAGAACTGTCTCACTCCAATGCTCCGCTCAAGACG
>CM068959.1:134467202-134483994 GCA_035128595.1 Eptatretus atami | reverse complement strand
CTGTTGCAACAGTATCAGTCTCTGGAGAGGAGTTGTGGGTCGCCCTGACTTGCTGCTCCAAATCCAATCTTGACAGATGACTTCATGCCGGAGGGTGACACTTGGTCTTTCCTCTTAAATGTTGTACTCGGCAGGTGTTTTCAACACAATCCATAGATTCAATATCCTTTATGGCTCCATACAGCATGTGCTGTATCCGACGTTGCGGTGGGGTGTGCATTGAACTCCTAGTGGCAATGTTCCCCAGACGGTGGTATCTACCACTGACGGCATTTCCGTTCCTGTAACATACTGAAAGCTGATAGCTGTGCTTCAGTCACGAGGATTGTCTTTGCCTTGCGTCATGATCTCTTTCTTGCCTCCTCCAGTGTTCGGTAGTTCACACCTTGATGAGCTCCTGCACTTGCCTGGTTTATTTCTGCACCAGGCAGCTTGATAGTAGCCATACCAGCCGTTGGTTGCCTGTCATTCCTCGCCATCGTGTAAGACGCCCCCGCTTGGTCTCCTAACTTCTCATCTAGAACTTCGTTCGAGATCAGGTCAGATGAAAGACCTGCCAACACAGGCGATCACGTCGTCCGAAACCACATGGAACCTCATAACAAACGTTGGTTAGGACATTGGATGCTTGAGTTTTGAGGTTTGGACATCTGCTTCAGATACCACCCTTCGCAGATTTGGCTTACAGGTTGTGGCCTCGAGGCTGCCAGTGTAAAGCGAGCATTCCTGGATGCGCTGTAGATGTTTGTGCCAGTTCACATGCGCTCTGCCGGATGTATTGCGTAGGAATGTTCTAGCAATGTCCAATAACTGAACCCAGAGCGCTGAAGTTCTAGAAGATATCTTTGGCAGACTCGCCATTGCTCCTGAAGTGGTCTTTGATTCGTTTCAAAGACGTCAGACTTGCCATACTTTTCCACAGACTGGGGTTGGCAGAAGTGTTGACGAGGGTTTTGTGCAACTTAGACATCAATACTCCAGCTCCTGAAAAGAGTTACGATGGTCATTAGGCAACTGCAGGCTGAATTGAGACACGCATGAGATGCACAGCAAGAAAGCCACAAACATTGAGTGCACTCCAGCTTGTGGAAACTTGCAGGGGCTCTGGCTGCACAAACACTCCATGTGACAAATGATGAGGATGATCGGACATGTCGAGTTCTAACTTTAATACGCTTGGATTTTTCTCAACATGTATGGTAAGTTTTATATGGATGTAGTTTGAAGCTTTAATGCGAAATTTTAATTTTCATTTCGGAAACCTTCGTCAGGCAGATGTGATTGCCCGAGTGGAATTGTGATTTTGTCATGTTCAACTGATTTACACAATTATAATGGTATTGCCATAGACTTGATTTCATCTTGTGTCTTCTCACACGTTTCTTTTTTTTTGTCCAGGAGTCAAAATCAGTATTCAGGTAATATATTTTTTTTCGGACACAAATTGACATTTTTGGACAAAAAGCTTAATTTTTTATTAACCTTCATACATTTCATATTTTTATAATTATTCTTGTATATCAATATACTGGACGCATAACTAGAAACAATAGAATGCAGAAAAACATTATATTTACATATTAAAATATCAATCTTTACAATTTTCTTTTGCCCGAAGCCGGGTGGCGGCCATATTGGATTTCCATGATTTCAGACTTTCCCCGGGAGGATCCCTTAGGACTTTTTTCTGTCACAGAGGACATATCCTGGAATCAAATCCTGTGAGTTTGCTTTTTGTTGCATTTGTGGGAGGTTGGCCAAATATTTCTGCTAAAATGCCTGTACTTCCCCACGGTGAAGTGAAACAAAAGTAAGGATTATAGGCAGTAGTTGGTAGTCGCATGGAAGCACGCCTACATTCATTATAATTTTGAGTATTCCAATGTTCTGCAAGAAACTTCTCAGAAACTCAAGATTATCAGAAGGAACTCATTAAATTGTGTGCTTTAGACACATGTAATGGCAAATCAGCAATATGAGCTCGTTGGTGGCTTGTTAATGAACGTGCATTGACCACTGGGATTCCTTGAGCAAAAAAAAACAAAAAAACAACACCACCAAGGTTACGCACAGACCTTGATAAGTTCAGCCTTAACTCTTGCTGGCAAATGAAGGTGTCAGTTTTTTTGGGATGCCAGGAAACATTACGCGTGATCAATTTCACACTTCCATGCACAACAATCTGACTGGCTCTAATAAGCATCTATGGAGAATTGTGAGGTCAACAAGAAGCAGCAAAAATGAATGTTGAACCAAGGAAACAAGGTCACGCTTGTAGTACCTTTGTAAACTGGTCGAGTGTATATTCTCAGTCTGGATATAACCTCACCGCCCATGGTGTTCATTTTCGTGGAAGCGTTGCATCATGGAGTGCCACTCTCCTTAGGAGTGTATACTAAGCGGGCTGTCACATTTTATCATGTCTCGGAGGAAAACACAGGGGAAAGCTTCCGGGTTAGAATTGTGGAAGTTTGCTGTCGGGGTGGTTTGCTGGGGTATCGTCCACCAGACGGCAGTCTCCTCAGGTTAAACCGGAGGTGGTCCATTCGGTTTGGTGCCTGGATTGTCCCTATCCTATGAGAAGTGATCACCACGGCTCTGCTATATCAAACTGAGCTCCAGCGCTTGAACATCCGTATGGCAGCACTCTCTGGGTTCGGAGACAGATAGTGATGAGTCATGGTGGGGTGGTTATACTACCATGGTCTGGTCCTCTTGATGGTGCATGCCCAATAAGCTGACTCCATGATAATTGAGGAACACAGTCAACAAGGCATATTATGACAATGAGGGATCCTACTCTTTAGGTGTATTTTCCCTGGTCTCTGTATTGCTCCGCGACTGAGGCGAGTGATCTTACCGTGAAGGACGCATTCTATGCACGCCGAGTCCATGATTGATCAGTACCAGACGAGATACTCTTCCTGTGTTTGGCGGGATTTCAATGTATCGACTGGCACTGTTCGGGATGGCTATGCGGGGCGGGGAGGGGGAGAAATATTGTTGGTCCCGCCCGGGTCTGGAACTGGAACCAGAAATAAGCACTAAGTTCCTTGACTTGCAAGAAATCATGACTTGGAGTGGCTGCTTCATGGTTTCGTGCCACAGCCTCATCTCTGGACTTGGCATTCAACGCTGGCTGGTGTGGCAAGGAGATGACCATGTGGGCTCGGTCGTGGTCATGAGGAAATGGTTCAGAACTGCAGGGTCTACCAGAGTTCCAGTTCCTCAATCTGACCAAAGGCTGTTATAGGCATCTGAAAGGTTGCAGCTTAAATCCAGGAAAATGATGCCATCCAAACCCAGGCTTGATGTGAACATGCGCTCAAGGATTAAGAGGGTTAGCTCAGGAGCTGTGCGAACAGGGCTGAGTGGGGATTTGGGGGGGGGGGAGTCTTGTATTGTGGGGATCCTGAAGGAGTTGTGGTGAGTGCCTTCAAGACTACCATCCTTGAGTTGCAGCGATGTCCTGGAACCGAACATCAGGTGAGAGAGACTTGTCTCAAAGGGACAGCTGGATACATTGACAGAGTCAAAGGCCAGGCTTAATGAGAGCTGAGCTGTTTAAGGAGTTGAGGTTGTAAAACTGTACGTGTGCTGAGGGCGGACAAGGAGGCCTATGTGCGAGCGAATATGTGAAGGGGTAGAGCATCACCTGTGACGAGCGATTCTTGTCCTGCTTACAGAGAAATTTATGCATTGCAATCCTCCAAGCCCGTCCCTTGGTGTACTGCAGTTAGACAGAGGGTGGTGGGCTCTTGACAGAGGAGTCCGAAGTGAAGGCCCACAGGGGCCAGTTACTTTGAGTGGATGTACTAGGCTGACCCACCAGCTGTTGAGTTGGGACGTCAGGGTGTAACTTTCCTATTGCTGACCCTCCAATCAACTGTGAACCGCCTTCGTTTGTGGAAACACGTGAACCAGCTGAAAGGGGGTAAAGTTCCTGGGATCTGTGGCATCCACACTGAACTTCTCAAAGCTAGTGGGGAAATGCTGTACTGGTATCATTGCATACAGTTCTGTGCTCTGTTTGGAGCACAGGCATCATCCCAACTGACTGGAATAGGGCCTTGTTGTCTCTCTCCGAAAAGGGAAGGCTGATTGCCAGGACTGCAGCAACTACCGAGGGGTGATGATGCTCTCGGTTCCGGGCAAGGTCTTTGCTCGAATAATTCTTGATAGGGTCGCGCTACCATCTGCTTGGCACCAGCGCCAGAGCAGTCGGGCTTTACACCAAAAGGTCAACAATTGACCGAATCCTTGTTCTTTCGGACCTCACTGAACGCCAAACGAGAGTTTCGGCAGGTGCTGCTTGCAGCCGATGTTTGATCTCCGCAAAGCATCCGATTCAGTGAATTGGGATGCCCTCTGGAGGATTCTCGGTCTTCGTGGGGTGCCTGCCACCAAAGTTGATCAATATGATTTTCTGAACTATGCTCTGGTTACAGAGAGTGCTGTGAGTGTGGTGGATTCTTTGGAGGAAACTTCTTTTAAAATATCAGCTTCATATTTGGTTGTGGCCCAAAATTATTATTGATTGATTTAACATGGCAAAAAAAAGGCTTCCAGCCCATGTCATATATTTTTGCGAAAACCGAGAAAAGACAATGAATGATTGGAAAGCTCATTAGAAACATGATTATTACATTTATTTTATGAGTATATATCTGTGTTCAGGTATCATACCCATGTGTGAATATTAACTGACTTGATTGAAGCTTATGGGGTTACAAACATGAGCCCATGGGACATGCATACAAAGGTCGATGGGGACATAATTGATACAGCTCTGCATCTCATTGCTACTTAAAACAAATACTATTGCTTTTAAATGCTTGTAAAGTATAACGCTATTGCAAAGCATTGCGATAAACTAAAGTTGGTTTGTCACCATATATGTAGTTGTTCACCAAGAAGGATCATGGGGAAAGATCATCTGACCCAGAGTTGAGCAAATGAAGGTTGTTGTATGAAAAACGAAACATGTTTATCACCGTCCTTGAAAAGAGGAAGCTGCCCATGTATACTGCCCGAAAGCCCTTTTGTTCTGTGAATCGAACTGCTCGCTTGTAATGAGTGGGAGATCAATTCCCATGCTCGCACAAGGTTTCCAGCTCACACACAAATCATAGATGGTGTTCTGCTAATTAAGAGACTGAGGAACATTGAGTGATATTGTAGTTTTGCTAAGATAACATGTACTACCCAATCCCCTACTTTGCTTGTATCTATGCGAATAATTTTGCTATTAAAAGCTAGGTTTGTGAACAGAACTCTAAGAGAGGGAGGTATTACAGGGACTCATCTTGGTGTTTTCTTTGTTACATTTTCCTCTTCCCGTGTACACAATAAAATGATTCAACTCTCATTGTGACTGGAGTTAACTGGAGTGAGGTTCGATTCCACTGGAGGTTCGAGTAATTCCACAATACCACTCAACATATTTCCAGTTGTTACTGGAAGTTCGTCAGGGGTGTGTATTGGCCCCCACACTCTTCAACGCTTGCGTGGACTGAGAATCCGGGAAGATGTCAGAAAGATCAAGCTGCGGTGGCATCGCTTGGGAATGTCAATATCTCTGACCTCAATTTCGCAGATGATGTAGTCATCATTGCAGAGACTCTGTAAATCCTTGTCGGGGCCCTCGAGGGTCTGAATGAGGAATCGGAGCAACTGGGCCAACAGGTTTCCTGGATCAAAACAATGATCCAGACTTTCAATGACATCTTGGATGCTTTGCCATCTTGTCTGTTACTTGTTTGTGGTGGGATGTTGAGGTCACAGAGACATTCACCTACCTTGCAGTGATATTCATGCTTCCGCATGTTGTGAGCCAGACGTCAATAGATGTCTGGGTCGGGCCAGGGGAGTCGTGGATTCACTGTACCATGGCGGCTTGGCACTGTCAGTACCTCTGCAGGGGGACGAAAGTCAAGTCTTAAAGTCTTTGGTGCTTCCGTCTTGCTCTGCGGGATGCGAGACTTGGACTCTGACCAAGGAATCAGAGACGGAGACGTAACTCCTTCATTAGCAGAAATCTTTCAGAGAATCTTGCTATCGCTGCGTCAGACTTTGTATCCAAGGAGCGGTTGCTAAGAGAGACTCAAATGAGATTTGTTACCTGCATAGTCCGTGAGCATCAGCTTTGGCTGTATGGGACATGTGGCTCATTTCCTGATGCTGATCCTGCTCACAGATTCTCTCAGTGAGGGGAGCCTCATGAGTAGAGAAGCCAAAGGGATGACCACGTGCCTCGTGGATGCAGCAGGTTGATCGGCATCCAAGGAGATGGGGATAGGCCTGGGGAAATGCCAGACGGTGGCCCCTGGAGTACCGACAGAAAGCGGACGCGCAGCAATATTTGCTCCGGCGCATCTCCACACCTAACCTAACCACTCCCAGCCAATCTGTCGACATCAAAGATCCTGTGATACTTTTGAAGAATAGGCCAATGTGTGCCAGTAATATTTTTAAAATGTTCTTCTCGGTTGGTGTTGAGGACTGCTGTAGCAGCACCGAGCGATGGAGTAGTAACCTATCCAGGGATAAATTCCCATATCAACTAAATAAACTGAAAGTTTATAAAGATACCCCATTGACCCCCAGAGGAGTATGGGGAATAACCACATTGTTTCCTCATAGCATTTTCAAGCATGTCCTATATGTACAAGCTTTTCAATAAATCTCACATCCTAAAAAACAAAATCGAAGAACCTTTAAAGAAAATAAAATAGAACACTCACCTGGTTCTCTCTCTGCGAGATGATCTGTTCACAAAGCGCTTACAGTATCCAATGTATCCTTCCCTCGTCACCACTACTTGCGTCTACGGACATGTCTTTTGAGCGTACGCCGGGGGCAACACCCTCTGCTTCTTCTTCTTTTCTCCACGCTTCCTCGCTGCTCCCAACACCACAGACTCGGTGCAGCACATACTGGGTCTGAAAATAACCCGCTGGTTTGGCTTGGTCAGCAAATCGGTTCTGCTCTCCCGCTCACAGACTTATTGGTCGGGACCCATCTTTTGCATCGGAGCTGAGGGACATCACACACAATTGATCAATCTTTCCACACGGTATTAATTTTATAGACCATGAAGATGCCATAACATTATTTGTAACAATAGCTCAACAGAAATTGTAAGAAAAACTCTGCAAACCGTACCATTGCAACTGTCACCATTCTGCTGCTTATATGCTGCCAATGGAGCTCGCCCGCGGCCTCGTGTTGCAATGTCCGCGCAAACGCCGTTGCCGTCTCTTCGCTCGTAAGATCCGAGCAAGGCGCGTCTGCAAGGCCGCGCTTACCCATCGGTGACCTCTCGTTGGTTAATAGTCGTTTTGGCTGCTGCTGCTGCTGTCCTGCCTCATAAATTATAGATCTCATTTTATTTGCCGAGTTCCTTCATTCCCTTAACAAGGAAACACATAATTCCTGGCAAGCATTGGTGGATACAAAACGACGAATGCAGATTTAATGGTCTTTGTACACTTGGAGAGGTGGTTTCACTCACTGCTCATGCAAAATATCTGATTGTTAGTAAAGTAACTTACAGGTAGTTAGTAAGCCTGTTCAAAGTGACTGCTTCACTACTTACTGTATGAATCAAATCATATTTTTGGCCAAAATAAAAATAAAAAAGACAGCAATAATATATATAATTATTATTATTATGATGGGGTCGGGAAGGATGATCATGCAAAGTGCAAGACCTCAATTGTCATCCGATATTTTTTTCAACAAAAAATCTCTTTTCTCACATTGATTTATCTGTTGTGTTAAGGGCATTTTAAACAAAAAAAGAACGCAGGAAGGATGTATAATGAACAAGAGGGTTTTTACTTTTTTTTCTTTTTGGAAGGGATTTTTTTTTGTTGTTGTTGACTCTAAATGAGACTCGCCTGCAATTGCGATACTTAATCGCTCACAAATTTCCAAACAATTATCTGGCAGTGGGGAGAATTAAACTCCAAATACTGTCCTTTTCACAATAATTGCCACTTAACCACCGGTTCAGCTGTGGCCAGCTCCATCACCGGGCAGCTCGTGTTTACATGCTTGCTATCGCAGGCTCCGTTGTCGCTTTCCTTTTTTCCGCCCTCACTGTGACGTCGGTTCCAGTGCGAGAGGACATGCGTCCACCATTGCTGTCAGAGCCACAACTGGAGAAACCAATTCGAGATCGTGCACGTGGGCTGGAAGAGATCATGTCGCTGCCGGTGCCGACGTTTGTGCTTGCGCTTAACGCCATCATGCCCAGGCATTGTGCTTTGCCATGGAAGCGAGTGGCGAATCAACCATAAGCAGAGAGGTACCCACGGGGAAGCCAAATGCGCCGAGGCGAGCGGGAGATGCAGGATGAGCTGGTGGAGATAGGTGGTGGAGGGTATATTGTAGGAGGATACTGCACCCGTAGTACCAAGTCCCATGGTGGCCTGCCGTGGTGAGGCTGGGTGAGATATATGGTACACCTTAAGAACTGTAGTAGCTGGTGCATGTGGAACAAAACGACGCCGGGTATGAAAGGCAATGCCGTACTCTTGATGGTCGGTCACGACGTTTGCCTGGGAAAGACTGGCTGCCTGATGTATGCTGGGGAAAAAAGTGATGGATCCAGCGTAGGTGCAAAGGCAGCAGGAAGAGGAAAGAACGGTCCAAAGCCGAGCGCGGAACATAGACGGCAGTGCATCCCGCATGGGAAAAGGGCGCTGCCGTGAGCGGTGAGTTATGCGAAGCGTCCGCTAGCCCGTTGGTCACGTCTTCAAGTCGCGTGATAAACCCAGTGATCAGAACGTGCGCTCTCCATGCCGTTGCAACAAATTCTTTCAGTTTGCGTTGCGCCGTTGTTTTTAAGCTTCTCATAAAGAAACGCATCCCCAAGACGTGGATTCTTCTCTTGCGCGCGTGTACCTTCTCTGGAGTACGGGTACTGGATAGGAGCGGCAAAAACGGTGGTGGCGAAGTTGTTTCGCTCGCAATATTCTCAAAGCCGGTCGACGGCGTCGAAAACCGTTAGGTGGCTTTTCACCACGATCTGACGTGCTGTTGTTGTCTGTCCCAATGCCACTATCACTCGAATAGTTCTGTCACTGTGTGCCTCACTTGCTGGTGAGGGAGTCGCCTCCTTTAGCAGTGGGGGGGTACATCTGAAACGGCCTGAGTTCCTGGTGAGGCTGGTCTCACAGCTGACTTGCGAGCAGCTTTAGTGGGTACAAAAGTAGATGTACGTGATGGCTGAAGATGGTGGTGCGGGCTCAGCAAAGCTTGCTTCGCTGCTTAAAGGGCTCTGGTTGCCATTCGATGAAGACGACCAGTACAGGGCTTGCTATCGTAGCTGCTGGGTTCAAAGTCAGCCAAAAGCACTACGCATTAAAAGTTGAGCTTCTGCCTTAGGTTTTCGGCCCTCGCTTTTGCCCACATAGATTGTCCCACGCTTACTAACATTGATCTGTTGTCTCGCTTTCAACCCAAGTCAACTGACAAGCTTTGCAGCCGGCGAGACCAAAACGAGCTTCACCGCCCGTGTACTCCTGACAGCAATATCTGCTTCAGTATCTTCTTTCGCTTTAGCATTTTCATCTTATTCAGGCTCTTATAAACTTCTTGTCTAAAAGCTTGGGGAAAAACGTTGGGTCGGCCAACACCGAGTTCTGTGACAGCACCCTTTAAAAAGGAATCCGCTTGGTTTTGTTCGCTTTACATTGTCAGCATATGTAGCATGCGCTGCGATCTTCTTGGAGAACATGTCCTTGATCATTTGACACGTCATGATCTCGATAAATGGTCCTCAAATCAATATCCCTCTCACAAACTTTTTCCGTGGTCTTCCCCTTTTCCGTTTTAGCGGCAGGGAATGCGTTTGGCCTTGTTGCAGACCATTTGACAGCCTTAGCAGCAGTTGCGGTGTGATTTGTAGTCGTTTCTGACTCACATCATGATTTCTTACTCTGCCGGACTCAGCTGTACGCTTGGTGGCAGGCAGCTGCTGCTGAGCCCACTGTGGAAGTCTGTTGGAAAGTCGAGGTCGTGCGAAGTCCCGTTGGGCAATGCCCGATGAACTAATGTCTTTCAACTTCAGTGATACAGCACTTCCAGGCCCCTGTGCAAACCCATGCATCGGACCGTCCAAACTTGTTCAGACGCTTTTAAGTGCCCAGCTCCTTTGTTTGCACGACTTTGATAAAACCATCCGGAATCAGCAGTTAATGCCAATTTCTCCAAATGCTTTTTCCTTGCTGTGTTGCCCTGTGGGTTCAGCATGGCAATGTCGGCATGCATGGGTAGGACGGCTTCTTTGATGTCACATACTGCGTTTGGGGCAAATTTTGCTTTCATTACAGCAAACTTGTCTTTCTCTGATGTGCTGGACCTCCCTTCACCATCATCACTGTCACTGTGTCCAGGTAGATCTGCATCACTGTCAAACCTTCTTTTAGAAAGCCGTGGAGGGCCGGGGCTACTTTCACGAGAGTCCTGAGCACAGTTTGCCTCCAGTATCGGATGCAACGGTGGTAGGTCTGAGCCACCGTCTCAAGGTGCTTTGGAGAAGCCGTGGTGGCAACCAGTGGCCTGTCTGCAATTTTAATTTTTCTAGAGTTGCCTCCCATCCACACCCTTCTTTCGAATTGCATGAGGCTCAGGAGATGCTCGACTTTGTCCATCAAGGTCAATAATTTGGCAAGGATGAATGTCAATTACTGACTCACTACCAAATGAATCTCCAAAACGATCATCATACTCATATCTGCTGAGCAGGGAAAAGTTTTCCTTTTCCAGTTTTCCCTCCATGCATTGTGACACCATTCTCAATTCTGCTTACAATTAATCCTTGAGATAGAGGTGAGTGCCGTGTCATATCAGTGCATTGGGAGCTTGCTTGATAAAGAATTATTTGGACTGAGTCTGCCCAAACAGGAACTCCCATTTTGCGTCACATCGCCTTTCAGGTGGTTTGTTCACACTTTTATGCTTCTGCTGCCCTCGGCTCAGCTTCAGCACAATTCCTTGTCTCTTCTGAGAGATTTCAGCGTCGTACTGAGCTGACAGCCACTTGTGTCTTTTCACAGTTCTGTAACACACCGCACCAGATGAGGATCAGCAGTTGAAACCCGTTTTCCTCATCACAGAAGGTAACTTAGAAGGGCACTCGGTAGAGCGCATACCTCCGCCATGTAATGCCTGATCCACGAGAACATATCGGGCCCAATACATTTTTGAAAATATCGTGCTATATATCATTTTTGGCCCTATCTCTCAATGTTGAAGAATCACTTTAAAAATTGTAGTTGTTGGATCCGGATCTTCACCAAAATATAATCAATTCGCCCCTCGTCACACAACCAACCTGCCCACAAAATTTCATCCGGATCCGTCCGCAAATTATGAGACATCCTGTACACAGTCAAACAAACAGAAAGGGGTGAAAACATAACCTCCTTCAACTTCGGTGGCGGAGGTTAATAAATCCAATAACAGCATTTATTCTCATAATCTCAAGAGTCTTTAGAAAGCAAAATTTAAATAGTTTTGTATCGAAGAGAAAGGGTCAACATCAATGGAAACATACACCATCATTCCAGGCTATTCCAAACTCATTCCCAGAGACAACACTGTGCCAGATAAAAGTACAGTGTCCATTTTGGGAAGCGTCAATTTACAACAGTTCTGAAACGACGTTCTCAAACACAAGCATGAGGTGCTGGATTTCATGTGATGGGGGCCCAAGATCGGAATTGGACGTTAAAGGATGCCTGAAATACAATTCCGCTTCACATTCGCGTCAGACGCACCATTACATATTACATTTCAAATCAACACATTTTACATATCCAGCTGCCAGTTTTGTGTCGTATGTTAAATGCTGACTTAATATGCACAACATTTCAATGCTCGAAATGATCTCCTTATATTCTGCAGCGTCTCACGCAGGCAGCCTTGTAAGTATATCGAGGAGAACGAGAAAACATGACGATGAATCAATGCGAGACAAAATCGATTATAAAATAAACCTGGAGGTGGCTGCACCACAGAGCAGGTGCTCAGATGACTGACTACACCAGCTAGGTCATCTAATCGTCACATAAATTTGTCTAATTCCCCATGGTACAGCAATGTGCGAGAAAGAAGATTAGCTCAGTTGGGTAGTGTATATGGCGCGTTTGATGGTACAGTACCGATTTCAATCCCGGACAGAATAGATCACAATGCAAGAATGTTGTACTGATGCCTCAAAGAGCTCAGTCTTTCAGTTCAAAAAGGGTTTTGAAGCCATGTGTTAACATATGCTGGTGGATGTTAAATATCCCATGCTGCCATTCAAAGAGTAGGCCATTATGTACAGGTATCAGATGCAAATTACAAACTACTACCCTCACAGCGCACCACTTTTGACAGCACCATGCATTGGAATAGTGAGTGACCTGTACTGGTGTTCTCAATCGTCAGCAACACAAAGTAAATCACAAAAAAAAAACACAAATTGCCGGAAGCACAATGTTTCCAATTTGCTGCGGCACACAATGGTCTGGAATAAAAGAGTGCCTGTGAAAAAAGGCAGCATTTCTACATCAGCAGTTTTTGGGTTCCCGAGTGCTATTGAACTGAGAATCCCAACAAGCCATGCAGTGGAAGCTACCCGGCGCTATTAACCATGAAAAAAACAAAAATGCTTGCACACTGCTGATTCAGCAAAAGCCTGCATCCAACCCCTGACGAAAGTAAATGTGGTTTTCAAGTCAACAAAAAATTATTGGAAGTCGAGTTGATTTACTTTGTAGCAAAAGACAGCACAAAGTAAAACCTGCGGAATAAGGTCTTTCATGAACCTTGGCCTTCTGCAGGAGAAGAAATAATTTAAGATAATTGAGAGCTAAGGTTCTTCACAAAAATGTTACAGAGCCAAAGACCCCACGCCGAGAGCAATTCAATGACTAATAATTCACTGTATTTGGAACACCATCACAGAGTCGGTTAGCTGTACTGGGAGTGGCTCTGAAAATTTACAAAGCCCTACACCAACGAAAATCTGTACAATGTCAACAAGGGCTGCCTTAATGAGCTTATAAAGCACTATCATTAATTCTTCGAAGTATTCAATCTAAGACCACTTGTTAAGTGCTGGCCTCCAGATCTCGAGACGAGAGTCTCTTGAGTACCACAAAGGAGAGCACGGCAGAATAAAACGATCATTTTAAACTTTTTCGATCGATTGACAACCAGGTGAACCAGCGACATACACAGAAGGAAGTTTAAAATGCAATAAATTTAAAAAACACACTGCTAAAATGTGCTTAATATCTATCAGTAAGAATGCAATCAAAATTCAATCACAATTCATCAGTTACTTGTAAACTTCCACACAGGAGAGTACAAGTCACGGTCATGCTTTTAATCAAATCAAAAGTTACACACACACATTCAATGCAGTTTCAAACACTTCAACAACTCCTTATAAAGGGCAATTACTCTCTTGACAAGGCAACTTAACATTCACATGTTAATACACCGTTGTATTAACAATTGTGCAGACGTTGGTGCTGCCTAAGCAGTCTCCTTGGCTTATGACACAATCCTGGACGGGTAGCCACTCGACACAGTATACCAGCATGCTGGCATTTCATTTTGCCGACCTCGGAAGCGATGACAGGTCGAGTTAACCCAATCTGGTATTATTCAACAGCTGAGCGGATTTGAAACTCAGGACGCTCGGATCCTCCAAAGGCCCACCACCCTAACCATTAAGCCAACACCAGGCATTACCCATGCCTCATACCGATTACTGTGCACGAATCCTTTGTCCCCACTTTACATCTCATTTACTTACTCACTGAAAACGAGGATACATTCTCATTTAATTATTTCGCTGGAAACTCGAGTTGCCTTTTGTCCCAAAATCATCAGAATGGGTATCAGAATCATGTCTTTAACACAAAAACTTAAGTAACATTTCCAATCTATTAGGATTTATATTGGATTTATTTACACGTAACACACTCCTGGTAATAGAAACAATAAGTAAAGTAAAAAAAACAGGCATTATTATAAGAGGACGGCTTCAATCCCCTTTTTTCAGAGGCTAACTCAAAATTGGGCTCCCGCTCAGCAATTGGTTTTAGCCACAAATAAACTGCATATTATCCAATTCAGGTAAACATCAACTTGGCGTTTCAAGTTACCTGTAGCAGCATGGCTTTATTCTGAATACGCTTCATTGTCTACTGTATCATCTATCTATAATTCCAGCAATCTCTGTGTGTCTGTGTGTCTGTTTGTGTGTGTGTACGCTGTTTTCTCAAACAACCTCTGGTCCGATCTAATTGAAACTTGCCAGGTATGTTGCTGGCGACTGAGGATGTGCCTTTTCAAGGTTTGATATTAATCGACAAGTGCTTCCCAAGTTATGGCCATTTATTTACCAACCAATGGCCGAGACACGTTGTTGCTGTGGCGTGGCCGATGGGGAGGGAACCTCAGCCGCGTTCCCCATTACGGGTTACAACGTACGGGCTTCCGGAGAGTGATGACTTCGTGTATTCTAATAATTTCTCAGTTTCTTATGCGCATTTATAGATAAACACAATGGCCCAAGTTATTGATCGTTTTCATATTAGACGGTGTATAAATTTCTGCGGACATCAGAGTGCTGGTATGCTCCGAAACCAGGAAGCTAAATTTTTCTCTCTCTTCTTCTTTCTCTTTTGTTTTTCCTTGCCACGACATTGCGAAAAGGTAAAATACCTTGGCGCTAATTGAATAATTGCGGTATTAAAAATAAATTGCGAATAATCGTAACTGCGAATAATATCGAACTCCGGTTTCACGCACGTATGGGCCACGTGAGAGCGAAGAAACGCCTGTGTGGTTATATTTATTATTATTATTATTTTTTTTTATTGTGTTTTTCTTTTTTTTACGGCACGTACTATCAAAAATAACTGGACAAACTCGCACTATCCTTTCAAGCAACAAGTTGAAGTCAGAAACGAGGATTTTTCAAGTCTCGCCAGGATGCATATTATTTGACGACGTACGGAAATCTTCAGAAAATGTTACTTTGTGATATATATATTTGTTGCGGGCCGGGGGACGGTGGCGAGAGCGACCGCTAGGTGGGGAAGTTACGTCACTCCCACCAGACTCCCCGAATTGTAGGCCGTCGCTCACGGATAATTCCGTGAGCGGCGGGTCGCTTAACCGACCCTGGATGCCAATACCTCCACCCGCGTAGCGCGAGCTGTCTTTTTGTCTAGAAACAAATTTACCTAATTACCACGCGGGTGTCGTCTACTAGGGAACCACGCCCTCGGTACGACTTGCCCGATCCGGATCACTCTACCAACTACCAACCATCTTTCCGGATCGGATGCAGCCGAGCGGAACTACCAGGACGTACCGGCGAGAATGAACAGAATATCGGGAATAAAGACTGGCTAAAACTCAGATCCGAACTAAGCTGGACCAATGAAGGAAAGACGAAAAACGAACTGGGCAACATTCTACAATCATTTATTTACAATAAAGCGAGGAAAATATTGGCACAGGAACAGGTTATATTGGGATGTTATGCAGGGGAAGATGAGAGAGGAAGATGTAGTGCGACAATTTTACAGGCAACTTAACAAAGAAGGCACAGAGCAGACTTGTCACGACAATAAAACAGGCAGATTTACAATGATCAAATAAAAACACTTATGCAATTCTACTTAAAGACGGCGCCACACACTCAGACGAAAATAAACCCAGATGCATGGCAAAGGACCTTTTGCAGCCAGAGAGGGAGCGTCAGCTGAGATCGCAGTTCTTTTGGGTACCTGAACGTTGGAGGGAAGGGATGTTCCGTGGTGCCGGCACTGTCAATGGTCGTGCGGCTCGGTCACGGACACCGGCGTGGAGACCGTGTTCTACGAAGGAGCCCGGGTTGAGTAGACGCGAGTCCGAGGCGGGGATCACGGCTGCAGACAGGACCCTACGAGAGACCGTCAAGGTCTCCCAGGCTCTCTCACACTTGAAACGATCGACCCCAAAGAGCGCAACCACTCCACGACCTTCCTCCTTTCTTTTCGCTATCAGCCGAAGAACTGTCTCACTCCAATGCTCCGCTCAAGACGACTTCACTTTCCAGCCCTCACTTCAAGACGACTCACTTTCCAGCACAAACCCAACCACTCTGACCAGATCGTGCTCGTTAATTTATAGATCATCCCCAGCGGGGAGGGCGGCCTTGGTGGAAGCCGACGTCCACGCTTCGCCCCTGATTGGACGCGGGCTTCCATGGGGCGGCCCTTTCTGGCCAGGGTTTCAGCCATACCGGGAAGCCCACCCCACTCCACGCGTGTTCGGACTCGCCAAAAAGGTACGACACAAAGATTTTGCCTCGGAAGGCGAGAAGAAGATACTGTGGTTCATAATGGAGGGGATATAAAGATTTATTAACCGAACTAAAAAAATATCGCAACGTACCCCAGTGTCTTCCCACTACACACAAGGTAGGGATCTATCTGCACATATACAAAATGGAATAACTGACTTTGGGACAACTGTATGTTTGTATACATATGGTTCCTAGAACCGTAACAATATATACATAGGATTACAAGAAATATCCGTGGATGAGAGGAATCAGGTTCGTACCATTTCCTGTGAATCCAATTAACTAGCAGTGGCCATGGTCATAATGCGCGCGCACGCACGCACACACACACACACACACACCCACACCCGCTTTCACCAATAGATATTAAATCTAGTATAATTTCTGATGTGGCCCCGGAACGAAACAAAGAATTTTTTTTTT
>CM068959.1:134450164-134467177 GCA_035128595.1 Eptatretus atami | reverse complement strand
CTGTTGCAACAGTATCAGTCTCTGGAGAGGAGTTGTGGGTCGCCCTGACTTGCTGCTCCAAATCCAATCTTGACAGATGACTTCATGCCGGAGGGTGACACTTGGTCTTTCCTCTTAAATGTTGTACTCGGCAGGTGTTTTCAACACAATCCATAGATTCAATATCCTTTATGGCTCCATACAGCATGTGCTGTATCCGACGTTGCGGTGGGGTGTGCATTGAACTCCTAGTGGCAATGTTCCCCAGACGGTGGTATCTACCACTGACGGCATTTCCGTTCCTGTAACATACTGAAAGCTGATAGCTGTGCTTCAGTCACGAGGATTGTCTTTGCCTTGCGTCATGATCTCTTTCTTGCCTCCTCCAGTGTTCGGTAGTTCACACCTTGATGAGCTCCTGCACTTGCCTGGTTTATTCTGCACCAGGCAGGCATTGCATAGTAGCCATATCCAGCCGTTGTTGCCCTGTTCATTCCTCGCCATCGTGTAAGAGCCCCCCGCTGGTCTCCAACTTCTCATCAAGAACTTCGTTCGAGATCAGGTCAGATGAAAGACCTTGCCACACAGGCGATCACGTCGTCGAACCCACATGGAACCTACACAAACGTTGCGTTGGACATTGGATGTTGAGTTTTGAGGTTTGGACATCTGCTGCAGATACACCCTTGCAGATTGGCTACAGGTTGTGGCCTCGAGGCTGCCAGTAAAGGAGCATTCCTGGATGGCGCTGTAGATGTTTGTGCCCAGTTCACATGCGCTCTGCCGGATGTATTGCGTAGGAATGTTCTAGCATGTCCTATAACTGAACCCAGAGCGCTGAAGTTCTAAGAAGATATCTTTGCAGACTCGGCATTGCTCCTGAAGGTGGTCTTTGATTCGTTCAAAGACGTCAGACTTGCCATACTTTTTCCACAGACTGGGGTTGGCAGAAGTGTGACAGGGTTTTGTGCAACTTAGACATCAATAGCTCCAGCTCCTTGAAAGAGTTACGTGGTCATTAAGTGAAACTGCCAGGCTGAATTGTAGCACGCATGAGATGCACATGCAAGAAAGCCACAAACATTGAGTGCACTCCAGCTTGTGGAAACTGCAGGGGCTCTGGCTGCACAAACAGCTCCATGTGACAAATGATGAGGATGATCGGACATGTCGAGTTCTAACTTTAATCGCTTGTTTTTCTCAAACAATGTATGGTAAGTTATTATATGGATGTAGTTCTGAGCTTTAATGCGAAATTTTAATTTTCATTTCGAAACCTTCGTCAGGCAGATGTTGATTGCCCGAGTGGAATTGTGATTTTTGTCATGTTTCACTGTTTACACAATTATAAATGTATTGCCATTAGACTTGATTTCATTCTTGTGTCTCATCCACGTTTCTTTTTTTTTGTCCAGAGTCAAATCAGTATTCAGGTAATTATTTTTTTCGGACACAAATTGACATTTTGGACAAAAAGCTAATTTTTTATTAACCTTCATACATTTCACTATTTTATTAATTATTCTTGTATATCAATATACTGGACCATAACTAGAAACAATAGAATGGCAGAAAAACATATATTTACATTTAAAATATAATCTTTACAATTCTCTTTTGCCCGAAGCCGGGTGGCGGCCATATTTGGATTTCCATGATTTCAGAGATTTCCCGGAGGATCCCTTAGGACTTTTTTCTGTCACAGAGGACATATCCTGGAATCAAAATCTGTTGATTTGCTTTGTTGCACTTGTGGGAGGTTGCCAAATATTTCTGCTAAATGCTGTACTTCCCCACGTGAAGTGAAACAAAAGTAGGATTATGGCAGTAGTTGGTACGCTCGCATGGAAGCACGCCTACCATTCATTATAATTTTGAGTAGTTCAAATGTTCCTGCAAGAAACTTCTCAGAACTCAAGATATCAGTAAGAACTCATTAATCTGTGGCTTTAGACAACATGTAATGGCAAATCAGCAATTATGACTCGTTGTGGCTTGTTAATTGAACGTGCATTGACCACTGGGATTCCTTGAGCAAAAAAAAACAAAAAAACACACACCAAGGAGTACGCACAGACCTTGATAAGTTCAGCACTTAACTCTTGCTGGCAAAATGAAGGTGTCAGTTTTTTTGGGATGCCAGGAAACATTACGCGTGATCAATTTCAAGCTCCATGCACAAACAATCATGACTGGCTTCTAATAAGCAATCTTGATGTGAGAATTGTGAGGTCAACAAGAAGCAGCAAAATGAATGTTGAACAAGGAAACAAGGTCACGCTTGTAGTACCTTTGTAAACTGGTCGGAGTGTATATTTCTCAGGTCTGGATATATACCTCACCGCCCCAATGGTGTTTCATTTTCGTGGAAGCGTTGCATCATGGAGTTGCACTCTCCTTAGGAAGTGTATACTAAGCGGGCTGTCACATTTATTGTCTCGGAGGAAAAACACAGGGGAAAGCTTCCCGGGTTAGAATTGTGGAAGTTTGCTGTCGGGGTGGGTTGCTGGGGTATCGTCCACCAGACGGCAGTCTCCTCAGGTTAAACCGGAGGTGGTCCTTCGGTTTGGTGCCTGGATTGTCCTATCCCTATGAGAAGATGATCACACGGCTCTGCTTATCAACTGAGCTCCAGCGCTTGAACATGCGTATGGCAGCACTCTCTGGGTTCGGAGACAGGATAGTGATGAGATCATGGTGGGTGGTTATACTACCATGGTCTGGTCCTCTTGATGGTGACATGCCCAATAGCTGCTCCATGCTAATTGAGGAAACACCAGTCAACAAAGATATTATGACATGAGGATCCTCACTCTTTTTAGGTGTCATTTTCCCTGGTCTCTGTATTGCTCGCGACTGAGGCGAGTGATTCACCGTGAAGGACGCATTCTATGCACGCCGAGTCATGATTGATCAGTACCCAGACGAGATACTCTTCTGTTTTTGGCGGGATTTCAATGTATCGCTTGGCACTGCTTCGGGCATGGCTATCGGGCGGGGGCGGGGAGAAATATTGTTGGTCCCCCCGGGTCTGGAACTGGTGAACCAGAATAGCCTAAGTTCCTGATTGCAAAGAATCATGATCTTGAGTGGTGTCATCGGTTTTGCGTGGCCACAGCCTCATCTCTGGACTTGGCATTCCAACGCTGGTGGTGTGGCAACAGGAGATTGACCATGTGCTCGGTCGTGGTCACTGGAGGAATGGTTCAGAACTCAGGGTCTACCAGATTCTCATTCCTCAATCTGACCAAAGGCTGTTATAGCATCTGAAGTTGCAGCTTAAATCCAGGAAAAACTGGATGCCATCCAAACCCAGGCTTGAATGTCGAACATGGGCTCAAGGGATAAGAGGGTAGCTCAGGAGCTGTGCGAAAGGGCTGAGTGGGGATTTGGGGGGGGGGGGAGTCTTGGTAATTGTGGGGATCCTGAAGAGTGGTGAGTGCCTTCAAGACTACCATCCTTGATGTTGCCAGCAGATGTCCTGGAACCGAACATAGGTGAGAGGACTTGTCTCAAAAGGGACACTGGATACATTGACAGAGTCAGAAGGCCAGGGCTTAATGGCAGCTGAGCTGTTTATGGAGTTGAGGTTGTAAAACTGTACGTGTGGCTGAGGCGGACAAGGAGGCCTATGTGCGAGGAATGATGTGAAGGGGTAGAGCATCACCCTGTGGCGAGCGATTCCTTGTTGCCTGCTTACAGAGAAATTTATGGCATGCAATTCCTCCAAGCCGTCCCTTGGTGTACGCATGCTTAGACGAGGGTGGTGTGGGCTCTTGAAGAGGAGTCGAAGTGAAGGGCCCACAGGGGCCCAGTACTTTGAGTGGATTGTACTAGGCTGACCCACCAGCTGTTGAGTTGGACGTCAGGTGTGGTAACTTTCCTTTGTTCTGGACCCTCCAATGCACTGTGAAACCGCACTTCCGTTTGTGTGGAAACACTGTTGAACCAGTTGAAAGGGGGTAAAGTTTCCTGGGATCTGTGGCATCCACACTGACTTCTGCAACGCTAGTGGGGAATGCTGTAGCTGGTATCATTGCATAAGTTCTGTGCTTCTGTTTTGGAGCACCAGGCATCATCCAACTGACTGGAATATGGGGCGTGTGTTGTCTCTTCCGAAAAGGGTAAGGCTGATTGCAGGACTGCAGCAACTACCCGAGGGGTGATGATGCTCTGGTTCCGGGCAAGGTTTTGCTCGAATCTCACGCATTCTTGATAGGGTCTCGCTACATCTGCTTTGGCACAGCGCAGAGCAGTCGGGCTTTACACCAAAAGGTCAACAATTGACCGAATCCTTGTCTTTCGGACCTCACTGAACGCAAACGAGCAGTTTTTCGGGCCAGGTGCTGCTGGCAGCCGATTGTTGATCATCCGCAAAGCATCCGATTCAGTGATTGGATGCCTCTGGAGGATTCTCGGTCTTCGCTGGGGTGCCTGCCACAAAGTTGATTCATTAGATTTCTGAACTATGCTCTGTTACAGAGAGTGCTGTGAGTGTGGTGTGATGCTTTGGAGGAAACTTCTTTAAAATATCAGCTTCATATTTGGTTGTGGCCCAATTAATATTGATTGATTTAACATGGCAAACAAAAGGCTTCCAGCCATGTCATTATTTTTGCGAAAACCGAGAAAAGACAATGAATGCATTGGAAAAGCTCATTTAGAAACATGATATACATTTATTTTATGAGTATATATCTGTGTTCAGTATCATACCATGTTTGTGAATATTACTGACTTGATTGAAGCTTATGGGGTTACAAACAATGAGCCCATTGGGACTGCATAGCAAAGCGATGGGGAATAATGATACAGCTCTGCACTCTCATTGCTTACTTAAAACAACATACTATTTGCTTTTAAAATGCTTGTAAGTATAACGCTATTGCAAAGCATTGGCGATAAAACTAAAGTTGGTTTGTCACACTTAGTGTGTTGTTCACCAGAAGGATATGGGAAAAGATCATCCTGACCCCAGAGTTGATGCAAATGAAAGGTTGTTTTGTATGAAAAACGAAACTGTTTATCACCGTCCTTGAAAAGAGGAGCTGCAATGTATACTGCCCGAAAGCCCTTTTGTTCTGTAAATCGGAACTGCTCGCTTGTAATGAGTGGAGATCAATTCGCCATGCTTCTGCACAAGGTTTCCAGCTCACACACAAATCATAGATGGTGTTCTGCTAATTAAGAGCTGAGGAACATTTGATGGATATTGTAGTTTTGCTAAGATAACATGTACTAACCCAATCCCCTACTTGCTTGTATCTAATGGAATAATTTTGCTATTAAAAGCTAGTTTGTGAACAGAACTCTAAGGAGAGGAGGTATTACAGGGACTCATCTTGGTGTTTTCTTGTTACATTTCCTTTCCCGTGTACACAAATAAATGATTCAACTCTCATTGTGCTGGGAGTTAACTGGAGTGAGGTTCGATCACTGGAGTTCGAGTAATTCCCAATACCATCTCAACATATTTCCAGTCTTGTTACTGGAGTCGTCAGGGGTGTGTATTGGGCCCCACACTCTTCAACGCTTGCGTGGATGGAATCCGGGAGATGTCAAAGATCAAGCTGCGGTTGGCCATCGCTGGGAATGTAATATCTTCTGCCTCAATTTTCGCAGATGATTGTATAAGTCATCATTGCGAGACTCTGTAAATCCTTGTCGGGCCCTGAGGGTCTGAATAGGAATCGAGCAACTTAGGCCAAAACAGGTTTCCTGGAATCAAAAAATGATCCAGATCTTCAATTGACAATTTGGATGCTTCCATCTTGTCTCGTTACTGTTTGTGGTGCGAGGATGTGAGGTCACAGAGACATTCACTACTTGGCAGTGATATTCAATGTTCCGACATGTTGTGAGCCAGACGTCATAGATGTCTGGTCGGGCAGGGGGTCGTGGATTCACTGTACCATTGGGCCCTTGGCACTGTCCAGTACCTCTGGCAGGGGGACAAAGCAAAGTCTTAAAGTCTTTGCGTGCTTTCCGGTCTTGCTCTGCGGTGCGAGACTTGGACTTGACCAAGGAATCCAGAGACGGAGACGTAACTCCTTCACTTAGCAGAAGATCTTTCAGAGAATCCTGCTATCGCTGTCAGGACTTTGTATCCAAGGAGCGGTTGCTAGAGAGACTCAATGAGATTTGTTTACCTTGCATATCCGTGGAGCATCAGCTTTGGCCTGTATGGGAACATTGGCTCAATTTCCTGATGCGATTCCTGCTCACGCAGATTCTCTCAGTGAGGGAGCTCATGAGTAGAGAAGCACAAAGGGATGACCACGTGCTCGTGGATGCAGCAGGTTGATCGGCATCAAGGAGGATGGGATCAGGCTGTGGGAAATGCCAGACGGTGGCCCCCTGGAGTACCGACAGAAAGCTGACGCGCAGCATATGTTTGCTCCGGCCGCAATGCTCCACCACCTAACCTAACCACTCCAGCCAATACTGTCGACATCAAGATCTGTGATACATTTTGAAGAATAGCCATGTGTGCAGTAATTTTTAAAATTGTTCTTCTCGGTTCGTGTTGAGGACTGCTGTAGCAGCACCGAGCGATGGAGTTAGTAACTATCAGGGATAAATTCCCATATCAACTAAATAAACTGATGAAGTTTATAAAGATACCCATTGACCCCCAGAGGGACGTATGGGAATAACACATTGTTTCCTCATAGCATTTTCAAGCATGTCTATATGTACAAGCTTTTTCAATAATCTCACATCCTAAAAAACAAAATCGAAGAACCTTTAAAGAAACATAAATAGACACTCACCTGTGTCTCTCTCTGCGAGATTGATTGTTCAAAAGCGCTTACAGTATCCAAATGTATCCTTCCTTCGTCCCACTACTTGCGTCTACGGACATGTCTTTTGAGCGTACGCCGGGGCACACCCTCTGCTTCTCTTCTTTTCTCCACGCTTCCTCGTGCTCCCAACACCACAGGAACTCGATGCAGCACATACTGGGTCTGGAAAATAACCCGCTGGTTTGGCTTGGTCAGCAAATCGGTTCTGCTCTCCCGCTCAACAGACTTTTGGTCTGGGACCCATCTTTGCATCGGAGTCCTGGGGACATACACAAATTGATATCTTTTCCACACGGTATTAATTTTACTAGACCATGAAGATGCATAACTATTTGTAACAATAGCTCAAAGAAATTGTAAGAAACTCTGCAAACGGTACGATTGCAATTGTCAATTCTGCTGCTTATTATGCTGCCATGGAGCTCGCCCGCGGCTCGTGTTGCAATGTCCGCCAAACGCCGTTTGCCGTCTCTTCGCTCGTAGATCCGAGCAAGGCGTGTCTGCAAGGCCGCGCTTACCCATCGGTGACCTCCTCGTTGGTTAATAGTCGTTTTGGCTGCTGCTGCTGCTGTCTGCCTCATAAATTATATGATCTCATTTATTTGCCCGAGTTCTTCATTCCCTGTAACAAGGAACACATAATTCCTGGCAAGCATTGGTGGATACAAAACAACGAATGCAGATTTATGGTCTTTGTACACTTGGAGAGGTGGTTTCCTCACTGCTCATGCAAAATATCTGATTGTTAGTAAAGTAACTACAGTAGTTAGTAAAGCCTGTTCAAAGTGACTGCCTTCACTACTTACTGTATGAATCAGAATCATATTTTTGGCCAAAATAAAAATAAAAAGACAGCATAATATATATAATTATTATTATTATGATGGGTGGGGAAGGATGATATGGAAAGTGACGACCTCAATGTCATCGTATTTTTTTCAACAAAAAATCTCTTTTTCTCACATGTGATTTATCTGTTGTGTTAAGGGCATGTTTAAACAAAAATAAGGAACGCAGGAAGGATGTATATGAACAAGAGGGTTTTTACTTTTTCTTTTTGGAAGGATTTTTTTATTGTTGTTGTTGACTCTAAATGAGCACTCGCTGCAATGCGATACTTAATCGCTCAAAATTTCCAAAACAATTATCTGGCAGTGGGGAGAATTAACCTCCAAATATCTGTCCTTTCACAATAATTGCCTACTTTTAACCACGCGGTTAGCTGTGGCCAGCTCCATCACCGCGGCAGCTCGTGTTTAACATGCTTGCTATCGCAGGCTCCGGTTGTCGCTTTCCTTTTTTCCGCCTCACTGTGACGGTCGGTTCCAGTTGGAATGAGGACATGCGATCCACCATTGCTGTCAGAGCCACAACTGGGAAACCAATTCGAGAATCGTGCAGTGGGCTGGAGAGCATCATGTCGCTGCGTGCCGACGTTTGTGCTTGCGCTTAACGGCATCATGCCCAGCATTGGTGCTTTGCCATGGAAGGAGTGGCAATCAACCAAAGCAGAGAGGTACCCCGGGGAAGCCAAATGCGCCGAGGCGAGCGGGAGATGCAGGATTGAGCTTCGGTGGAGGTAGGTGGTGGAGGGTATATTGTAGGAGGATACTGACCGTAGTAGGCCAATCCCATGGTTGGCCTGCCGTGGTGAGGTGGTGAGGATATATGGTACACCTGTTAAGAAACTGTGATGCGGTGCATGTGGAAAAAACCGACGGCCGGGTATGAAGGCATGCGTACTCTTGGATGTGTGGTCACGACGTTTGCCTGGAAGACTGGCTGCTGATGTAGCTGGGGAAAAAAGTGTGATCCAGCGTAGGTGCAAAGGCAGCAGGAAGAGGAAGAACGGTCCAAAGCCGAGGGGAACATTAGACGGCAGTGCATCCCGCATGGAAAAGGGGCTGCCGTGAGCGGTGAGTTATGCGAAGCGTCCGCTTAGCCCGTTGGTCAACGTCTTTCAAGTCGCGTGATTAAAAACCCAGGATCAGAACGTGCTGCTCTCCATGCCGTTGCAACAAATTCTTTCAGTTTGCGTTGCGCCGTTGTTTTTAAGCTTCTCATAAAGAAACGCATCCCAAGACTGGATTCTCTCTTGCCGCGTGTACCTTCTCTGGAGTACGGGTACTGGATAGGAGCGGCAAAAACGGTGGTGGCGAAGTTGTTTCGCTCGCAAATTGCTCAAAGCCGGTCGACGGCGTCGAAAAACCGTTAGGTGGCTTTTCACCACGATCTGACGTGCTGTTGTTGTCTGTCCAATGCCACTATCACTCGGAATAGTTCTCGTCACTGTGTGCCTCACTTGCTGGTGAGGGGTCGCCTCCTTTAGCAGTGGGCGGTACATCTGAAACGGCCTGAGTTCCTGGTGAGGCTGGTCTACAAGCTGACTTGCGAGCAGCTTTAGTGGGTTACAAAAGTAGATGTACGTGATGCTGAAGAATGGATGGTGGGCTCAGCAAAGCTTGCTTCGCTGCTTAAAGGGCTCTGGTTGCCATTCGATGAAGAACGACAGTACAGGGCTTGCTATCGTAGCTGCTGGTTCCAAAGTCAGCAAAAGCACTACGCATTAAAAGTTGAGCTTCTGCCTTAGGTTTTCGGGCCCTCGCTTTGCCCACATAGATTGTCCCACGCTTACTAACATTGATCTGTTGTCTCGCTTTCAACCCAAGTCAACTGACAGCTTTGCAGCCGGCGAGACCAAAACGAGCTTCACCGCGTGTACTCCTGACAGCAATATCTTGCTTCAAGTATCTTCTTTCGCTTTAGCATTTTCATCTTATTCAGGCTCTTATAAACTTCTTGTCTAAAGCTTGGGGAAAAAAACGTTGGGGTCGGCCAACACGAGTTCTGTGTGACAGCACCTTAAAAAGGAATCCGCTTGTTTTGTTCGCTTTACATTGTCAGCAATGTAGCATGCGCTGGATCTTCTCTGGAGAACATTGTCCTTGATCATTTGACACGTCATGATCTCGATAAATGGTCCTCAAATCCAATATCCCTCTCACAAACTTTTCCGTGGTCTTCCCCTTTTCCGTTTTAGGGCAGGGAATGCGTTTTGGCCTTGTTGCAGACCATTTGACAGCCTTAGCAGCAGTTGCGTGATTTGTAGTCGTTTTCTGACTCACATCATGATTTCTTACTCTGCCGGACTCAGCTGTACGCTTGGTGGCAGGCAGCTGCTGCTGAGCCACTGTGGAAGTCTGTTGGAAAGTCGAGGTTCGTGCGAGTCCCGTTTGGGCAATGCCCGATGACTATGTCTTTTCAACTTCAGTGATACAGCACTTCCAGGCCCCTGTGCAAACCATGCATCGGACCGTCCAAACTTGTTCAGACGTTTTAAGTGCCCAGCTCCTTTGTTGCACGACTTTGATAAACCATCCAGGAATCAGCAGTTAATGCCAATTTCTTCCAAATGCTTTTTCCTTGCTGTGTTGCCCTGTGGGTTCAGCATGCAATGTCGGCATGCATGTAGGACGGCTTTCTTTGATGTCACATATGCGTTGGGGCAAATTTTGCTTTCATTTACAGCAAACTTGTCTTTTCTCTGATGTGCTGGACCTCCCTTCACCATCATCACTGTCACTGTGTCCAGGTAGATCTGCATCACTGTCAAACCTTCTTTTAGAAAGCCGTGGAGGGCCGGGGCTACTTTCACGAGAGTCCTGAGCACAGTTTGCCTCCAGTATCGGATGCAACGGTGTAGGTCTGAGCCACCGTCTCAAGGTGCTTTGGAGAAGCCGTGGTGGCAACCAGTGGCCTGTCTGCAAATTTTTCCTAGAGTTGCCTCCCATCCACACCCTTCTTTCGAATTGCATGAGGCTCAGGAGATGCTCGACTTTGTCCATCAAGGTCATAATTTGGCAGGATGAATGTCAATTACTGACTCACTACCAAATGAATCTCCAAAAACGTCATCATACTCATATCTGCTGAGAGAAGTTTTCCTTTTCCAGTTTTCCCTCCATGCATTGTGACACCATTCTCAATTCTGCTTACAATTAATCCTTGAGATGAGGTGAGTGCCGTGTCATATCAGTGCATTGGGAGCTTGCTTGATAAAGAATTATTTGGACTGAGTCTGCCCAAACAGGAACTCCCATTTTTGGTCACATCGCCTTTCAGGTGGTTTGTTCACACATTTTATGCTCTGCTGCCTCGGCTCAGCTTCAGCACAATTCCTTGTCTCTTCTGAGAGATTTCAGCGTCGTAACTGAGCTGACAAGCCACTTGTGTCTTTTCACAGTTCTGTAACACACGCACCAATGAGGATCAGCAGTTGAAACCCGTTTTCCTCATCACAGAAGGTAACTTAGAAGGGCACTCGGTAGAGCGCATACCTCCGCCATGTAATGCCTGATCCCACGAGAACATATCGGGCCCAATACATTTTGAAATATCGTGCTATTATATCATTTTTGGCCCTATCTCTCAATGTTGAAGAATCACTTTAAAAATTGTAGTTGTTGGATCCGGATCTTCACCAAAATATAATCAATTCGCCCCTCGTCACACACCAACCTGCCCACAAAATTTCATCCGGATCCGTCCGCAAATTATGAAGACATCCTGTACACAGTCAAACAAACAGAAAGGGGTTGAAACTAACCTCCTTCAACTTCGGTGCGGAGGTAATAAATCCAATAACAGCATTTATTCTCATAATCTCCAAGAGTCTTTAGAAAGCAAAATTTTAAATAGTTTTGTATCGAATGAGAAAGGGTCAAATCAATGGAAACATACACCATCATTCCAGGTATTCCAAACTCATTCCCGAGGACAACACTGTGCCAGATAAAAGTACAGTGTCCATTTTGGGAAGCGTCAATTTACAACAGTTCTGAAACACGTCTCTCAAACACAAGCATGAGGTGCTGGATTCATGTGATGGTGGGCCAAGATCGGGAATTGGACGTTAAGGATGCCTGAAATACAATTCCGCTTCACATTCGCTCAGACGCACCATTACATATTACATTTCAAATCAACACATTTTACTATCCAGCTGCCAGTTTTGTGTCGTATGTTAAATGCTCTGACTTAATATTGCACAACATTTCAATGCTCGAAATGATCTCCTTATATCTCGCGTCTCACGCAGGCAGCTTGTAAGTATATCGAGGAGAACGAGAAACATACGATGGAATCAATGCGAGACAAAATCGATTATAAAATAAACCTGGAGGTGGCTGCACCACAGAGCAGGTGCTCAGATGACTGACTACAACCAGCTAGGTCATCTAATCGTCACATAAATTGTCTAATTCCCCATGGTACAGCAATGTGCGAGAAAGAAGATAGCTCAGTTGGTAGTGTATATGGCGTTTGTTTGATGGTACAGTACGATTTCAATCCCGGACCAGAATAGATCACAATGCAAGATGTTGTACTGATGCCTCAAAGAGCTCAGTCTTTCAGTCAAAAAGGGTTTGAAGCCATGTGTTAACATATGCTGGTGGATGTTAAATATCCATGCTGCCATTCAAAGAGTAGGCCATTATGTACAGGTATCAGATGCAAATTACAAACTACTACCCTCACAGCGCACCACTTTTGACAGCACCATGCATTGGAATAGTGGTGACCTGTACTGGTGTTCTCAATCGTCAGCAACACAAAGTAATCACAAAAAACCAAATTGCCGAAGCACAATGTTTCCAATTTGCTGCGGACACAATGGTCTCGAATAAAGAGTGCTGTGAAAAAAGCAGCATTTCTACATCAGCAGTTTTTGGGTTCCCGTAGTGCTATTGAACTGAGAATCCCAACAAGCCATGCAGTGGAAGCTACCGGCGGCTATTAACCAGAAAAAAACAAAAATGCTTGCCACACTGCTGATTCAGCAAAGCCTGCATCCAACCCTGACGAAAGTAAATGTGGTTTTCAAGTCAACAAAATTATTGGAAGTCGAGTTTGATTTACTTTGTAGCAAAAGACAGCACAAGTACAAAACCTGGGAATAAGGTCTTTCATGAACCTTGCTTCTGCAGGAGAAGAAATAATTTAAGATAATTTGAGAGCTAAGGTTCTTCACAAAAATGTTACAGAGCCAAAGACCCCACGCCGAGAGCAATTCAATGACTAATAATTCACTGTATTTGGAACACCATCACAGAGTCGGTTAGCTGTACTGGGAGTGGCTCTGAAAATTTACAAAGCCCTACACCAACGAAAATCTGTACATGTCAACAAGGGCTGCCTTAATGAGCTTATAAAGCACTATCATTATTCTTCGAAGTATTCAATCTAAGACCACTTGTTAAGTGCTGCCTCCAGATTGAGCGAGAGGTCTTTGAGTACCACAAAGGAGAGCACGGCAGAATAAAACGATCATTTTAAACTTTTTCGATCGATGACAACCAGGTGAACAGCGACATACACAGAAGGAAGTTTAAAATGCAATAAAAATTTAAACACCACTGCTTAAAATGTGCATTAATATTATCAGTAAGATGCAATCAAAATTCAATCACAATTCATCAGTTACTGTAAACTTCCACACAGGAGAGTACAAGTCACGGTCATGCTTTTAATCATCAAAAGTTACACCACACATTCAATGCAGTTTCAAACACTTCAACAACTCCTTATAAAGGCAATTACTCTCTTGACAAGGCAACTTAACATTCACATGTTAATACACCGTTGTATTAACATTGTGCAGAGTTGGTGCTGCCTAAGCAGTTCCTTGGCTTATGGACACAATCCTGGACGGGTAGCCACTCGACACAGTATACCAGCATGCTGGCATTCATTTTGCCGACCTCCGAAGGATGACAGGTCGAGTTAACCCATCGGTATTATTCAACAGCTGAGCGGATTTGAAACTCAGGACGCTCGGATCCAAAGGCCCACCACCCTAACCAATTAAGCCAACACCAGGCATTACCCATGCCTCATACCGATTGACTGTGCACGATCCTTTGTCCCCACTTTACATCTCATTTACTTACTTCACTGAAAACGAGGATACATCTCATTTAATTATTTCGCTGGAAACTCGAGTTGCCTTTTGTCCCAAAATCATCAGAATGGGTATCAGAATCATGTCTTTAACACAAAACTTAAGTAAACATTTCCAATCTATTAGGATTTATATTGGATTTATTTACACGTAACACACTCCTGGTAATAGAAACATAAGTAAAGTAAAAAAAACAGGCATTATTATAAGAGGACGGCTTCATCCCCTTTTTTCAGAGGCTAACTCAAAATTGGGCTCCCGCTCAGCAAATTGGTTTTAGCACAAATAAACTGCATATTATCCAATTCAGGTAAACATCAACTTGGCGTTTCAAGTTACCTGTAGCAGCATGCTTATTCTGAATACGCTTCATTGTCTACTGTATCATCTATCTATAATTCCAGCAATCTCTGTGTGTCTGTGTGTCTGTTTGTGTGTGTGTACGCTGTTTCTCAAACAACCTCTGGTCCATCTAATTGAAACTTGCCAGGTATGTTGCTGGCGACCTGAGGGATGTGCCTTTTCAAGTTTGATATTAATCGGACAAGTGCTTCCCAAGTTATGGCCATTTATTTACCAACCAATGGCGAGACCGTTGTTGCTGTGGGCGTGGCCGATGGGAAGGGAACCTCAGCCGCGTTCCCCATTACGGGTTACAACGTACGGGCTTCCGGAGAGTGATGACTTCGTGTATTCTAATAATTTCTCAGTTTCTTATGCGCATTTATAGATAAACACAATGGCCCAAGTTATTGATCGTTTTCATATTAGACGGTGTATAAATTTTCGGACATCAGAGTGCTGGTATGCTCCGAAACCAGGAGTAAATTTTTCTCTCTCTTCTTCTTTCTCTTTTGTTTTTCCTTGCCACGACATTGCGAAAAGGTAAAATACCTTGGCGCTAATTGAATAATTGGGTATTAAAATAAATTGCGAATAATCGTAACTGCGAATAATATCGAACTCCGGTTCACGCACGTATGGGCACGTGAGAGCGAAGAAACGGCCTGTGTGGTTATATTTATTATTATTATTTATTTTTTTTTTTGTGTTTTTCTTTTTTTTACGGCACGTACTAGTCAAAAATAACTGGAGCAAACTCGCACTATCCTTTCAAGCAACAAGTTGAAGTCAGAAACGAGGATTTTTCAAGTCTCGCCAGGATGCATATTATTTGACGACGTACGGAAATCTTCAGGAAAATGTTACTTTGTGATATATATTATTGTTGCGGGCCGGGGACGGTGGCGAGGAGCGACCCGCTAGGTGGGGAAGTTACGGTCACTCCCACCAGACTCCCCGAATTGTAGGCCGTCGCTCACGGATAATTCCGTGAGGCGCGGGTCGCTTAACCGACCCTGGATGCCAATACCTCCACCCGCGTACGCGTATGTCTTTTTGTCTAGAACAAATTTACCTAATTACCACGCGGGTGTCGTCTACTAGGGAACCACGCCCTCGGTACACTTGCCCGACTCCGGATCACTCTACCAACTACCAACCATCTTTTCCGGATCGGATGCAGCCGAGCGGAACACCCAGGACGTTACCGGCGAGAATGAACGAAATATCCGGGAATAAAGACTGGCTAAAACTTCAGATCCGAACTAAGCTGGACCAATGAAGGAAAGACGAAAAACGAACTGGGAACATTTCTACAATCATTTATTTACAATAAAGCGAGGAAATATGTGGCACAGGAACAGGTTTATTGGGAATGTTATGCAGGGGAAGATGACGAGAGGAAGATGTAGTGCGACAATTTTACAGCAACTTAACAAAGAAGGCACAGAGCAGACTCTGTCACGACAATAAAACAGGCAGATTTACAATGATCAAATAAAAACACTTATGCAATTCTACTTAAAGACGGCGCCACACACTCAGACGAAAATAAACCAGATGCATGGCAAAGGACCTTTTGCAGCCAGAGAGGGAGGTCAGCTGAGATCGCAGTTCTTTGGGTACCTAACGTTGGAGGGAAGGGATGTTCCGTGGTGCGCGCACCTGTCAATGGTCGTGCGGCTCGGTCACGGACACCGGCGTGAGACCGTGTTCTACGAAGGAGCCCGGGTTGAGTAGACGCGAGTCCGAGGCGGGGATCAGGGCTGCAGACAGGACCCTACGAGAGACCGTCAAGCGTCTCCCAGCTCTCTCACACTTGAAACGATCGACCCCAAAGAGCGCAACCACTCCACGACTTCCTCCTTTCTTTTCGCTATCGCGAAGAACTGTCTCACTCCAATGCTCCGCTCAAGACGACTCACTTTCCAGCTCACTCTCAAGACGACTCACTTTCCAGCACAACCCAACCACTCTGAGAATCGTGTCGTAATTTATAGATCTCCCAGCGGGGAGGGCCTTGGTGAAGCCGACGTCCACTGTTCGCCCTATTGGACGGGGCTTCCATGGGGCGGCCTTTCTGGCGGGGTTTCAGCCATACCGGAAGCCACCCCACTCCAACGCGTGTTCGGACTCGCCAAAAAGGTACGACACAAAGATTTGCCTCGGAAGCGAGAAGAGATACTGTGTTCATAATGGAGGGGATATAAAGATTTATTAACCGAACTAAAAAAATATCGCAACGTACCCAGTGTCTTCCCACACACACAAGGTAGGGATCTATCTGCACATATACAAAATGGAATAACTGACTTTGGACAACTGTATGTTTGTATACATATGGTTCCTAGAACCGTAACAATATATACATAGGATTACAAGAATATCCGTGGATGAGAGGAATAGGTTCGTACCATTTCCTGTGAATCCAATTAACTAGCAGTGGCCATGGTCATAATGCGCGCGCACGCACGCACACACACACACACACACACACACACACACACACACACCACCCAACCCGCTTTCACCAATAGATATTAAATCAAGTATAATTTCTGATGTGGCCCCGGAACGAAACAAAGAATTTTTTTTTTTAGAAGAAGGCGCTCCACCAAAAGTAAAAAAAATTTGATCGACCACTGCAATTTCAGCAAAAAGTGAGAGCAGACCCAGTCTTAGGCAACGTTTGCCGGCTTCATCAGGCACAATAGACCCCGAGCCTCGGCACGTGTCCGGTTTTTATTTTGATACGACCGCTCATTCCCGGTCACGTGCTGGTGCTCAAAGTCAAATGGAGGAGTGCTTTTTAAAAAACTGTTTTGCAAAAGCAAAAATAAAATAAAACTAGAACCGCCACTTTACAACTGCTGGCAGTGATGACCGGGTACCCAGACCTCCGCTTTTGATACAACGTGAGACTTA
>CM068959.1:134417574-134436256 GCA_035128595.1 Eptatretus atami | reverse complement strand
GAGAGATGAACCCGGACAAAAGTTATATCGTTGTGCAACACTCATCGACCTCTACCCACATACTAAGTTTCATCAAGATCTGAAAGAAAAATTGTTGACGGGACGTACCGGACGGACATACGGACGGACGTACGGACGACATTTGGTCCGGCTTTATTAGGTCATCTCGGTAGAGATGACCGAAAAATCACCCATGTTCCCCATGAGGAGCTTATTCAAATGTATGAAGCGGAAAAAAATTTCCATTGCACCGTTTCAGAGATACAGAGGTCCAACGTTTATCGGTTTTTTCAAGATGGCGCCCGTACCACGTGACCTATGACGTCACAATTACGAATTAAGTTTGCTATCAAAAAAGATACATACTATGGTGAAAATTTCGTGTCGATCGGACTTACCGTTGCTGAGAAAATGATTTTTAAAGCGAAATAGCCCGCAAATTGCCGGCGGAAGAAAAATAAGAAATAAACAGAAGAATAACAATAGGTTACCCAGTCCATTTGACTGGGTACCCTAACAATAGCTTACCCAGTCTATTTGACTGGGTACCCTAATAAAACAAACAAATGTCAAATCACATCATTGAAGGGGTGCTCTGCTCTTTTTTGTTTTTACTTTCAAGTGATCCGGTGTTGTATGTGTGTGGGTGAACACGTGTGTGTGCTTGTTGTTTTTGCTTTTCCGGGGCACGAACACGGCTGGTTTCTGGGCACGATGAGGTGTTGGTTGTGCGAGTGTCGGGGTTCTCGTTGGGTGTTGTACACATGTGGATGCAGTGTTTGGGATTGGGCATGAAATACGTCCAGTGCCGGTGACTTTGTTCCTCGGGGGTTTCTGCGCATGCACGACGAGTGATCTGGGGCAGATCACGTCATTTTGAAAGTGCCGTATTATAAGGAGCATGTGTTACCTTGCTTAACCAGCAGCCAGGTGTGCTACTGCCATTTAACAATTTATTACAACACCAATGAACCTGAGTGGATACAATTACCTCGTCAATGGCAAAACTAATAAAAGTATTTTGTGAAGCTTTACCCAGTAAGTCAGAATAACAACTCAAACTTCTCTAGTTTAACAACCTTTTTGTTAAGCATGCTAATCTCAAACTTTTCCCATTGGTCATCCCACTCCACAAGAGCTTTTGAGGTTGTTTGACACCAGAAGAGCAAATTACTCCTGATAAACATTTCATTCATATTTCAGAAAGGTAACTGGGACTTAGAATGGTATGGCAATTGGCTAGCCTAGCCTTAGATCTGCCCGTCCTCTCAAAGAACAATCAAGCGAATAGACACACGCTCGCCCATGCATCAAAAATTGCATGCAACCACTCTCAGATTGGCATGTTTCACAATTCCATGATTTGCCTCCTGTCAAATCATACCCATATAGTCCATGTCAGTCGTCTTTGTCCAGTATAAGTTCAAGGTCCTCCATAATCAATGTTAAAGAAAACATTTGTACAAATAAATTCCAAATTAAGTTTCAAATCTAATGCGGGTAGTTAATTAGAAGTGGGCAACTCACTCTTGGTTTTAACGTCAAATTAAAGTTTTACCACATTCCAACATCAAAAGGCATTGTAGTATCACAGTTATTATAATACAATGCGAGTTCCCTTTCAAGGAACTTCAATGCAGAAGGAGGCCATAAGGCTCATCAAAGCCTGTGTGATGTTTACCAACCCTGTCTGCAGATGATTGTTCATTTGAGAATCACTGTCATTATTATTAGCCAGTCAGGAATTTTTTTCATATAGAAAGCGATTAAACTAACCAAAAACATTTGAATTGGCACTCAGCCATTAAATGCAGTTAACTGGAGTGAGCTAGGCAGGATGCGCCACACAATGGTAGAATACAAATAACGAGGCTTATGGAACCCAGCCAGCAAAACCCATTTTGAAAATTGCTTTTGGTACACACTGTCCGAATGCAGATTTAAAACACAAAATCAAAATAAGACTGCAAAATAAAATGGACTCTGAGCAAGAAGCCATCTTAGTTAGTTATATTGACAGAGGTTTGGCCTGCCAGGCACAGGAATGTGATAAGGCCAAATCGAGCAACACCAGTCTTACTGTCCACACTGCAGTTTAAAAATAAATAAACAAACAAAACGTCAGCAGCAAAGCAATCAACCGATTTCATTAAACAGACATTTCACATCAGCCTGAGGAAGAAAACTCCTCTCAATCGTTTCAGAGATTGACCAAAGGCACACAGACCGATGACAATACGAGTGGCACGCATGTACAGTAGATACATAGATTACAAGTCAATCATTCCAAATTAAGTAAAAGGTGTGTCAATAAAAAATACAGCAGAGCAGCAAAAGAAAAGCAACAAGAAAAAGAGAAGATATTGGAGACCCTCGCTCGGACTGCTTTTGTGTGGTGTAGTTTGTGTACTAGTGTTATGTAATAAATAACAGACGTAGTTAGAACTGCCACTTTATAACTGCTGGTAGTGAAGACCGACTACCGAGATGTCCTGCTTTGATGCAACCCGCTTTGATCAGACGACTGACCCTGACTGATGACGGTTTATTTTATTTTTTTACCTCCACCACCAAAAATGAAGGAGGTTATGTTTTCACCCCCTTTCTGTCTGTTTGTCTGTGTACAGGATATCTCAAAAGGTTGTGGACGGATCCGGATTAAATTTTGTGGACAGGTTCGGTGTGTGACAAGGACGAACTGATTAGATTTTGGTGCATACGGACAAAACTGGATACGAGAATTATTTAATTTTTGAAGTGATTCTTCACCATTGAGAGATAGGGCCAAAAACGATATTGTACTGTATAGCATGATACTTCAAAAATGTATGGGGCCCGATATGTTCTCATGGATCAGACATTATGTGGTGGAGGTATGCACTCTACCGAGTGTCTTTCTAATTTATTATTATTCATTATTCAATTGAATTCAGAATGGGATTAAAATAAATTAAATTCAAATCAAATGGAAGACCAAATAGGTACAAGTCCTGCATTGAAGTAATCAGAAGGAACCTGAACAAGCAAAAAGCAAAGATGACGTCATCAGGAGGAACCATTCACATTTCAGCTGCTACTCCTCTACCCTCAAACCCATCCAGGCACAAACCAAGTGAGCCTTATTCAAAAATTTTGTTTTTTTAATGGGTTTTAGGGTAAATCCAATATGGCTGCAAACATGTGACCTATAAATCATTATGGTGAACCTTTTTTTCTCATGGATAGGCAGTCATACGTGTAAAGTTTCACTCGATCTGTTCAGCCACTTCAGAGAAGAAGATTTTTGAAGGTTTTATTTTTTTTTAAACAATATGACTGCCGAATCACGTGACCAATGACATCATCAATTTTTTCTGTCGACCGTTTTATCCCAAGATGACCTTCAAAAATTTTCATAATGATCAGATGTAGTTTCTACATATTGTTACGAATTTCGCCCGCCGCGTGCGATCGGCACATGTAACTCGAATCGCGACGCGTCGCCACCGGAACGGACAATTCAGTCGTGACCTCTTGGAACTACCGCCAAGGAGCTAGCCACGGGTGGGGTAAACCTCACCACAACCCAGTCCGCATTCTACCCGCGCGAATAGGTGAATCGCCGAATGTCGATATACACTAAGTACCGCGCGGTAGCGTACCGAGGAGTTGTACCACGCCGCAGGTCGACTCTGGACACGAAACGTTAAGCGGCTCGTTCCGTGCTGCAGGGATAACCGAGCGGAGTTATCGTCGACCTCGACGGTTCAGATTAGCTACCGGGTGTTTAAAACCCACTATAAATCCCTTACGTGATGCAAGATGGAGATTCAACAAAGGAAAGGACGAAGCGAAACGGGGGAACAATTGGACAAGCACACTTTTATTTCACACACACACATAAGCAGGCAAATAGGAACAAAAGCAGGCAAACACGTATTCACAGCCATACAAAAATGCACATATAACAGTTAAAACAATAAAAGCAACGCAGAGGCTTACAAGCCGAATAAAAGGGAAATTATTTACAGACAGTCACTTATACAGGTTTTACTTGGCAAGACTGACGCCACAAACACACATCAAAAGAAGCCCGAAAAGAAAAGAAAAGAAGTGACTTCCCTCATGGACCGTCGAGTCTCCTCTCCTACTACCGTCAGCGCGGTCGCGCCTGGTTCCGGCCTCCCTGCGGCCGGCGAACCCTCTCCGGACCCCTCGTCGACGCGCAGGTCCACCACAGCCGCACTGCGGCGCCTCCCGTCCGTGTCTCCACCAACAGGCGCGCGGGCCACGAGCGCGGGAACGAGAGAGGAGGAAGGGAGCGCTTTGGAAGAGCGAGAACCAAGGAGAGAGACCGAGCCTTTTTGGAGAGAGAGCGAGAGAGATCGAGCTTTGGAGAGAGAGCTGGTGCCTTTTTCGGAGAGAGCTTACAGCCAACATGAGCCACGATCAGAGAGAGAGTGAGCCTCGCGTCCGTTTGCCTTTGTAAGGCGGGGCTCCGCCCTTCGCCGCGCGGGGCCTGCCCCGTTCGCGGCTCCACCTCCCTCGAGGCGTTTCCAAGAAGGCTCTCGAAGGGGGCGTGCCCCCACTCCGACCGCCTCACGCCGGGCCTCCACAAATGGGAGGGAGCTGCCCTGCCCCCCTTCCCATGCCAGCCTTGGCACCGAGCAGAGGGTGCGCAAACCCGCGCACTAGCGCAGGTTTCTTTTTTTGCCGTTGTCGCTGGTTGGTTTGAGGTTGTTGGATCCAAAATAACGATAGAGAAAGAAAAATGGCTAACTCAAAGCGTCGCAGCCCGGATGAATCACACATATTCCCCCTAAACAACAGGTGTGGACTAAACTAACATCATGAACTTATCGATATATCTAACCTGAGGACCCTTTATGGTGTATTGCGAATTTCCACAGCCGTAACACTATGTAATTATGACGTCATAAGAAAAGCACCTATGATGTCATCAAACAACAAAAAAAAACGACACTTATTCCCCATGAGGAGTACTTGCTGTATGCCAAGTTTCAATTTTTTCCTTGGTGCGGTTTCAGAGATACAGGAGGTCCAAAGTTTTTCCGTTTTTCTAGCATGGCCGCCACACCACGTGACCTATGACATCATAATTATGATTAAAACATTCTACATGAGCAGTCGCACCTATGGTTAAAATTTTATCTAATCCGCCAAGCGGTTGTGGAGAAAAACACGAAAGTTCCGTGCGGACAAACAAACAAACGGACCAAAATGCAATACCCTCTCTCCTTCGGCAAGGGCAACAAGAGCAATGGGCACTCCTTCAAATGAAGGCAGACCACAGAAAGAAGAAAAAATAAAATAAAATAATACAACCAGAAGAGTATTATAAACACATCTACTGAAGATGGCACCAAACAAACAGAGATTTCCAAAAATTCCTTCTTTCTGTGGTGGGAGACAAATAATATGTCAAAATGGCAAACATCTCAAAGCCAGATTCCAAGTCAAAGCACAAAGATAGTATGGTCAGACATTTGTAACCACTTGGGCTCATGGAACGTTTGGAGTGGTAAACAGGCAGCAGCCACATCCAATCTAGTATGTCCTGCTGCGATAATCTGGCGACGTGTCTAAAACGTAATGGACACACCCGGTCGGCCTGCGGGTGAAGGATGGCAGTGCTTGGTGAGGAAAAATGTGGTGGAATTGGCCATTCATTAAAACTGCAACAATACACGCCAAACAACAGTTTCAATTTAAAAATGTCATCAACTCGCAAATTCCCACTCAATGTGAAACTCATTTCATCTTGTCCAAATCCACAGGAAATATAAACAAATAATTTGATTAAAAATTTTTTTTTTTTTTAAAACCCAACACGATTTTGGTGAATCAGGGTGAACAATGTGGAAACCTCAGGTGTTTGGAGCATGCCTTATTACCTCCGCCACCAAACGTGGACGTGGGTTATGCTTTCACCCCTGTCTGTTTGTTGATTTGTCTGTCAGCAGGATATCTCAAAAAGTTAAGGATGGATTCTGACGAAATTGGGTGGACAGGTTGGGTGTGTGACAAGGCCGAATCGATTCGATCTTGGTGAAGATCTCGATCCGGATACAGGAGTTAATTCATTTTTTAAGTCATTCTTCACCATTGAGAAATGGGGCCAAAAACGATACATTTCATCATCTTCTTATTCTCCTCCTCTTCCCTTTATATGGGGTGAGGGCCGACGGCACCAATCTTCTGCCCCGTCTTTAGCAGCTACTCCTCCACTTCTGTCTGTCCTCAGACATCTTTCTCCGTTATCCAACCACCCCTACCTCATTGATATCCCTCCTCACACAATCTTCCCAACTCAGCCACGGTCTATGTCTTTTCCTCCTACCTTGCTGCCTCAACCTGTCCCCTTTCTTTGCCATTGTCTTCCTCCATCCTCACCGAGTGTCCAACACACTTCAGCTGGATTCTTACCAATCTCCCCATCAAGCTCATGTCCACACCGATCTCCTCCCTCAGTTCATCCATCTTCCTTCTATCCACTCTCTTCACTCCCACAATCATACTGACCCAGTTGTTCTCACACGCCTGCAGCCTGTTTGTTGTCTCTCTGTCATTGCCACGGTCTCTAGAGTCCAGACTGTAAAGGTAGGCCATTGTCACACAAGACAGCAGAAAAACAAACACATCAAAAATAAAAAAAATACTAAATGAGGGTAAAGTAGTGGTCGAGTGGTGAGGATACTGGCCTGGCGTCTCGGAAGTTGTGTTCAAATCCAGCTGAGGATTTACACGCTTAGCTTTCGGAAACAGAGTTGGTCTCACCTGTCTGTCTGATCTACAAGTGTCAGGTCATCCCAAGAGTCATGACCCCACGTAACTTTTCAAGTAAAAGGTCTCGGTGATTGCAAAATCTACACGCATACTGTCAATGTTTACTAATCTTCTCACACAATTTGCTTTGTTTCTGCAATTTAAACAATGACATCTAGTACCGAGGATGTGTTTGTGGGAGAACGCTTCGGTAAAGACTACGTGCAAATTCTTGTTAAATTAATGGCAAAACCGAGGAAAGAATGCAAGTACGAAAATGCAGCAAATCTTTCTTGCAATTCTCCCTTTCACATGTTTGTATTTGAGTTCAGTTCAGTGATGGTTATCATCTTTTCGAGGAGGAAAAAGGGATGTGGACTACGTTCAGGTCGGCCTTCAACCACATTATTATCAACTCTTGCTTCAACATCAGCATATCGCAATTAAGCAACCGGCAACATGGTCAGAAATATCCACATCAACAGTACATAGCATTGTCACTGTAGATAGGGGGGGGGGGCACGGGGTGAAGTGACAGCAAAATGGCTGCCAGACGTCTTCACAGAGGAGTCAAAACCAAAATTAGAGCGGAAAGGGCCAATTTATCCGCATCCAAAAACAGACAAAACGCCAACAAAGGAACATCAAGGTGATTCCACGTGAATGTTTACAACCATATTGGAATTTTGGTTAAAAGCTGGGACGTTCCACAGTTATTAACAGTGAATGGAAATGGTTAACAAATGGTTTTGTATGATGAGATATCCAGCGTACAAACAGCGTCCGGCTCTTCTAACGATTGCTATCCTCCTCCATGACAAATGTTGCACCGTAACCGCATGCATAGCAAAGGCCTGCAACCGATTAGAGTCCTGGCAGTGGTAAGTTTTGCCTCACCCACCATATTCACCAGAATCGCCAGATTCAATGTCATGCAACTCGGATGCATTCTCACAATTGAAAAACAAGCTTCACTGAAGACGTTTTGCATCCATTGAAGAGGTTAATACGGTCACGTCCATCAAGTTGAGGACAATTTAGAAGGAAGGCTTCTCTGCCGGGATCGAAACGTTGGTTTGACTGCCGGACAGAGTGCATTGAAGAGGATGGTTGTTGTGTAGAATAATGTGATGTGAATGAAGTGTGGTCTATTGTGTCGGTGGCATAACAGATGACAGGCTGGGTTAACCCACCAGGTGTTGTTTAACAGCATGATGATGGCTCATACTCGAGACCCTAAGATCTTAAGGCTGCCACCTTAACCGTTAAGCCAACACCAGGCTTATTTTCCTGTAGTAAGAACATAAAATAAAGTTGTTTTTTGGGGGGTTATTAAGATCATGAAAGCTGTCTTTAATAACAATGGTAATAAACTTGATCCACTAATGTGATGGCGATGTTGATGGCGACGATAAAGACGAGTTGTTGGAGATTATGATATTGGAGGGTTTGAGGAGGTTATTGTGTTAACCTCCTGTGTTAATTAATTCGGTGAAGAGATCCCATTAACATTGCATTGGCATCGTACATAGCCATGTTGGTGGGCTCGCCCTCGCTCAATATGCACACTCCCACATGCCACACCCTCTCAGGCTATCGACATATTGCATGGTTTTCGGAAGCATGACTACGGCAATTTGTGTTCTACATTCTTCAAGTATATAATTAAATATAGATTTAAAGTGGTTTAAATGCGTTTTTGTATACATGTATAAATTCCGGGTTTTACCAACCTTTTCTCCAGCGGCTATGATATCACCCTATCTAACATGTTGCATTAGCTATCCGTGCCTGTTGTATGTGTCCATTATAACATCCATAAAAACAGTAAGTTTCCTGTTTGAAACTATTGTCAATTTTGTTTGACTGCCAGGCAGGCAGACAGAGTAAGAATATTATCTCACTCCTCTCTGCGCATGTGCGATCAGGACGAATTGTGAGCCTAGATATGGTAAAACGACAGACGACTTCCTATTCATGTTCCGATTCATGTTCAAAATATTGTTGCGAATCTGGAAGCCATGAGCACACTCAACATTCAGGTCCTTTAGCTCAGATATCTCGGTAAGTATGTGTTTTATAGATAGCTTCCTTTCCCTTGTCTAATGGGTAAATGAATGTAAATGCACTGCGATTTGTTTTGGTAGTAGGATTTCTTGTCATTCCAACTACAACAACTCCACTCCAGCTCGGAATGAAACAACAAGCGGAGACCCTCAGCTCCCGGCGTCCTCCGCACGCTTAGTAAGGGAAAGGTTGAGCCCCCACCCACCGTTTTTGCTTGGAAAAGCGCCAAGTGGGGGAAGGGTTGAGCCACGCCGAGGGTGTGCAGCAACGAATGTCTGCCTGAGCGAGCGCACCGGGGAGGATATAAAAGGAGCAGAGGATCCTCGCAAGAAGAGTCTGAGGAGTCTGCCTGGCTGGGCTTGGTCGTCGCCGTCATCTTCTTCCTCCTCCTCCGCATGGTCGCAAGCTTGAACACCACCTCGTCTCACCTCAGCGGGTTCGGCTGCGCTGGCCCGTCCTTCGGCGACCGAAGCCCCCCCCCGAGAAGGAGTGGACGCCCAGCCGCGCGCTCGGCCAGGTAGCCAGCTACCCTGATCTTCAGCGACTGTCCTCCGGGCTGGAGGTCCAAATAAAGACCTTTCGGTCCAATTCTTTGGGTGTGTGTGCGTATGTGTGTTTGTGGCGCCAGTCCGTAAGTAGCGAACTGTACAAGTGCTTTCTCGCTGTATATCATTGCCTTGCTTTATTCGGTTTAAATCTGCTTCTTATGTGCTCCCCTCATTCCCTCATTGCATCATAAATAAACCCCCCATTTGTTCAATGTTTTCAGCTCGTTCGTGTCCATTCTTGCATTGACTGAGCGTGTCGCGTGCTGGGGAAAATTAGCAAGGCCGTTGTGCCGCCGTAAGGGGACATCTGGACCGACGGTTCTCGGCGATTAAACTGCTCGGAATCGCACACGGAACGAGCGCGCTAAGCGGTCGTTCCGTATGAGTTCCGTCGAGGGTGTGAAGACTCGGTAGATCACCACGTGGTCTCTAGGTATTTTGAGATTTGGCGAATAACCCTGTACCACGTGGTGGAAGTATTGACGCTTCACGGTCCAAAGCAAAGGACCCGTTCGACTCCGACTTATCCGGGGGCGACGATCTGAATTCCGGGCGATCGGTCGAGCCGACTCTACTGCTCCATCTGGTGGTCATGCTCGCGGCCGACATCCCGGCCCCGCAACAATATAACATTCAATTTAAATAAGTTGTTCCTCAATCATAAACTGATGAGACATTAACTAATTGCTTAACCCTGCTTTTCGCTTTGCGTGTGCAGGGTGATAATGTTGTGTATGCACACGGCTCAACAATGCTTAAATGTTAAATGCGCCAAAGTTTAGAACGTTAAGAATAACGATAAAGTAAAACTACCTGAAGACCAAGTGAAGGAAATAAATAATTACACTGCTAACACGACTACGTACACACAAATAGAAGCTCCATCAATGTAATGGAAAACTAGTCTTCATGAAGGTGAGTGTAGGTCTGCCTCGGCACACAAGGAGAACAATGGATGGAATAAACAGAACGTTGATGGAAATCCGATGTTGATCACCATAGGAAGAAAGGAAGGGTTCATGCCCCAACGATACATCAACCTCTTGCTTTCCACGGTGGTTAGCATACTCCGATCACGTTCAGTGGATTTCATCCATTCTCCATCCAGATAAGCCCTTCAACATGCGTCTTTAAGTCACGCTCTGAGGCCTCGAGTATAAAATGAAGCCGACAGACCTTTTTCGCAAAGGACTTATCTGACATCCCTTCATTGCAAAGTTCACCTCCACGTCCACAGAAATCCATCAAATAAGAACTGCCCAGAAACAAGAAGCAAATATGATGTCAACATGCAAGACACACAGTATTCCTCAAAATTATGAGGTTAAAACGCTTACTTTCTAAAATGGTAACTTTAAAATATGGCCATGGAAGCTGGCAAAAATCTAACCAGCTTCTGTACAACGTGTGTGTGTGCCACCCAATGGATGGACGTTCAACTGGGCATCAGTTGCTGGACGTTAAAGATCCCACAAATCTCTTTCAGGAAGAGTCGGCGAATTATGAGCACCTTGAGCAAATTTCAAATTCCTATATGGTCCAATTGGAGGAACTTCGTAAGCAGCACAGCAATGATGCAACGAGCAAGCTGAATTTTGGATCGAATCATAGTCCAACATAACATTCATGAACAACATTCCTGTTTTAAAGCAATCCGACTTTGCAATTAATAAAATGCATGACAAGTAAACGAGATCGAAAAAGAAACATAATTAATTGAAAACTATCATGACAATGCCTTGATATGAAACTATATTTTATTGCAACACATCAAACACTTCATGCGGTGGAACAGGTATAAAAAGGAAACAAATGAATTCAATTCACAGACGTAAGCATTCATAAATCCTGAGTATGAGCGCTTGGGGTCGACGACGAGCGCTTGGGGTCGACGACGAGCGCTTGGGGTCGAGTATTGGTGGACGGACAAAGATTGCAAACGGAAACAAAAGTGAGGCTCAAGAAGTACAAAAAAGAATGTTGATAAAGATTAATCTAAGAGACTCACAGCAGTTTTGTTGGCCGTTTTACCAATTGTGTTTTACAATTTGGAGGGAAGGGAGAGAAACGGAGACGTACGAGTTATTTTTCAATGGGTAGAATACTGAGATGCAATGTTTGGAATTCTAAAGGCTGCACACTCACAATCACCCTTTACTTTGATATCATATCTACTACAAACCAAAGGTTGGTCAGAAACAGTAATGACTAGAATGGCATTCAGTGGAGTGCATACTGTTGTGGGGCCGGGTCTCGGTCGCGAGCACGGCCACAAGGGGGAGCAGTAGAGTCGGCTCCACCGAACACCCGGAATTTAGGTCGTACCCTTCAGATAAATCCGAAAGGTCACGGGTCCCTAATCGGACCGAAGATCGCCAATAGGTCGAACACGTGGGTAGGGTCAATTGCCAATTTCAACATACCTAAATACCCACGCAGTCTAACTACCGGGAACCACACCCTCGGCCGACTCTGTCCGATCCGAGTTGCAGGTAATGGCTCGGATCCAACGTAACCGAGCGGAGTTACCAGAGCCGCGCCGGACCAAATGAACAATTTACCCTCGCTATCTCTCAATACACAGCATACCAAGCCAATGACAAAGAACGAGCTGGGACATTCAACAAAAGGGGAATTTATTATAATAATCGGGGAGGGAAGCACACAAAGAGCAAAGTATCCGAATAAGAAATGTAATGTACAATGAGCAAAGAAAGCACTTATACAAGTCTACTTGAAACGGGCCCACACACAGACACCCCCCCCCCAAAGAAATGATGGCCGCGGCTTGTATTGATACCCCCAGCTCGGGGGAAGGTGAGCTGGAGTAAGGATGCAAGCTTGGACCTTCGCGCCTCGTGCAGCCCTTGACGATCCGGCTCAGCGGGACTCGAACCCGCAACACGATGCCGCTCCAAGCCACAGGTACCACGCTCTCCAACCGGCCACGCACCAATCAACCAAGACCAAGGAGAAGATCAGAGACGACGATGACCCAGGACCAGATGAACCAGCCAGCACCAAGACCCGCGACCCCCAAGTACGACCAACCCTCCCAGCCTGGCGTTCCTTTTTATTCCTTTTTCCTCCGGGGTGAGAAAATCGCCATCCGAGGCGATCTTCACCCCCATTGGCCGGGGTGTCGTGGGAAAGTCACTCTCTGTGGCAATCTCAACCCCATTGGCCGGGGTGTCGTGGGAATGTCGCCCTCTGTGGCGTGATTGGACAAGGGGCACACCCCTGCCTTCCTGGGCAGAGTCTCGATCTGAGGCGATAGAAATCTCCGCCCACGTACGAGGTCGCACACACGTGGGCAATGGCGTCGGTGTGCGAAGAGAAGTGAAGGAGATTTGTTGTAAAAGAAACTCCGCAGCGCACACATGTAATTCCCGTTAGACACAGGTAGGGGACCCTAACTATAAACACATACTTATCGAAATAACTAAACTTGGGGACTGCTGTCTGTCTGTGTGAACAAGGCTTCCAAATTCGTAACAATACCTCCAAAGCTGAACAGTTTATGTTTTGTATCCCAATGATGGGCCGAATCTGTCTCTGGACCTTCGCCAAAATTCAATCGGCTTGTTCTAGTCACCGAACCGACTCATCCACCAAGTTGTGTCATAGCTCGTCCATGACTTTTTATCGTGATATCGTGATATATATCGTTTTCAGCCCCATCTCTCAATTGTGAAGAATCACTTTAAAAATTCTCAGATCCAGATCTTCAACAAAATCTAATTGCCTTGTTCTTGTCCAACATCCAACCTGTCCACCAAGTTTTGTCTAAATCCATCCACAACTTTTTGACATATCCTGCTCACAAACAAACAAACAACCAAAGAAAGAAAGACAGACAATTGAATACAGAACCTAAATCCACCTTCAGTGGCAAAGGTAATGCAAAAGGCAAAAAACATTGTTAAGGAAGGACCAATCATAGGACAGCCGGGGGAAAAAATATAAAAAAACGGATTGGCATTTCCACAATGCCAATGGCTAATTACAATGGTCTAAGCTGGTGTACGTGAGAGGGTAAAGTATTGTCACTGTTTTTAAGAACAGAGCAGGAGGCTGTTAGATATCGTCAGCAAACTGATATCATCAAGAAAGAATTAACATATCTTCAAGAAACCGTGCCCGACAACCTAGAAGCTGGAATGCGATTAGTGTTTAAAAAGGCAAAACGTAGTTACAAACACCTAATTTTTATATTTAAAATAAAAACAATCTTTATGGTTTGAGGCACAACATTTGAAACCAATGAAACTGTGCAATCAAGTCAGGTCAGGTCGGGGAGCATGCGCCGGAGCAGCGCGTCGCTGCATCCACTTCCAACCGGTACTCCATGGGCCTCCGTCTGACCATCCCCCAGGCAGATACCTGGCCAATCCCCCTCTTCTTGAGATGCTGATCAAGCTGCTGCAACCACGAGGAACGTGGTCGACCTGTTGGCCTCCTCCACTCACGAGGCTCCCTCGCTGAGAGAATCTAGTGAGCAGGATCAGCGTCAGGAAAACGAGCCCATGTCCATACAGCCGCAGCTGATGCTCACGGACTACGCAGGCAACAAATCTCATTTGAGTCTCTCTCAGCAACCGCTCATTGGATACAAAATCTGACCAGCGATAGCCAAGGATTCTCCAAAGAGACCTGGTACTGAAGGAGTTCAGTCTCCATCTCAGATCCCTGGTCAGAGTCCAAATCTCACATCCGTAGAGCAAGACTGGAAGCAACATGGACCTGAACACTCGGACTTTCGTCCTCTTGCATAGGTACCCACAGGGCCACACCCCATGATCCAGTGAATGCACAACTCCCCAGGCCCAACCCAGACGTCTATTGACCTTTGGCTCAGAACATGAGGAGCCATGAATATCACTGCCAAGGTCAGTGAATCTCTCCATGACCTCAACATCCTCACCACAAACAGCAAGCAGCTTCTTCATCACCAAGATAGCAGCATCCAAGATGTTTTGTTTTGACCCAGGAAAACCATAATCCCAGCAGCTAGGACTCCTCATTCAGCGCCTCGAGGGCCCCCGTAAGGATATCTAGAGTCTCCGCAAAGATGACTGTATCGGCGAAATCAAGGTCAGACAGAGATCTTGACATTCCCAAACGATGCGCCACAGCTTGATCTCTCCAACATCCTCCCCAGAATCCAGTCCATACAAGTGCTGAAAAGTGTGGGGGTCAGCACACACCCCTGACAAACTCCAGTAGAACTGGAAATAAGTCAGAAATGGTATCACCACACCTCACAGCACTCTCAGTACCACAGGAGAGTTCAGATATCAGATTGATCAGTTTTGGTGGCACCCCAAGAAGACCAATAATCCTCCAGAGGGCATCCCGATTCACTGAATCAAACGCTTTACAGGGATCAACATAGGCTGCAAGCAGCCCCTGCCAAAACTCTTGTCTGCGTTCGGTGAGGACCCGAAGAGCAAGGATACGATCAATCGACCTATTTGGTGCAAAGCTTGACTGCTCTGGGGCGCTGGTGATCAAGCAGATGGTGGCAAACCCTATCAAGAAGAATTTGAGCAAAGACCTTGCCCATCAGTGAGAGCAGCGCCACACCTCGGTCGCTGTTGCAGTCCTGGTGATCACCCTTCTCTTTTCAGAGAGGGACAACAAGGTCCCTCTTCCAATCAGTTGGGATGATACCTGTATTCCAAACAGAGCACAGAACTGCATGCAACGACACAAGTACTGTGCAGCATTTCCACCAGCAATGAGAAGTTCAGCATGGATGCCACAGATCCCAGGAGGTTTACCCCCTTTCAACTGGTTCAACGCAGCCTGTGCTTCCACAAACAAAGGTGTTTCACAGTTGATTGGAGAGTCACCAATAGGGATAGTAACACCCCTGACATCTAACTCAACAGCTGGTGGATCAGCCTGGTTCAGCCACTCAAAGTAACCTGCCCAGCGGTCAAGGAGCTTAGTGCTTTGGCAAAGTCAAGGAACTTAGTGCTATTCTGGTTCACAGTTCCAGACCCATGGGGACCAACACATGTCTCATAACTATCCCTATCGGTGCCAGTTGATGCAATGAAATCCCCCAAGACGACAAGAGTATCTCACCTGGGGCACTCATCAACCACAGACTCAAGCGTGGCATAGAATGCCTCCTTCACAGTGAGATCACTCGCCTCACAGCATATACAGAAAAAACAGGGGCAATACCCCTGGATGCTCACCTGGTATCAGCTGGATAAGAAAACTAGGGAACCACTGATTGGTGTAGATGACCTACAAAATATGGAACGGAGAAGAAAGTAAATACCTTTGGGATTTTTTTTTAATGCCGTGAACAAACTTTGGTACATCATGGGTCATGAAAGTTGTGGTCAAGTTTCATCAAAAGTGTGTGTAGTTTCTGAGAAGAAAGCAAATACCTATTTTGGGGGGCAACCCCCCGTAGAACCCCTTAGACCCAGCTTTTTCTAATGCCTTGAACAAACATTGTTACATCACAGGTGAAGGTTACACAAGGATACAGAAGGAAATTGGATGCTGGTGGAGGCCATTCGGCCCATCATGCCTGTTCCACATCAACACCAGATCAAAAGAAGAAAAATGCAACGTTTTTTTTTGTAATTTTTGTAGTTTATCTGTATTTTTTTTCTTTTCTTTTCAGGGGAGGGGGCATGGGCGAAGACGGTCTTGGGTAAAAAACACACATCATCATCATCATCATCAACCACACAACACCCCTTGATGAGACCCCCATCAACAGCACTCCATACACAATCACCCATCAATGCTCAAACTACCGAAAAGTCCCGTCAACATCCCCATACCCCTCTATCTCCATAACTTCCAGGTACCTATCTAATTCCAATTTAAACTTATCTGCTGTTTCTGCTGATTCTCAGGAAAACACAACTAGATCATGATACAAACCTCGCACCCTAATTTTATCAAGATCGGATCAAAACCCACGGAGCTATGCTCGGGACAGACAGACAGCACACACCCATAACGAATATAGTGGTCACTTACTGACCCGTGAACCAACAGGATGTAAGGGGAAATTTTGGAGCGTGTCACAAGGTGAAGGATCTGGGGTGGTAATAGATACGGGAGGTAAGCAGGTAGCACAGTGCCAGGCAGCTATAGGGAGAGCAAATAGGGTTTTAGGCTGTATTCGGAGGGGGATCTTTTATAAATGAAAGAGGTGATGTTAACATTGTACAGGAATTTAGTGAGGGCCACATCTAGAATATTATGTACAGTTTTGGTTGGGACAACTTAGGAAGGACATGGATGACATCGAGATGATTCAGTGCAGGGCTACTAGATTGATTCCAGGCCTAGCTAGACTCAGCTATGAGGAGCGGCTGAAGGAGACGGGGCTTTATACACTAGAAAGGAGGCGGTTGCGAGGATATATGATAGAGATGTTTAAGATAATGAAAGGTATAGATAAAATAAGTGAAGATGAATTATTCAACAGAGTAACAGCGATAGGACCAGGGGCCACAACCTGAGAGTAAAGACGAGGAGAGTTAAGACTGTAGTAAGGCAGGGGACATTTACTCAGAGAGTAGTTAATGTATGGAATGCTGGGTGTGCTCTGGCTTTCAAAATTAATTAGCCACTGTGGCTAATCCAGGTTTAGAATGATTAGCCACAGGAGAAAGGAAATAGCCACATTTTATTCAAAAGTTTTTTTTTTAGCAATATGAAATAATAAGTTAATTTTAAGGCGGATGTGAGTTTGATGGGTGAGGTTGGTTGGATGAGTGAGTTGGATTGTTCAGATTGGTTGGATGAGTGAGTTTGACGTGTGAGATTGGTTGAATGAACGACCATCAGGGTGGTGATGATTGTGAGGATGGTGGTGGTGGTGATGGTGTGTGTGTGTGGGGGGGGGGTATGGTCATTGTGCCTTTAGTAGGTGGTAGTGGGGATTGGGTGTGGTTGTGGACCAGGATTGGACCAACCTCATGCCAGTCAAACTCACTCATCCAACCAATCTCACCCAACAACTTCACTCATCCAACCAATCTCACACATCAAACTCACTCATCCAACCAATCTCACACATCAAACTCACACATCAAACTGTCTCATTCAACCAATCTCACACATCAAACTCACACTTCCAACCAATGTCACACATCAACCTCACTCATACAACCAATCTCACCCATCAACTTCACTCATCCAACCAACCAAAGTCACCCATCAAACTCACTCATCCAAACAAACTCTCTCATCTACTACAGGTACTCCTCCTACTACAGGTACTCGTCCTACTACAGGTACTACTCCTGATTGTGTCAAACTCACCTGGCAACCACTGACCCAACGAAGCATGTAGCGCCGAATGATGCCGAATCATTCGGAAAAAAAATTTTTTTTCAAAAAAATTAAAATAAAATTTTGAGACGAGAATCATGGGAATCATGCGTAATTTCGGTCGATTTTTTTTTACTAGAAACTAGTTCAAAACTACTAAAGTTAGTATATACTAGCAAAGTACCCGCCCATGGGCGGGTACAGTTATCTGTTGAATGGCGTTGGTCCCGTCTCGATCGGATGAAATTGAGAAATTGACGTTATCCGGTGACCTTGACCCCGTGACCTTTGACCTTGACCTTGATCCCTTATGTCCGTTCCCAAGGATCACATATGCCAAGTTTCATCTCATTCTATCCAACGGTTTGGCCGTCTATAAAGGACAAACAAACATGAAAAATTGACGTTTTAGTCAATTTATGACGTCATAACTCGAAAACCGGAAGTCGGAAGTGAATGTCGTCAATCAACTGTCATTTAATTTTGATTATCTGTCGAATGGCGTTGGTCCCATCTCGATCGGATGAAATTGACCCGGTGACCTTGACCCTTGACCCCGTGACCTTTGACCTTGAACTTGACCCCCTATGTCCGTTCTCATGTCCAAGGATCACTCATGCCAAGTTTCATCTCATTCCATCCAACGGTTCGGCCGCCTATAAAGGACGAACAAACATACATACAAACATATTCTATCTTTTTAGTATAGTAGATAAGCTTGTACGAAATCACGCGTGATTCCCGTAATCAAAACATACAAAATGGCGGCCGTCTCGGCCGTCTCAACGAAGGTTGAATTCTGTGCTAAAATCACCCAAAATTCGTCTAAAACTGGTAAAAAAAAAACACTAAAACATGGATTTGCCACAGTGGCTAATGAGTGGTTTAAAATATTAGCCACAGGTAAGGGGGATTCGCCTGTGGCAACGTGGCGAGCGGCAGCGCACACCCAGGAATGGTCTCCCTGGAAAGGTAATGGCAGCAGA
>CM068959.1:134392104-134416873 GCA_035128595.1 Eptatretus atami | reverse complement strand
ATAAAATGTGGCTATTTCCTTTCTCCTGTGGCTAATCATTCTAAACCTGGATTAGCCACAGTGGCTAATTAATTTTGAAAGCCAGAGCACACCCAGCATTCCATACATTAACTACTCTCTGAGTAAATGTCCCCTGCCTTACTACAGTCTTAACTCTCCTCGTCTTTACTCTCAGGTTGTGGCCCCTGGTCCTATCGCTGTCTACTCTGTTGAATAATTCATCTTCACTTATTTTATCTATACCTTTCATTATCTTAAACATCTCTAAACGAGGAGATAGTTTAACCAACCTTTGTTAAGATGTAATCATCAACTTTTCCCATTGTCATCCCACTCACAAGAAGCTGTGAGGTTGGTGACACCAAAGAGCAAAGATTAACTGCCGTAAACTTTCATTCATATTCCAGAAGGTAACTGGACTTAGAATGGCTATGGCACATTGGCTACCAAGACTGCGTCCTCAAATAGAACTGATCAAGGCGAATAGACACGCTCGCCCCTGCATGCAAGAATTGCCATGCACCTCTCAGATTGGCAGTTTCAGCAATTCAATGATTTGCCTCTGCAAATCATCACACACACACCTCACGCTTCTCAGTACTACACACAGTTCCAAGGTTCTCTCATAATAATGTTAGAAAACATTTTGTAACAAAAACTTCAAATTAAGTCAAATCCATCATGCGGGTAGTCTACAATAGAAGTGGGCCACACCTCGCTCTCCACACACCACACACAATTCCAACATAAAAAGGCATTGAGTCAAAGTTTTATAATACAATGCGATTCCCCTCCCCCCGCCCCTTTTCAAGGAAGTTTCAATGCAGAGGTAGGTCCATATAGGCTCACAAGCCTTGTGATGGTTTACCTCCTGTCTGCAGATGATTGGTTCATTTGAGATCACTGTCATTTATTTACGCTCAGTCAGTGAATTTTTTTCAATAGAATGCGATTAAAATAACCAAAAACATTTGATATTGGCCTCAGCCATTAAATGTCAGTTAATTCGGAGTGAGCTAGGCAGGATGCCACATCAATGGTAGGAATAAAATATACTGAGGCTTATGAACGCAGAGCAAAACCATTTTGAAAATTGTTTGGTCACACTGTCCGACTGCAGATTTAAAACAGAAAATCAAGAATAGACTGCAAAATATAAATGGCTTGAAGCAAGAAGCCACTTAGTTAGTTAATTTGACAGGGTTTGGCCTGCGTCACAATGTCGCTATAGGCCAAATGAGCGAACAACAGTCTACTGTCCACTGCAGTTTAAAAATAAATAAACAAACAAGAAACGTCATCAGCAAAGCAATCAATCCGTAATAATGAGGAAGAAAACTCGTCTATCGTTTACAGAGATTGACAAAGGCACAGCAAGACCGATGGACTAATGACGAGTGGCAACGCAGTGTACAATGTAGATTCATAGATTACAAGTCCTCTTCAAATAAGTAAAGAGGTGTGTCTAATAAAACTACAGCAAGCAAGCATAAAGAAAGAAACAAGAAAAAGGAAGATATTGGAGAGCCCTCGTAATATGGTGTGTTTGTGTTACGAGTGTTTGTATTAAATAACAGACGTAGTTAGAAACTGCTTGCCACTGTATAACTGCTGTAGTGGGAAGACGACTACGAGACTTGCTGCTTTTGATGCAAACCGCTTTGAGTCAGACGACTGAACCCTTGACTGAGACGGTTTATTTTATTTTTTAGACCTCTCACCACAAAAATGAAGGAGGTTTGTTTCACCTCCTTTCTGTCTGAACTTGTCGTGTGTATCAGATACCAAAAGGTTGTGGTCTACGGATCCCGAGATTAAATTTGTCGGACAGGTTCGGGGTGACATAGGAGAAATGATCTAGATTTGGTGCATACGGACAAAACTGGATACGAGAATTATTTAATTTTTGAGTGCTTCTTACACCATTGAGAGATAGGGCTCACAAAGACGATATCCTGAATATATCACTATGTATGGGGCCGATATTTCTATGGATCAACCATTATGTGGTGGATGGTAGTGCACTCTACCGTAGTGTCGTTTCTAATTTATTATTATGTCTTTTCAATTGAATCTTCAGACATGGGATTTAAATAAATTAAATTCAAATCAATGGAAGCACAAATGTACAAGTCCTGCATTGAAGTAATACATAAGGATACTGAACAAGCAAAAGCAACAGATGAAACGTCATCAAGGGAACCATCTCACCAGTTTCATTCAGCTGCTACTACCCCCTCTACAATACAAACCCATCCAGTAGCACAAATCCAAAAAACAACTTATTTCAAAAAATTTTGTTTTTTTAAATCGGGTTGGGTAATCCAATATGTTAGCTGCCAAAGCATGGTGACCTATAACATTCATATTGTGAAATTTGTTCTCATGGATAGGCAGTCATATGTGTAAAGTTTTCACTCGATCTGTTCCAGCACTTTTCAGAGGAACGAAGATTTTTGGAAAGTTTTTATTTATTTTTTTTAAACAAATAATGACTGCCCAGAAAGTCAGGTGAAAGTGACATCATCTACTTTTGCTGTCGACGGTTATCCAGAGACCTCAAAAATTTCATAATGACAGATGTAGTGTTCGACCAATATTGTTAACGTTACATTTCGCCCCACGGCGTGCGATCGCCAACATCAAAACGACAATTCAGTCGTGACCCTCTTGCACTGACAGGCCAAGGAGCTAACCAGACACCGTGTGGGGGTTTAACTCGATCACAACGACCAGCTCCGCATCTACAGCGCCGCGAAAATAAGGGTGAATCGCCGAAGTCGATAGTACCTAAGACCCTGCCGCTCGGGTACGTACCGAGGAGTTTTGTACCACGACAGCAGGTCGATCTGGACTACGAACGCTAAGCGGCTCTTATCGTTGCTGCAGGGGATAGACCGACGGTTTCGTCGATCCTGCGACGGTTCAGATTAGCTCCGGGTTTAAAAACCCCTATGAAATGCCCGTACGTGATGCAGATGGAGAGTCAAAAGGAAACGACGAAGCGAAACGGGGGAATCAATTTGAATCAAGAACTTTTATTTGACACACAACATAAGTCAGCGCAACATAGGACAAAAGCAGGCAAACACTGTATTCACAGCCCATACAAAAATGAATCACAGCAAAAGCAAGCGCAGAGCTACAGTATCGAATAAAAGGGAATTTTTACAGCAAGTCACTTAAAGCGTTTACTTTGCAAGACTGAACGCCAACAAACAGCAATTGAACAAAAGATGAAAGAGATAAGAAAGAAGGTGAGCTTCCCTCATGGACCGTTCGAGTCTCCTCTCCGTACTACGTCAGCTGCGGTCGCACGACATATACGCACGGCTAGACCCTCTCCGCACCCCTCGTTCCGGACGCGCAGGTCCACCAAGGCGAATGCGGCGCCTCCCGTCCGTGTCTCCAACAAACAGCCGGCGCGGGTCAGGATCGCGGGAAACGAAGAGGAGGAAGGGAGCGCTTTGAGAGCGAGACCCAGGAGAGATGAGGAGCTCTTTTGGATAAGAGCGGAGAGAGAGTCGAGCCTTTTTGGAGAGAGAGCTGGTGGCCCCCCCCCTTTTTTCGGAGAGAGTACGAGCCAACTGAGCCACGATCAGGAGAGAGTGGCCCTCGCGTCCGTTTTGCCTTTTGTAAGGCGGTGGCTCCGCCTTCGCCGCGCGGGCTAACGCCCGTTTCGCGGCTCACTTCCACTTCGAGCGGCTTCCAAAGGCTCTCGAAGGGGGGCGGCCCACTCGACGGCCTCACGCCGGTGCCTCCACAAATGGGAAGGGAGCGCCCTGCCCCCTTCGCATGGCCAGCCTGGCACGCAGTAGGGGTGCCAAATCCCGCGCACGTAGCGCAGGTTTTTTTTGCCGTGTCGTCTGGTTGTTTGAGGTTGTTGGTCAAAAATAACGGATTAGAGAAAGGAAAATGGCTAACTCAAAGGCGTTCGCAGCCCGGATGTAATTACACAATTCCCCCTAATACAACAGGTGTGGACTAACTACACAATGAAGCTTATCGAATATTCTAACCTGAAGGCCCTTTATGTTATTGCGAATATCCGACAGCCGTTAACACTATGTATTATGACGTCCATAAGAAAAGCACGTATGTGTCAATCAAAACAACAAAAAAAAACGACACTTATTCCCCTGAGGAGTAACTTCTTGTATGCCAAGTTTCAATTTTTTTCCTTGGTTGTCGGTTTCAGAGATACAGCGAGGTCCAAAGTTTTTCTCGTTTTTCTAGCATGGCCGCACATGGCCTACTGAGCTATGGACATCATATAATATGATTAAATACAGTCTAAACAATGAGAGCTCGCACCTATGGTGTAATAATTTTAGTCTAATCGCAAGCGTTGGGAGAAAAACACTGAAAGTTCGTGTCGGACGAAACAAACAAGCGGACGCAAAAATCAGATATTCCCTCTCCTTCGGCAAAGGGCAACGAGCATGGCACTCCTCAAATAAGCAGACCACAGAAAGAAGAAAAAGTAAATAAAAATAATACAACGCAGAAGAGTATTATATAACTACATCTAGTGAAGATGGCACCAAACAACAGCAGATTTCGCAAATAATTCGCTTCTTTCTGTGTGGGAGACAAATATATGTCAAATGTGAAACATTCTCAAAGCCTAGATTCCAAGTCAAAGCACAAAGATAGTAGGTCAGCACGATTTGTAACCACTTGGCTTATGGAACGTCTGGTTGTAAACAGGCAAGCAGCCACATCCAATCTAGTATGTCTGCTGGATAATCTGGTCGACTGTGTCTAAACTATGGACACACCCGTCGGCCTGCGGGGAAGGTATGGCTCGTGCTGGTGAGGAAAAATGGTGGTGGAATTGGCCATTCATTAAAACTGCACAATCACGCAATGCAACATTCAAAAATTTAAAAATGTCATCGAACTCGCAATTCCACTCAATGTGAGACTCATTTCATCTTTGTCCAATCCACGGAAATAAAACATATATTTGGATTAAAATTTTTTTTTTTTTTAAAAACTCCAACACGATTTTGGTGAATCAGGGTGAACATGGGAACCGTGCAAAGTGTTGGGCGCATGCCTTTATTTCCTCGCCACAAACGTGGACGTGGGTTATGCTTTCACCCTTCTTGTTTTGTTGCTTTGTCTGTCAGCAGGAAATCCAAAAGTTTAAGGTATGGATTCTGAACTAAATGGGTGACAGGTTGGGTGTGTGCTAGAGGCCTGAATCGATTCGATCTGTGAAGGATCTCGATCCGGATACAGGGAGTTAATTCATTTTTAAGTCATTCTCAGCCATTGAGAATGGGGGGACCAAGAAACGATACATTTCATCATCTTCTTATTTCTCCTCTTCCTTTATATGGGGTGAGGGCGACGGCACAATTCTTCTGCCGTCTTTAGCAGCTATCCTCGCACTTCTGTTGTCTCTCAGACTCTTTCTCAAATTAAGTCCACACCCCTACCTCATTGATATCCTCTCACACAACTTTCCCAACTCAGCCACGGTCTATGTCCTTTTCCCCTACCTGCGCCTCACCTGTCCCCTTTCTTTGCCATTGTCTTCCTTCCACCCACCGAGTGTCCAACATACTTCAGCTGGATTCTACCAATCTCCGTCAAGCTCATGTCCCCAACGATCTTCCTCCTCAGTTCATTACCAATTTCTTCCTATCCATCTCTTCACTCACAATTCATACTGACACCATTGTTCCACACGCCTGCAGCTGTTTGTTTGTTCTACTTCTTGCGCGACGGTCCTCTAGGTCCCGAACTGTATAAGGTAGGCCATTGTCAGCACAAACGCAGAAAAAACAAACACATCAAGAATAAAAATATACTAATATGAGGGTGAAATGTAGTGGTCGAGTGGTGAGGATACTGGCCTGGCTCTCGGAAGTTGTGTTCAAATCCACTGAGATTTACACGCTTAGCTTATGGGAAAACGAGAGTTGGTCTCACCTGTCGTCTGATCTACAGTGTCAGTCATAACAGTGTCATGACCCACGTAATTTCAAGTAAGGTGCTCGTGATGTGCAAAATCACACGTCATACTGTAGATGTTTACTAGACTTCTCACACATTTTTCTTTGTTTCTGTCAATTTAAACAAATGGACATTAGTACAGGATGTGTTTTGTGGAGAAAGCTTCGGTAAGGACTACGTGCAAAGTTCTTGTTAAATAGTTAATGGCCAAATACGGGAAAGAATGTCAAGACGGAAAATGCAGCAAATCTTTCTTGCAATTCTCCTTTCACATGTTTGTATTGAGTTCAGTTCAGTGATGGTTATGCATCGTTTCGAGGAAGTGAAGAAGGGATGGTGTACTAAGCTTGTGTGGCCTTACAACCACATTATTATCAACTCTTCTTGCTTCAACATCGAGCATTCGCAATAAGCAAACCGCACATGGTCAGAATATCCACATCAACAGTAGCATAGCATGTGCACTGTAAGATAGGGGGGGGGGGCAAAACGGGTGAAGTGACAGGCAAAAATGGCTGCAGAACGTCTCACAAGAGGAGTCAAAACCATAAATTAGAGCGGAAAGGGCAATGTTATCCGCATCCAAACAGATCAAAAGCCAACGAAAGGAACTATCACAGGTGATTCCCGTCAATGGTTACAACCCATATTGGGAATTTGGTTTAAAACTGGGACGTTCCACAGTTATTAACAGTGAATTGGAAATGGTTAAGCAATATGGTTTTGTATGAATGAGAATAGTCCAGCGTACAAACGCGTCCGGTCTCTTTAACATTGCTACCTCTCCATGACAAATGTTGGCACGTAACGCATGCATAGCAAAGGCTCAACCGATTAGAGTCTGGCAGTGGTAAGTTTGCCTCACCCACATATTCACGCAGAACGCCAGATTCATTGCATGCAACTGGATGCATTCTCACAATTGGAAAACAAGCTTGCACGTGAAGACGTTTTCTCCATTGAAGAGGTTAATCGTCGTCATCGAAGTTAGTACAATTTAGAAGGAAGGCTTTCTGCCGCGGATCGAAACGTGGTTTGACTGCCGACAGAGTCATTGAAGAGGATGGTTGTTGGTAGAATATATGTGATGTGAAGAAGTTGGTCTATTGTGTCGGGTCATAACAGATACAGGCTGGGTTAACCCACCAGGTGTTGTTTAACAGCATGATGATGGCTCATACTGCGAGACGCGCTAAGCATCTTAAGGCTGCCATCTTACCGTTAAGCAACTACCAGGCTTATTGTTCCTGTAGTAAGACATAAAATAGAGTTGTTTTTTGGGGGGGTTATTAAGATCTGAAACTGTCTTTAATAAAAGGTAATAAACTTGATCCATATTGTGATCGATTTTGATGCACGATAAGACGAGTTGTGGAGATTATGAATGGAGGGTTTGAGGAGGTTATTGGTGTTACTTCTGTGTATTATTCGTGAAGAGATACCATTAACATTGCATTGGATCGTACATAGCCATTGTTGGTGGCTCGCCCATCTGCTCAATAGGTGCACATCCCACATGCCACACCCGCTCAGGCTATCGACATAATTGCATTGTTTCCGGAAGCATGACTTAGCGGCAATCTGTGTTCTAAGCATTCTTCAAGTATATAATTAAATATTAGATTTAAAGTGGTTTTAAATGCGTTTTTGTATACATGTAATAATTCGGGTTTACCAACCTTTTCCAGCGCTATGATATCAACCTATCTCATGTTGCATTACTATCCGTGCCTGTTGTATGTGTCCATTATACATCCATAAAACAGTAAGTTGCCTGTTGAAAGCTATTGTCAATTTGTTGACTTGTCCAGGCAGCAGACAGAGTAAGAATTTATTCTCACTCCTCTGCGCATGTGCGATCAGGATCGATTGTAGCTAGATATGGTAAACGGACAGACGCTTCCTATTCATGTCCGATTTCGATGTTCAAAATATTGTTGCGATCTGAAGCCATGAGCACACCAACTTCAGGGTCTTTATCTCAGTTCTCGGTAAGTATGTGGTTTTATAGATTAGCTTCCTTCCTGTCTAATGGGTTAGAATGAATGTAAATGCACTGCGATTTTGTTTGGTATAGGATTTCTTGCATTCCACTACAACAACTCCATCTCCAAGCCGGAAAATGAAACAACAGCGGAGACCTCGAGCTCCCCGGCCGTCCTCGCAGCTTAGTAAGGGAAAAGCTTAGCCCCACCACCCGTTTTGCTTGGAAAGCCGCCAAGTGGGGCGGGTTGAGCCACGCCGAGGGTTGTGCAGCAAACGATATGCTGCCTGAGCGAGCGACCGGGGAGGAATAAAAGGAGCAGAGGGATTCTCGCAAAAAGATCTGAGGAGTCTGCCTGCTGGGCCTGTCGTCGCGGCACTTCTCCTCTCTGCCGCGTGCAAGCTTGAACCACACCTCGTCTCACGTCAGCGGTTGGCTGCGCTGGCTGCGACCTTCGGGGACGAAGCTCCCCCCCGAGAAGCGTGGAACGCCCAGCCGCGCTGCCGGCCTAGTAAGCTAGCTACCTGGATCTCAGCGACTGTCCTCCGGGCTGGAGGTCCAAATAAAGACGTTCCGGTCAATCTTGGGTGTGTTGCGTTGTTGTGTTTGTGGCGCCAGTCCGTAAGAAGCGAACTGTAACAGTGCTTTCTCGCTGTATATCATTGCCTTGCTTTATTCGGTTTAAATCTGCTTCTTATGTGCTCCCTCTCCCCTCATTGCATCATAAATAACCCCCCTTTGTCAATGTTGCAGCTCGTTCGTGTCATATTCTGCATTGACTACGGTCGGTGCGGGGAAAATTAGCAGGCCGGGTGTGCCCGCCGTAAGGGGACATCGGACGACGGTTCCTCGCGATTAAAGCTCGGAATCGCACACGGAACAGCGCGCAAGCGCTCGTTTCGTATGAGTCCCGTCGATGGGTGTGTAAGACTCGGTAATCTACCACGTGGTCTTAGGTATTTGAGATTTGCGAATAACCCTGTACCACGTGGTGGAAGTATTGACGCTTGTCATCGTCCAAAGCAGGACCCGTCGACTCCGGACTTACCGGGGGACGACTGGATCCGGGCGATGGTGAGGCCGACTCTACTGCTCCATCATGGTGTCATGCTCGGCAGACATCCCGCCCCGCAATCAATAGTAACATTGATTTTAAAAAGTTGTCTCAATCATAAACGATGAGACATATATTTGCTTAACCGTTTCGCTTTGCGTGTGAGGGTGATAAGGTGTGTTATGCACACGGCTCAACAAGCTAAATGTTAAATGCGCCAAAGTTTAGAAGGTAGAATTAACGATAAAGTAAAACTACTAAGACCAAGTGAAGAAATAAATAATTACATGACTGGCTAACACGACTACGTACACACAAATAGAAGCTCCACATGTATGGGAAAACTAGTTCTTCATGAAGGTGATGGTAGGTCTGCCTCGGCACAACAAGGAGAACAAGGATGATATAAACAGAACGTTGATGAAATCCAGTATGATACCTATGAGAAGAAAGGAAAGGGTTCATGCCCAACGATACATAACCTCATTGCTTTCCACGTGGTTAGCATACTCGATCACGTTACTGATTCATCCATTCTCCATCCAGATAAGCCCTCAACATGCGTCTTTAAGTCACGCTTGAGCCTCGGTATAAATGAAGCCGACAGAACCTTTTCGCAAAAGACTGTATCTGACATCCCTTCATTGCAAAGTTAACTCCACCGTCCACAGAAATCTCATCAAAATAAGAACGCTCAGAACAAGACAAATAGATGTCAACATGCAAGACACACATAGTCCTCAAATTCTAGAGGTTAAAAGCTTACTTCTAAAAGGTAACTTAAATAATGGCCATGGAAGCTGGCAAAAATCTAACCAGCTTCTGTTAAACGTGAGTGTGTGCCACCCAATGAGGACCGTTCAACTGGCATCAGTTGCTGACCGTAAAGACCACAATCTCTTTCAGAGTAGTCGGCGAATTATTGAGCCCCTTGAGCCAAATTTCAAATTCCTAATGTCCATTGGAGGAACTTCGAAGCTAGCCAGCAATGATGCAACAGCAGCTGAATTTTGGATCGAATCATAGTCCAACATAATCACTATGGAACAACATTCCTGTTTTCAAAAGCAACCCGACTTTGCAATTAATAAAATGCATGACAAGTAAAGCAGATCGAACAAAGAAACAAATTAATTGAAATATCGATGACAATGCCTTGATATGAAACGTATATTTTATTGCAACACATCAAAGCACTTCATTGCGGTGGACAGTATAAAAAGGAAACAAATTGAATTCAATTCACAGACGTAAGCATTCAAAATCCTGAGTATGGCGCTTGGGGCGACGACGAGCGCTTGGTCGACGACGGCGCTGGGTCGATATTGGTGGATCGGAAAAGATTGCAAAACGGAAACAAAAGTGAGGCTCAAGAAGTACAAAAAAGATGTTGATAAAGATTAATCTAAGAGACTCACAGCGTTTGTGCCGTTATCCAAATTTGTGTTTTTCAATTTGGAGAGGAAGGGAGAAACGGAACGTACGAGTATTTTCAATGGGTAGAATACTGAGATGCAATGTTTGGAATCTAAAGGCTGCACACTCACCAATCACCCTTACTTTGATATAAATACTACTACAAACAAAGGTTGGTCAGAAACAGTAATTGACAGAATGGCATTCAGTGGATGCATACTGTTGTGGCCGGGTTCTCGGTCGCGAGCGACGCCACAAGGGAGCAGTAGAAGTCGCTCCACCGAACACCGGAATTTAGGATCGTACCCTCGATAAATCCCGAAAAGTCACGGTCCTAATCGACCGAGATCGCCAAAAGTCCGACCACGTGGGTTAGGGGTCATGCAATTTTCAACAAACCTAAATACCCACGCAGTCTAACTAGTCCGGGACCACACCTCGCCGACTCTGTCCGATCCGAGTTGCAGGTAATGGCTCGGATCCAACGTAACGAGCGAGTTACAGAGCCGCGCCGACCAAATGAAAAATTTACCCTCGCATCGTTCTCAATACACAGCGATACGCAAGCAAGACAAAGAACGAGATGGACATTCAACAAAAGGGGATTTATTTATAATAATCCGGGAGGGAAGCACACAAAGAGAAGTTATCCGAATAAAAATGTAATGCTACAATGAGCAAAGAAACACTTATTACAATTTATTGAAGACGGCGCCACAACACAGCACCCCCCCAAAGAAATATGGCCGACGCTTGTATTGAACCCAGCCGGGGGAAGGTGAGCTGGAGTAAGGAGCAAGCTTGGACCTTCGCCTCGTGCAGCCCTTGACGATCCCGGCTCAGCGGACTCGAACCGCAACACGATGCCGCTCCAAAGGCCCAGGTACCAAGCTCTCCAACCGCGCACGCACCCAATCAAAAACAAAAAAAAAAAACAAAAAAAAAAAAAAAAAAAAACCACAAAAAAAACCCCCCAAACCCAAAAAAAAAAAAAAAAAAAAAAACCAAAAAAAAAAAAAAAAAAAACAAAACCACCCCAAAAAAGACCAAGGAGAAATCAAGAGAACGACGATGACCCAGACAGATGAAGCCAGACAGAGACGCGACCCCCAAGAGACCAACCGCTCCAGCCTGCGTTCCTTTTTATTCCTTTTCTCCTCGGGTGAGAAAATGCCATCCGATTAGGCGATCTTCACCCCCATTGGCCGGGTGTCGGGGGAAAGTCACTCTCGTGGCAATGCTCAACCCCCATTGGCCGGGGTGTCGTGGAAGTCGCCCGTCTGTGCGTGATTGGGACAAGGGGCACACCCTGCCTTCCTGGCAGGTCTCGATCTGAGCGATAGAAATCTCCGCCCACGTACGAGGTCGCGACACACGTGGCAATGGCAGTCGGTGTGCGAAGAGAAGGTGGAAGAGAATTTGTGAAAAGAACTCCGCAGCGCACACTGTAATTCCCTGTTAGACACAGGAGGGGAACCTAATAATGAAACACATACTATCGAAATACTAAACTTGGGGACTGCTGTCTGTCGTGTGAACAAGGCTCCAATATTCGCTAACAATACCTCCAAAAAGCTAAACAGTTATATTGTATCCAATGATGGGCCGAATCTGTCTCTGGACCTGTCGCAAAATTCAATCGCTTGTTCTAGTCACCGAACCGACTCATCCACCAAATATTGTGTCATAGCCGTCCATGACTTTTATCGTGTATCGTGAATTATCGTTATTCAGCCCATCTCTCAATTGTGAAGACATCACTTTAAAAATATCTCAGATCCAGATCTTCAACAAAATCTAATTGCCTTGTCTTGTCCAACTCAACCTGTGCCACCAAGTTTTGTCTAAATCCATCCACAAGTTTTGGACATATCCTGCTCATAAACAAACAACAACCAAAGAAAGAAAGACAGACAAATTGAATACAGAACTAAATCCATCCTTCAGTGGCAAAGGTAATGCAATAGGCAAAAAACATGTTAAGGAAGGACAACATTAGGACAGCGGGCGGAAAAAATATAAAAAAAACGGATTTGCATTTCCACAATGCCAAATGGCTAATTACAATGGTCTAAGCTGGGTACGTGAGAGGGTAATGAGTATTGTCACCTGTTGTTTAAGAAGCAGAAGGCAGGTAGGGCTTTAAATATCGTCAGCAAACTGATATCATCAAGAAAGAATTAAAATCCTTCAAGAAAACGTTGCCCGACAACCTAGAACGCTGGAATGCATTAGTGTTTAAAAAGCAAAAACGTAAGTTACAAACACCATATTTATATTTAAAATAAAAACAATCTTTATGGTTTGAGCACAACATTTTGAACCAATGAAACTGTGCAATCAAGTCAGGTCAGGTAGGGGAGCACGCCGAGCACAGCGTCGCTGCAATCACTTCCAACCGTATCTCATGGGCCTCCGTCTGACCATCCCCAGGCAGAGTACCCCAGGCCATCCCCTCTTCTGAATCGGATCAAGCTGCTGCACCGACGGGAAGCTGTGGTCGACCTGTGCCTCCTCCACCACGAGGCTCCCTCGCTGAGAGAATTCTAGTGAGCAGGATCAAGGTCAGGAAAGACGAGCCCATGTCCATAAGCCGCAGCTGATCGCTCACGGATCTACGCAAGGCAACAAATCTCAATTGAGTCCTCTCAGCAACCGCTCATTGCGATACAAAATTGACCAGCAAAAAAAAACGATAGCCAAGGATTCTCCAAAGAGACCTGCGTCTGAAGAGTTCATCTTCCATCTCAGCATCCCCTGGTCGCAGAGTCCAAATCTCCATCCTAGGCAAGACTGAAGCAACAAGGACCTGAACACGGATTCGTCCTCTTGCATAGGTACCCACAGGGCCACACCCATGATCCATGAATGCACAACTCCCCGGCCCAACCAGACGTCTATTGACCTTTGGCTCAGACATGAGGAGCCATGAATATCCTGCCAAGGTCAGGTGAATCTCTCCATGACTCAACATCCTCACCACACAACAGCAAGCAGCTCTTCATCAACAAGGAAAAATTGAACAAGCATCCAAGATGTTTTTTTTGACCCAGCGAAACCATAATCCACAGCTAGGACCTCCTCATTCAGCCGCTCGAGGCCCCTAAGTGATATCTAGAGTCTCCGCAAAGATACTTATCGGCGAAATCAAGGTCAGACAGAGAATCTTGACATTCCAAGACGATGCGGCCACAGTTGATCTTCCAAATCCTCCCCAGAGATCCAGTCCATACAAGTGCTTGAAAAAGTGTGGGGTCAGCACACACCCCTGACAAACTCCCAGTAGAACTGAAATAGTCAGAAATGTATGCACCACACCTCACAGCACTCTCAGTAACAGGAGGTTCAGATATTCAGATGATCAGTTTGGGCACCCCCAAGAAACCAATAATTCCTCCAGAGGGCATCCCGATTCACTGATCAAACGCTTGACAGGGATCAACATAGGCGTGCAAGCACCGCCTGCCAAGAAGCCTCTTGTCTGCGTTCGGTGAGACCGCGAAGATGCAAGGATACGATCAATCGACCTATTTGGTGAAAGCTTTGACTGCTCTGGGCGCTGAGTGACAACAGATGTGGCGACACCTACAAGAAGAATTTGAGCGAAAGACCGTTGCCATACAGTGAGAGCAGCGCCACACCCGGTCGCTGTTGCAGGTCCGGTGATCACCTTTCTTCTTCAGAGAGGGACAACAAGGTCTCTCAATCAGTTTGGATGATACTGTATTCCAAACAGAGCAACAGAACATGCATGCAACACAGCAAGTCTGGAGCATTTCCACCGCATGAAAGTTCAGCATGGATGCCACAGATCCAGGAGGTTTACCCCTTTCAAACTGTTCAACGCACGCCTGTGCTCCAACAACAAAGGGTTCACAGTTGATTGGATGAGTCACCAAGGTCTCGGTAGTCCTCCGCTGACATCTAACTCAACAGCTGGTGGATCGCTGGGTTCAGCCACTCAAAGTACCTGCCCAGCGTCAAGGAGCTTAGTCTTTGGCAAAGTCAAGGAACTTAGTGCTTCCTGGTTCACTAGTTCCAAGACCCCGTGGGACCAACACATGTCTCATAACTATCCCTATCGTGCCAGTCTGATGCAATGAATCCCCCAAGACGACAAGATATCTCACCTGGGCATCTGCATCAACAACAACAGACTCAAGCGTGGCATAGAATGCCTCCTTCACAGTGAGACACGTCGCCTCACATGCATATACAAAAAACAGGGCAATACCCCTGGATAAAAAGCTCACCTGGTTCAGCTGATAGAAGGAACTGAGGGAACCCTGATTGGTGTAGAGCCTACAAATTGATTGGAACGGAGAAGTAAAGTAAAACCTTTGGGATTTTTTTTATCGCCGTGAACAAACTTTGGTAATCATGGGTCATGAAATGTTTGGTCAATGTGCATCAAAAGTGTGTGTAGTTTCTGAGAAGAAAGCAAATACTATTTGGGGGCAACCCCCGTAAACCCCTTAGACCCAGCTTTTTTAATAGCTTGAACCAACATTGTTACAAATCACAGTGAAGGTTACACAAGGATACAGAAGGAAATTGGATGCTGTGAGGCCATTCGCCCATCATGCCTTGTCACATCAACACCAGTATCAAAAGAAAAAGCCAAACGTTTGTTTTGTAATTTTGTAGTTTATCTGTATTTTTTTTTCTTTTCTTCAGGGAGCGGCATGGTCGAGACGGTTCTTGGGCTTAAAACAACACACATCATCATCATCAACCACAAACACCTTGATGAGACCCATCAACAGCACTCATACACATCACCCATCAAGCTCAACTACCGAAAAGTTCGCCGTACAATCACCCATACCGCCTCTATCCCATAACTTCCAGGTACCTATTAATTCCATTTAAAACTTATCTGCTGTTTTCTGCTGGCCATTACCTTTCAGGGAGACATTCTGGGTGTGCGCTGCCGGCCGCCCACGTTGCCACAGGGCGAATCCCCTTACCTGGCTACATATTTTTAAACCACTCATTACCACTGTGGCAAAATCCATGTTTTTGTGTTTTTTTTTTACCAGTTTTAGAGGAATTTTGGGTGATTTTAGCACAGAATTCAACCTTCGTTGAGCGCTCGGGACGGCCGCCATTTGTATGTTTTGATTACGGGAATCACGCGTGATTTCGTACAAGTTATCTACTTACTAAAAAGATAGAAATTTTGTATGTTGTTTGCGTCCTTTATAGCGGCAACCGTTGGATGGAATGAATGAAACTTGCATAGTGATCTTGGGACATGAGAAGGGACCATAGGGGGTCAGTTCAAGTCAAAGGTCACGCGAGTCAAGGGTCAGGCACCGGGCTCAATTTCATCCATCGAATGGACCAACGCCATCGACATAATCAAAATTAAATGACAGTTGATTGACACATTCACTCCGACTTCAGTTTTCGAGTTATGACGGTCATAAATGACTAAAACGTCAATTTTTCATGTTTGTTTGCTCCTTTATAGGACGGCCAAAGACGTTGGATAGAATGAGATGAAACTTGGCATGATGTGATCCTTGGGAACGGACATAGGGGATTCAAAGGCAGGTCAAAGTCACGGGTCAAGGTCACCGATAACGTTCAATATTCTCAATTTCATCCGATCGAGACGGGACACGCCATTCAACGATAACTGTACCCGCCCATGGGCGGCGTACTTTGCTAGTATATACTAACTTGTAGAGTTTTGAACTAGTTTCTAGTAAAAAAAAAATTCGACCGAACGCATGAATTCCCATGATTCTCGTTCTTCAAAATTTTATTTAATTTTTTGAAAAAAAATTTTTTTCCGGAATGACTTTCGGCATTCATCGGCGCTACATGCTGTTTGGGCTCAGGGTTGCCCGTGAGTTTTGACACAATCAGGAGTAGACCTGTAGTGGACGAGAACCTGTAGTAGGAGGATTACTGTAGTAGATGAGAGTTGTTGATGAGTGAGTTGCTGGTGACTTTGGTGGTTTGGATGATGAAGTTGATGGTGAATTGTGTATGAGTGAGGTTGATGTGTGACCATTGGTGGAGTGTGAGTTTGATGTGTGAGATTGGTTAATGTAGACAGTTTGATGTGTGAGTTTATGTGTGAGATTGGTTGGATGAGTGAGTTTGATGTGTTGAGATTGGTGGATGAGTGAAGTTGTTGGCGGAGATTGGTTGATGATGAGTTTTGACTGGCATGAGTTCGTCCATATCCTGGTCCACAACCACCCCAATCCCCCACTACACCTACTAAAGGCACACTACCATACCCCCCCCCCAACACACACACCACACCACCACCACCATCCTCACAATCATCACCACCCTGATGGTCTTCATTCAACCAATCTCACACTGTCAAACTCACTCATCAACCAATCTGAACAATCCAACTCACTCATTCCAACCAAACCCTCTACCATTACAAACTCACATCCGCCTTAAAATTAACTTATATTTCATATTGCTAAAAAAAAAAACTTTTGAATAAAATGTGGCTATTCCTTTCTCTGTGGCTAATCATTCTACCTGGATTAGCCACAGTGGCTAATTAATTTGAAAGCCAGAGCACACCAGCATTCCATACATTAACTACTCTCTGAGTAAATGTCCCCTGCATTTACTACATTTACTCTCCTCGTCTTTACTCTCAGGTTGTGCCCATGCCTATCGCTGTCTACTCTGTTGATAAGTTCATCTTCCCTTATTTATCTATACCTTTCATTATCTTAAACATCTCATTCAAATATCTCGCAACCGCCTCCTTTCTAGTGTATATAAAGCCCGTCTCTTCAGCCGCTCCTCATAGCTGAGTCAGCTGGCCGGAATCAATCTAGTAGCCTGCACTAATCATCGATGTCATCCAGTCTTCCTAAGTGTCCGAATCCAAAACTGTACATAATAGTTTAGATGTGGCCCCACTAAAATTCCTGTACAATTAACACTCACCTCTTTCATTATAAAAATCCCACCTCCGAATTGACAGCCTAAAACCTCTATTGCTCCCCTATAGCTGCCTGGCAACTGTGCTACGCTTACCGTCCGCGTATCTATTACACTCCCACGATCCTTCTACCTGTGTGACACGCTCCAAATTCCCTACATCCTGTGGTTCACGGGGGTCAGTAAGTTGACCACTATATTCGTTATGGGTGTGTGTCTGTCTGTTCTGTCCCGAGCAATAGCTCGTGGTTTTGGATCGATCTCTGGATAAAATTAGGGTGCGAGTTTGTATCATGATCTAGTTGTGTTTTTCCTGAGAATGGGCGCTGCGCCATTATGGGCGAGCCACGCCCAAAAAACTGTGTTTGTATGGAGCGCTTTCAAGTACATCTTCTCGAGGGGTTGGTCGAATCTGGCAGGGTTTTCGGTATATTGTTAGCCCAATGGCACCTGCATAGCCCCACCGACTTCGATTTTTCATTTTCGTCCCAAGGGTCAAGTCACAGCAGTCACAAACTAGAAAATGTCAAAAAATCATTAAATTTGGGCACATCGAGTGCCTAGGGTTTTCCACCAGTCAGTTCGAGATGGAAAGCTGTATTCAATGTATGCTGTCTTCTGCACGATCAACTTTCGATCATTTGGAGCGTATCGTCTCACCGATCCGCCAGTTTGCCGTGCGTCCCCTCAAGGTCAAAAAAAAAAAGGCAACGTGTACATTGCTCTGAACCATCGCCGTCTCCAACTTTGAATCTTATTTCATGTTCTTTCCCATCCCAACACCTTACACTTCTCAGGTAAAATTACATCTGCCAATCTTTTTCCAAATCTATGCAATATCAATACTTTCTGAATCCAGATCACCACCCCCTCTGCTATCCACCTTTCCTCCAAGCTTTGTGTCATCTGCAAATTTGGAAAGCCGACTCTTTACCCCATTATCCAAATCATTGATGTAAGTTATGGATATAAAAAGGTTTTGGTCAAGTTTCATATGAAATTGTGTGTGTGGTTTCCGAATACACTTTGGGGCCTCACACACACACACACACACACACACACACACACACACACACACCCACACACACACACCCTTAGGGCCTGATTTTTTTTTGCCATGAACAACTTCATTACACACTGGGTGATGGAGGTTGTGGTCAAGTTTTATTCAAACTCATGTGCGTAGTTTCAGAGAAGTTGCAAGTGTTTATAGACGGACAGACGGATGACGCTCCATTCAGTAATCGCTCCGAAATGCATTCAGTTGAGCTAACCAGGGAAATGACAACCAAGGAGTGACGAATCCTCAGCTCTCATAATACGCTCATTGACGGTGTTACCTCAATTGTCATGGAAGTCAGCTTATTGACACAGCTACAACAACTCCTTGGTATGGTAACCATCAGGCAACGAGACCAGTAGAAGGTGTAACCACTTCCATATCTCACCACTATCGGTCTCTGAACTCTGAGAGTGCTACAATACGATGTTTAACGCTGGAGCTCAGATGATAACAGAGACAGGTGATCATCCCTCTTAGGGATAGGACATTCCAGGCTCCACCTGAAGGACCACCAGGTTAACCCAAGAGACCGCACGTCCTGTGACAAGTCAGCACCACCCCGACCACCACCACCCCAATCCGACACAGGAAGGTGCAATCACCTGCCATCAAAGATGCATGTCTCTGTCTCTGTTATCATCTGAGCTCAAGCGTTTGGACATCGGTCTGAGCACTCTCTGAGGTTCGGAGACCGGATTGCGGCGAGATAATGTGGGTGGTTACACCTACTATTGGTCTGGTCGCTCTGATGTTACCATCCTCAAGAGTTGCTGTAGCTGTGTCAATAAGCTGACCCCAATGAAATTGAGGTAACACCGGTCAATGAGCGTATTATGAAGATCTAAGGATTCGTCACTCTTAGGTGTCATTTCCCTGGTCTCTGTCTATGCTCCGACGAGCGAGTGACCTCACCGTGAAGGACACATTCTATGCCACGCTCGAGTCTTGGTTGATCAGTGCCCCAGACGAGATACACTTCTAGTCTTGGATTCAATGCATCGACTGGACTGATAGGAATGGTTATGAGACGGTGTGTTGGTCCCCATGGGTCAGGAATATGAATCAGAATAGCCAACTAAGTTCCTTGACTTTGCAAGAAGTCATGGACTTAGGTTGGCGGTTCATGGTTCAGCCCACAAGCTCATCGCTGACTTGGTATTCCAACGCTGGCAGTGTGGCCAAGGAGATTGACCATTCCTCGTTGACGGTCGCTGGAGATGATCCAGAACTGCAGGTCTACGGATGCTCAGTTCCTCAATACTGACCACGGCTTGTTGTAGCAACTCTAAAGCTGCCACCTAAATCCTGGAGAATGGTACACATCCCAGCCTAGATGGATGTGGCAAGGCCAAGGATGAAGAGTAGCTGAGGAGTTTGCGAAACGGCTGATGACATTTGGGTGTCTGGTGCTTTGGGGGTCCTGAAGATTATGGATTACTTCAAGACCACCTTCTGATGTTGCCGGTGGATGTCTGGAACTCACCGCAGGGCAAAGAAGAATTTTGTCTCTCGAGGAAACTGGATACCATTGACCAGAGTCGCAGGCAGGCTGAATGGCAGATGCTGAGCTGTCAGGGAGCTGAGGCGTAAAACTGTACGGCACTGAGGTGACAAGGAGGCCTATGTGCGAGGAATCTGTGAGGGGAGCATCACCTGGACAGGTGATTCTCGTCCCGCTTACAGGGAATTCGCGCATTGCGTTCATCCAAGCCATCCTCGGAGCACTGCAGTTAAGCAGAGAGTGGTAGCTCTTAACAAGAGTCTGAAGTGAGCCGCTGGCCGGTTACTTTGAGCGGTTGTACCAGCTGATCCACAGCTGTCGAGTTGGACGTCAATGTGTTACAATCCCTGTTGCTGACCCTCCAATCAATTGTGGTCCACCTTCGCTGGAAACACGGCTGCGGAACCGGTTGAAACAGGGTAAAGCTCCAGGATCTGTGCATTCATGCTGAACTTCTCAGGCTGGTGGAAATTCTGCACTCGTGTGTTTGCATGCAGTTTTGTGCTCTGCCCTGAAACAGGCATCATCCCAAACTGATTGGAAGAGGCCTTGTTGTCCCTCTCTGGAAAGGGAAGTGATCGCCAAGACTGCAACAACTACCGAGGGTGACGCTGCTCTCAGTGCCGGGCAAGGTCTTTGCTCGGAATTCTTGATAGGGTTCGCCACCATCTGCTTGAGCAACGTCCAGAGCAGTCTGGCTTACACCGAAAAGAGTCAACGATGACCTTCCTTGCTCTTCGTCCTCACCGAACGCAGACGCGAGTTTGGCAGGGGCTGCTTGCAGCCTATGTTGATCTCTGTAAAGCGTTCGATTCAGTGACGGGATGCCCTCTGGAGGATTCTTGGTCTTCGTGGGTGCCACCAAAACTGATCGATCTGATGTCTGAACTCTACTCGGTACTGAGAGTGCTGTGAAGTGTGGTGGTACCATCTCTGACTTTTCCAGTTGTACTGGAGTTCGTCAGGGGTGTGTACTGGCCCCACACTTTTCAGCACTTGTATGACTGGATTTTAGGAGGAGTCGGAAGATAAGCTGCGTGCATCGTTTGGAATGTCAAGATCTCGACCTTGATTTCGCAATGATGCAGTCATCTTTGGCGAGACTTAGATATCCTTTTGGGGCCCTCGAGTGCTGAAGAGGATCGAGCCGCTGGGATTACGGGTTCTTGGTCAAAACTAAGATCCAGGCTTCAATGACATCTTGGATTGCTGCTTCCTGTCTGTGTCTGTTTGTGGTGAGGATGTGAGTCGTGGAGAGATTCACTTCTCTCAGTGATATTCAGTTCTCTGCTGGCTGTGAGTCGAGGTCAATAGACGTCTAGGTCGGGCTGGGGAGTCATGGATTCACTGGATCATGGGGTTGGCGCTGCCGTACTGTGCGGGAGGACGAAAAGTCGGTCTTCAGGTCCTTGGTGCTTCCATCTTGCTCTATGGATGCGAGACTTGGACCCTGACCAAGGATCTGAGATGGAGACTTAATCCTTTGGTACCAGGTCTCTTCGGAGAATCCTTGATATCGCTGGTCTGATTTTGTCCAACGAGCGGTTGCTGAGAGAGACTCGATGAGATTTGTTACCTGCATGGTCCGTGAGCGTCAGTTGCGGCTGTATGGACATGTGGCCTCGTTTCCTGATGCTGATCCTGCTCACCAGATTCTCTCAGGGAGGGAGTCTCGTGAGTGGAGGAGCCAATGGCCGACCCCGTGCCTCGTGGTTGCAGCAGGTTGACCAGCATCTCAAGGAGATGGGGATGGCCTGGCATCTGCCTGGGGGAAGCCAGACGGAGGCCTGGAGTACCGGCGAAAGTGGACGCAGCGACGCGCTGTCTGGCACATGCTCCATACCTGACCTGACCTGAATGGTGCCTTGATCGACCTTCAGGGTGAGTCATAAGTCCCAGGACACATTTTAGCTGCTTAGCAAACATTGTTAACCTCCGCCATCGAAGATCGGAGGTTACTGTTTTCACCCTGTCTGTTTGTTATCTTGCCAAAACGAAGTTTTTGCAAGATATTTTAGTCAGTCTGTATGTTTTTTTGTTTGTGTTGTTTGTTTGTTTGTCTGTAATCACGAAAAAAAATTCTGCAGACCACAGTTTCATTGGAATTTTTGTAACTTCGCATATCAGAGGCCTATGGAGGTCCCTTTCAGGCCATAAAATTTTGAAGGTCAAGTCAAAGGTCAAGGTCACTTTCGCAATCAGGGTAATCGACAAAACCCTCATTTTTGAGTAATTTTGATCGGATCGTCTTCAAACTTCATGGAATATAGTTCATGTTCTGGCGCTCAGCTGATTAATTTTTGGTGGCGATTGGCCTTGACCTTCATGTGTTTTTTTTTGTTGTTGTTTTTTTTTATCTGTAATCACGTATAAATCACTCTGCAGAGCACAGTTTTCATTGGAAATTTTTGTAACTTCGCATATCGGAGGCCTATAGAGTCCCTTTCAGCGCATAAATTTTGAAGGTCAAGGTCAAAGGTCAGGTCACTTTGTCGCAATCAGGGGATCGACGAAACCCTTATTTTTGAGTAATTTTGATCGGATCGTCTTCAAACTTCATGGGAATATAGTTCATGGTCTGGCATTCAGCTGATTATTTTGGTGGCGATTGGCCTTGACCTTCATGGTAAGCGCTAAGGTCAAACATATTTGACCCCAAGGTCAAATTCAAGTTTTAGGAACCATCGTGTGTACCTCAAATTGAACACCTCGATGAGTGCTTTCTAGATATATCAAGCTTGAGACATTATGACGTGATTTGGTGACTTATGAGGCAAACGCATATTTTTTCATGGTTACTCTGTAGAACGATTCTCATCGGAATTCCTCGTAGGCAGATATTCCTCAAGGATCGCTCCTGGTGGATAGCAGCTCTGTTCACCTCAGTGTGACCTTAAAGAGTCACACGTGGTCACCTTTTGGCAAGATACGGATCACCTACGGGGACATTGTTTATTTTGTTTGTTTGTTTGTTGTGAACAGTAGTACGGAAAAACTCCTCGACGGATTTCGACGAAACTTGGTGGGGGATTAGGTATGGTCCAAGGATCATGCCATTAGATTTTGGACTTGGTCCAAAGTCCAATATGGCGCTATGGCGGCCATTTTGAAAAAATATTTGAATTTTAACCTCCGCCATCTTCGAAGATGGTGGAGTTACTGTTTTCACCCCTTTCTTGTTGTTTTGTTTGTTTGTTTGTTGTTTGTGAACAGTATTACGGAAAAATCCCTCGATGGATTTCGACGAAACTTGGTGGGGGTTAGGTATGGTCCAAGGATCATGCCATTAAATTTTGGACTTGGTCCCCCCCCCCAAAAAAAGTATATTTTTTGCATCTCTAGATCCAACCCCCCCCCCCAAAAAAAAAATTAGAGAAAAAATTTTTTTTTTGCATTTCTACATGTTTTAAGTGTTTCCAACCCCCCCCCCCCAAAAAAAATGTTGGAGAAAAGAACTATAAACTCTGTCAGCACTGTTGACATCATATTTAATGAATAAGATATAAGGTTCACTTGAGTGACCCAGCAGTATTGGCGGCGGAGGTTTTGCACTCTCCGCAGTGCTCCCCCTCTAGTTGTTTTTGCATTTCTACATGTTTAAGTGATTCAACCAAAAAAAAAAAAAATTTAGAGAAAAAAAATTTTGCAATTTTTTTCAAAAAAATTTCGATTTTTTCTACATGTTCTACTTAAAAATGTAGAAATGCAAAAAAAAGAAATCGAAATTTTATTGAAAAAAAGTTGCAAAAAATTTTTTTCTCTAAATTTTTTTTTTGGGGGGGGGGGGGCGGTTGGAAATCACTTAAAACATGTAGAAATGCAAAAAAAAAAATTTAAATATTTTTTCAAATTGGCCGCCATAGCGGCCATATTGGATTTTGGACCAAGTCCAAAATCTAATGCAATGCATCCTGGACCATACTAATCCCCCCACCAAGTTTGTCGAAATCCGTCGAGGAGTTTTCCGTTACTGTTCACAAACAAACAAACAAACAAACAAGCAGTCATAGACTGTACTTACGAAATCGTCAACTTGACCTCTGACCTTGTCTAATAAAAGCTGTCTCCAGAGAAGTAGCGACGCAAACCAGAAGTTTCTACGGTGATTCTGTACCAAACCATCAAAAATCGAATGTTTTGGATGTTTACCTCACTGTGACCTTGACCTTTCCGATTTTGACCAAAATCTAATCAGCGCTAGCCACCACCCTCCTGAATCACGTGGTGTAATTTGACATTGGTAGCTTCTTCCGTTCTCGAGTTATCATTTTTTGGATGTTTGACCTCACTGTGACCTTGACCTTGACCGATTTTGACCAAAATCTAATCAGCACTAGCCATCACCCTCCTGAATCACGTGTTTAATTGACATTGGTAGCTTCTTCCGTCTCGAGTTATCTGTACCAAACCATCAAAAATCGATATTTGACCTCACTGTGACCTTACCTTTGACGATTTTGACCAAAATCTAATCAGCACTAGCCATCACCCTCCTGAATCACGTGTGTAATTTGACATTGGTAGCTTCTTCCGTTCTCGAGTTATCGTGCCTACAAACAAACAAACAAACAAACAAACAAACAGAAACGGAAGTCATCAATATACTTACGAAATCTTTAGATTTCGTAAGTACAAACAGAAAGGGGTGAAAACAGTAACCTCCATCCATCTTCGATGGTGAGGTTAATTAGAATTGGCGGCTGATTTTGGAACTTCAGGTGGATATACCACGTAAAATCAATTTCTGTCTCAAGGAATCTAGTTATGACGAATGAATTGAGTATGTAAAGTTAAAAGTAAAAGGGAAAGTTGCCAAACTATAACTCGTGAGCACTGTTGACGTCAATTGAATGA
>CM068959.1:134368442-134379065 GCA_035128595.1 Eptatretus atami | reverse complement strand
CAACCAATGATGCAACCAGCAGCCACAGGCTGCACTCAATAGAGAAAGAGAGAGTAGAAAACAATGAAGAAAAGAGAATAATAAATAAAAGCTACAGCACGTCAGATTTATCGGCCTAGTCGGACGGGAGCGGCACGGCTTTAGTCGCCTAGTCGGAACGGACGACGGATTAGACTCGCCCTGAGCGAGTCGGACGGAACCGAATCGGATTATCGCCACTACACGATCCACGAACGGATGACGGATTTATCGGCCTAGTCGGAAGGACGACGGATTTATCGCGCTACGTCGGATCGGACGACGGATTTATCGCCTAGTCGGCGGACGACGATTTATCGGCCGAAGATCACGGAACGCGAACACGATCGAGAGATCTTATGGTCGTCCTGACTATCTGAGACCAGGTTTCTCAACCGGGTTCCCCGGAACCCTAGGGTTCGCAAGAATGCCTGTCAGGGTCCGCGAGAGCAAACAGGCTGGAGTAATTATGAATGAGCTTTCAGACTTTTGAAAGGCTTCCGTTTGCAGTCATTCCTAAATTGTCTCTCAGTGAAGATACAATTCCAACAAGACACATTGCCGTTACCTTTAATCACACTAAATCTATTGGCCCGCCAATCAGATATTGAACAAAGTGATAACTCGTAGTTTGGTATGCATATATAGGAGGCTTCAACTTCTATGATACTAGGTAATTCACCAACTTTTTACAGGTAAATAACACTATGTTAGTATCACGACGTATTCAATCCTCACCAGACAACGACATCTCAATATGGGCAAGTGGCGAAACGTCTCCCGCGTCAAACAGTGAGGCGGAATGTTGGACGTCCTGCACGCGACGATTCAGTGTAAATCATTGCACGTGAGGACATCGACACAAAGGGTATCTCCGCACTGTCAAAATGAGCTCTGTCACATTCCGGATCTTCTCTGTGCTTACCTCCTCCAGCCACGTCGAACGATCTTGTCACTCTCCATCCGTTTCCGTAATGCAACGTTGATTACTTGTGCAGTGTGAGTATAGGTCCTCTTTATTTGTCTTCTATGGAGAGTCTTACTTGTTTTATAGTTTGCTTGATCGAGAGAGTGAGCAGCACTAACGAGTGTTTGGCTGTCTATTTGTTTTACCTGAAGACACAGTTTGAATTTTGAAGGAAACTTGAATGTAATTTTTGTGCAACCAATAATACTAATACTCGTGTTGGAAGTGTTTCTCCAATTAGTCTATTCAAGAAAGTCAAACTAACAGCCGTTTGCATGTATTTCTGATTAGTGCCATCTAGATTAAATTGATGGCTCAATAAAAGGGGCTGCAGATCAGTTTACACGTAACACTAGTATCAGCAACAACAAAATAACTTATTATTTCAGTGACTACGAAAAAAAAGAGCTAGATAAATAATGGTAATATAAATTTTATGCAGGGCGGTTCCGCGAGTAGACAGAAAACTATTCAGGTTCCAAAAGGGTAAAGGATTGAGAAACGCCTGGTCAGAACTCTAGATATCTCGATCAACACTCTGTGCCGAGTTTCTGTATGTGACGTCAACGCTGCGATCGCTAGTACTTTTTATCCTTCACGGGGTGGGGCATCATGATTCTAGTAACTTTGAAAATAGAAAAGTTGAAAAGCACATAGATATCGAAATATTGCTCTAATTATCCCATTTTCTGATTTTTAATAAAAAAACTGGGTGATTTTCATAAGGAAGGTCAAGTTAATATATAAATAACCAGAAAGTTTTGCATGTCAGGGGACCTTTAAGCAATCTAGCAAAATTAAATGGGAAATTTCTAACAATCAGAGTAAACATTAAATTGTCGTTTTTAATGACAACCGATTGTTTTTTTGTTTGATTGTTTTTGTATTCCGAAACAAAGAAGCCATTGACCCAAGGCCAAAAAAATTGGATGCAAAGTCGAGGCTAATGGAACAGCAAGAACACAGAATGGATCAGGATGCAACAGAACAAAAGCAACAGTAGAAACATGGGGGGAACACAACAGCAGAGTTGAACTAGAAGGGCACTCGGTAGAGCGTGTACCTCCCCCACGTAATGCCTGATCCACGAGAACATATCGGGCCCAATACATTTTTGAGATATCACGCTATCCAGTACGATATCGTTTTTGGCCCGATCTCTCAATGGTGAAGAATCACTTTAAAAATTAAATAATCACCGTGTGCAGATCCGGATTCGCATCTTCACCAAAATCGAATCAATTCTTCCTTGTCACACACCCAACGTGTCCACCAAGTTTCATCCGAATCTATCCCCCTTCCGCCACAGCGCGCGGGGGGGGAGATAAAAACTGATCAATTTTTGCATGGTTTTAATTTGCCAGAGCTGTATTATATAATAATATTATCTTTCTACTAATCATAAATGGCAGTACCTTCTTGTCTGTTGCGTCTGTCTTTGTCTCTTTTGTGTAACAATACGCTCCTTGACAGTGAAACGATGCTTGATGAAACTTTACACACATATGACCTAACCATCAAGCTCCAGGATGCGCTAGTGGGCTTTCCATAAAATGAAAAAGATATAATATATATATAATATAATATAATATATAAAAAAAAAAAATAAAAAATATTCCATAAAAAAAAAAATGGCTTCGATAGTGCCGCCGGCCATATTAATCGTAACAAAAAGGCCTTCATGGAAACTGGGTTTATTTTGAAATACAAATGTTCGTATATTCGAGACTTTTTAAACATACAATTTCCTCCTGTTATTGGAATTCTCGACTGCCGTCACGGCCAACAGCTAACTGGCGATAGATCTGCTCATGAAAGAGCCAGGCACTGGTCAACGCAGAAGAAGAGAGGTCGCTTTACTGCTGATATATCTGCTCTATGAACGAGCCAGGGGCAAGCGAGTCGGCTTTGCAGAGGGGGGAGGAGATGGCTCGCCTAACTGCAAATATGACGTCACACCGAGGGCCAGGGAGAAGCACAAACACTTCCGCTTTCTATCCGGGTTGCAGGACATCAAGGGACAGTTGCCACTGCTGCTAGAACATGAGTGCTTCCAGGCCGCCTCATATGACCTCTCTGAGGATTAAGCGGGCCGCAATAGCCTTCTTCATAAATCTGCGGATTAAAGAAGCCTTCCTAATGTTTTCTCCATACGAACAACAATGCCTCAGCTAACTGCGTTGGAGGGAAAATAGGGGCCAATTCCGGGGTATTACCGGGTATTCAGCTAGTATATTATATATATAAGTAATATATATATATTATTTAATAATTATAATTGGAAAGGGTGCAATGTGCTCCTGAACCACGCGAAAAATACTGGACTATCCCCTCACCAAACTTCACATGCTGACAGAAATTGTACCCGGGAGTGTCCCGGTTGTTTTGTGTTAAAAGAATTTGTACTTCCGACTTTCCGGTTTCCGAATTATGCGTCACACGCTGATTATCGTTAAAACCGTTTAATTTTTCAAGTTCAGCCCAATTGGACATTGGCCAACGCCCATAACAATATATCTATAACATATGATTTTAGTTTGTTTTTGTTGTGGTTGTTGCTGCACGCAGCTAATCTCCTGAAAGGGTGAATATAGGAGCTAACCACTGAAACAAAAAAGGTCGGGATGGGCCCCTGGAAGGTATAGGCCCTCCTTGTAGCCAAGCTCGGCTGGGGGGAAGGTGTTGTTTTCCCTCACCACCCCCTTAGCTATGACATGCCATGGCCAATAGGGAACTATACTGTGCTCGGTCAGACTTGTATGAAGAATTAAATTCTTCCAAAAGAACCGGGCACGCGGTTGCATTCACCTAAGTTATATATTATATATATTAATTAATTTTAATACTATATTATATTATATATAAGTATAGCATGATCTTTCAGTGAAGATCACTTAAAAAATATCAAGATTGATCCAACTCCGGATCTCACCAAAATTGTCTCATTCTTCTCGCCACCACCGACCTGTCCACTAATCTCCGACTCCATCCACACTTTTGATTCTGACAACAACAAAAAACAGCGAAGGGGAAATAACTCCTTCCCTTCGTTGGCAGATATTTGAAAAAAAAGAGTATGGAATGGGGAATCAAAGCAAATCTGACAAAGAAACGCAACTCCAAAGTGGTTAGTGGTACGTGAAAACATTTTGTTTGGCCGTCAAATGGGGTACTGTTCATTCTGTGGAGATGGATGAAGAGGATGTATCTTCTCTTCCTCCTCCTTTTTGTGATACATTCTTCATCCTTTTCCCACATGTTCAAACATTCACATTTTTGATCTCCCAAATCCAAAACTGTCTTTCACCCGTTAACCACCTACCCACCTTTTGAAGTTTCATGTTCTTTGTCGCTGCTTCTTACCCCATCTTGCCCAACCTCTTTTCATACCTCTCCACGAGTGAAAGAGTATGCACTTGTGTTGTTGTGTGTACGGATATTCAAAAATTGGAGCCGATAAATTGCAGCGGTGGTGCGAAAAACTGATTCAATTGGTGAAATCCGATCATGGATTCCAATCTGATAATTTTGTAGTATCTTCCAACATTGATTGCAATAATATAAATTATTTATTAATATATTATTTTATTATTACTAGTATCACCGCGCTGCCCGGTTCTAGATTAATTCTCAACATATGACAGCACAGTATCATCCTATGCATGCAGTCATAAGGGTGAGGAAACACCCCTTCCCCCCCCCCGCGAGCTGCACAGCCTAACCTTCCCGGCCCTCCAATTTTGTTCTTGTTGCTCTATCTTTCACCTCAGTAGGTTAGCCGTGCAGACAACAAACAAGCAACAAACTTAATCATATTAGAATATTAATATGCGTTGGCCCCTGTCATTGCTAACTAAAATCGTACTCAGTGTGACTTATTCGGAACCGGGGAAGCGAAGACAACTCTGTTACACCGGACCTCCGTACATTCTTCAGCTGTGAGTTTTGGATCATCAGTTTTCGGTGCTCACAGAGCAAACCACAACACATCAACTTTTATTATTAATTATATTTATTATTATATACTAGCTAAGTACTAATACCGGAAATGCCTTTTCCCACGCTATAGATGAGCATTGTATGGAGATTAGAAGCTTTATTCCTCAATGTTAATGAGAAGCTTATGCGCCGTCACTCGAGAGCAGTTGAAGCGCTTGAACTCGTTCTGCACAGTGCAACTGTCCTTATTCTGCCAAAACCGACTAGAAATTACGTGTTGTTTCTCGCCCGTCGTGTACGCCTTTGCGTTAGCGCCCTCTTCTCAGCCGCTCTGCTGCTGCTTCAGGGAGACAGCGAAGACGCCTCTCTCTGCGTACTCAGCTTGCGGCTCATGAGATTATCGTAGCGTGCCGGCGTCAAGTCGACATTCAAATACAGAGTGTGAATGTTTAAAAGTCATCGAATACGAACTTTGTATTGCAAAAACCCTAGCTTTTAACATGAGCCTTGTACGATTAATACGCCGCCTTCGAAGCATTTAAAATTTTTTATTTATTTATATTATATATATATATACTTTTCTTTTATGGAAGCCACTAACCTCTAGAATGTTAGGTCGATGGGTAATTCATCAGATCGTTGTCTGGAGTATTGGTCAAAACAAGGCAGACGAAAGCAACGCAGAAGGACGCCATTTATATAGTAGACTTATATAACTATACGCTCTGCAAAAGACCTGCATTATCGTTTTTACCCGACGCTTCAGATGTTTACTGTCCCTCTCAGATTTCCTGTCTTCGTCGCTGTCCTCGTCCGTCGGCGGGGCGCACTTCTGGATCGATAGTACTAGCACCCTCATTTATGCATACCTGAAGGAAGCCTATTCTTGGCGTGGCTGATCAGGCGGATGCGCCATCTGAAAAAATGTTTTTGAACCGGCTTATTATTCATATTCAGGTCCCTCTTTGTCTGTTCAGTTTTAAAATGACATTTTCTATCTGACACATTTTCCAAATCGATGAAATGTAGATCTCTGCCCGCTGAAGCGTTTACCGAATCCTCCCCCCAACGAACATTCAGTCCGACTTCCGAACAGCGCCAAAACATCCTGCCATCGCACACACGCCTTCTTATACCCCCACACATCGCCGATTCGTTACATTATTCCCGGGCAGCTACGAGACTACTCCCGTCTTACACAACCGCTTTAATAAGAGTATTCGCACCGTGACCGATTTTTATCATCAAGCCATTCCGAAAGCTCTCAAACCACCCACATTCAAATACATCACCTGATCCATACTTACTAGTCACCAATCGCATCAGACATTCCTACTCAGATCGAAAGGTCGGATACTTGAATTCCTGTCTCCCAATTATATCTGATTAAAGCATCATCATCTTAGTACTACATGTCCAATAAATGACCTTGGCATATTCCTCAGGCGCTAACCATGAGTCAGCACCCACAAAGACCTTCATGAGCGCAGACAATTACTTACTATACCAAACTTTGGAGACATTGATTAAAATTAATCAAAATATTTCGCACCCCTAGCGGCGACTACTTGTGACCTTGACTTCCAAAAATTATGTGCGAAAGACCCATAGGGCTCTTATGCGAAGTACTATTCCAATTATACTTGCTCTCAGAGTGATTTATACGTGATACGACAAAAAAAAAAACAAAAAAAACACTTGAACAAGCCAATCCCACCAAAATTAATCGTGACAACCTGAATTACCATGAGTTTGGAAGCGATCGATCAAAATTTCTCAAAAATAAGTCGTGACTCCCTGGATTTGCCGACAAATACCTTACCTTGACCTGACCTCAATATTATCGCTATAAAAGCCTCTATTAGCCTCGATTGCAAGTTACAACCAAGAATTACTTGCTGCGACAATTAAGCGTTACAAAAACAAAAAAAAAAACAAAATAAAACTACAAGACTGACTACAATCTGCAAAAACCTGCAATAAACACATTTATTACATCGTATACAACATAATGCAATAGATGATGAAACACGCATGCAGTTATTTATGTGGACGAACACACGAGCATGCGAGCCTAACGCATATATCATTACAGTACACTTTAAACAGTCTACTAGGGACACGCCAAATCCACAATAAAGCAAGAAACCCCTTAGCAGGGTTCAACTGACCCTGCGGTATATGTCCCAGGGCTTGGGTTGCCAGGACCCAAGGCGCCGCGTTCTCCCCTCGTGACTGGTGGGCTCTTCTTGGCCTCCCGCTCCTCCATGCGGACCCCAGACTCCGCGTCCACCGGCTCGCCCATCCCCTCTCACCGAGCCCGACCCCACCGACTACTCCAGTGACTCCCGCCACCTGACCACCACCACTTCTGCATCGCGCGCCTTACCCCTGGTCTCCCTCCCTCTCCAGCCCCTCGGAACCAGAAGGGGTGATTCCTCGCCGAATCGGGCATTTCCCTTCCGGCGTCGTTTGTCTAGCTAGTTGTCGCTTATGCTCCACTCGCAGGGTTGGTTCTCTCCTGGCGCTTGGTGCGCAGTTTCCTGGGCGCCGTCGCCTCGTGATGCAGCTTCTGATTTAGTATCCCGAGTAGAAAACGGTGGTGTGGTGTCGAGTGTGTAACGTGCTGTTGTTTGTAGCAACGCAGTGGCTCTATTCTAACCGTTCAATCAGAGAATAGAAACAACAACACAAATCCCGTATTTGGAATCCGGGATCGCTTAGCTGACCTTTTGCTCCATTGTATGTTAAACGCTGTGCCGGTGTCATAAACACGATTGGTTTTATTTCTATCTTGTTGAATATTTACGATTACGCCGTGGCACATGAAAGGAATCGGAACAACCCACAAAACAACACAAATACCCATGGCAATTTGTGAATCCGTGTCATGGGCCCTATGAACCATTTTTGCCTTCCGTTTTTTTGTTGCTTTGTGTTTTTTTTGTTCCGTTTTGTTCCAATGGGATGAATAATGGCCAGGCCGGGAAATATAAAGCAGGGGGCTGGTCGTCGAGAACATAAAAGACAATAATATCAGACATGGTGTTATTCCCTCCACTGAATTTTAATAAAATATCTCGCATCACAAAAATTAATTTTTAATCGTGATTTACGTTATTTGATCGCTAAATTCCGAAGTAACCGAATTGGCGTAACATTGTGAAATATGTTTGAGGTAAGTGCAGAAGCGAATAAGAAGAAACATGTTCACTTCTAGTATATTTTCCAGAAGGATCCTGTTCTAGGCGGTGTAGTTGTTGTGGTGGGGGAAAGGTAATGTTGAGAAAAAAATTTTCAGATGAATCTTGTGCTAGGCGGTGTGGAGTTGTTGTGAAAGTAGTGAAGGTACTATTAATTTTTACAGATGAGCGTCCTGGTTTCTATGGCGGTGTAGTTGTTGTTGTGAAGGTAATGTTAGTAATATTATTTTCATCGCCAAAGAAACGTTTTTTGAATATTTAGGAAGCGAAGTGTAAAGAAGATTCTAACGTTTCTACGCTCTCTAGCTTTTGCTCTGGTCAATTCAAGTTGCGTGCTGTAGGTTCTGTGGGTTAGAGGTGTATGTTGGCGTTGGGGTGAAATGGGTGCAAGGATGGCGTTGGGTTTGTTAAGAAGTGCGGGGTGGTTGGGGGTTTGAAGGCGATGTCCAATAATAAAATAAGTAACAGTAAAACACTCTCCAAGATACAGCCCTGATAACACTGAATATGCCCATTAGACATACGGTGGGAAATCTATCATGAACCCAACATTTCCGCATAACGAATCTAAAGGACATTATAATGGTGCTCTGCGAATTCACACGCAACAATATTGTAGTTGCATATTGGCGCAGAAATGACGAACTTGGTCAAATACACAAGAGATTCCAGTTGGGTTTTCACGACCATAATACAAACAAAAACAAGTTCATAATCATTTTAAAAACAACTCTAAATGTTTTAAACTTAGAAAGAGTTCAGAAATCATTCTTTTGTGAAGACAACTGAAAATTCAATCACACGTTTTCATGTAATCTTGGGCCCATAGCTCTCACCAGTTCCCTTTCACATTGCTGTTGGGTGACTTTATGCCACTTCCTGGCACAACAAATTCAAGCAAGCTCGGCTATTTTTGATGGCTGTGACCATCCATCTTCCTCTTGAATCACATTCGCAGAGGTTTCAATGGGTTTCAGGGTCCTGGACATTGGCCTGGCCATGACAGCGGGTTCTTGAACGATGGCTGCTCCTCCACACACTTCGATTGGACGGCTGTGGATGGCATTGGAGCATTGTCCTGCTGGAAGAAACCAATCCTCAAGGAAGTTGGACATTGTCAGACAAGAGAAGCCCGAAACTTATCTTGAGCAAAGTCGAAAACAAGAGGAAAATCTGCAGTGTTCTAGTCCAGGCTACACCTTCGCTTATCATGAAGTCCCAATAGCAAATCTCCCGACAGCTCGAACACTCCCAATCAAATTCACCACCTCCAACATGCCCAGTGGGTGCGCGAGAACACGTGTGCTCTGTAGGCCTCTCCAGGCTCCGTCTAACATTGATCGACCAGGTGTTTGGGCAAAGCTGAAAATTGGACTCATCAAGAAGAGACTGACTTCCAGTCCCTCCTGTCGGTCCCAATCCTATATGCTATTTTGCAAACCTCAGCTGGAATGTCTTGTTTGCTTCGTCATTATGAAGGGCCTTTTTCTAGCTTTGCATCGACTTCATGGCCCTAGCCCTAGGAGCCTGTTGTCGACGTTCCTCGGCCGTGCACTCAACCCGCAGCTTGCCGGTATTCCATTTTTTCTCTGTTTGTAGGTCACTTGATGTCATCCCTACGGTTTTGTTGAAGTGGAACATTCAATGAGTTTGGGCGGTCATCCGTGTCAGGTGGGGAAAGTTCGTTTGCCCCTCTTCCAGTTTGTAATATTGTTGTCCCCAATGGTCTGCTGGCTTGAAGCCTTGGTTTTTTACGACCGAACGTCTCTTAGAAATTTTAGGAGGAATAGCAACGTGAGCGCTTTAACTGTATCCCTCTGCCAGTAAGCCAGATTATTGACTCCCTTCTTTCGTCACTCAAAACGCTTTCTCTGTTTCAACTCTTTTTTGGCATGGTTCAATAGTTTTTTTTTGAGTCCAATTACTTTTGGATGGTACTACAGACGTTTTTCGCCATCCCAGCTGGTCCTATTGGCAAGAAGGATAGGTGATGACCACAGCATGGGTTTTTATACTTTTTCCTTGTTAAATAAGAATTCCGGTCTAGGTGATTCACACTATCAGGACCCACAGAGTAGAATGGAGGTGTGCCTGTGTTGGGAATTCAACAGACATGGGAATGGGAATGGCTCCATACCATGTAGAGATGCTGGATTTAATTTTTTTGGAGTGGTCCTCTTATTTTTTCCGACGATAACTTAATATTATATATTATATATATTATATATATATATATATATATATATATATATATATTATTATAATATATATATATATCAACAATATCTCAAAAAGGTTGTGGATTGATTCGGATGAAACTGTCGGTGTGACAGGTATGCGGTGTGTGACGAGAGAATCGATTAGATTTTGAGTGAGCCTCCGGAATGCCGGATCCGACTACTATGAAATGTATTTAAGGGAATTCCTTTCACCATTGAAGAGATAGGGCTCAAAACCGATATATAAGCTGAATATAATCTCAAAAAGTTATGGACG
>CM068959.1:134330039-134347586 GCA_035128595.1 Eptatretus atami | reverse complement strand
TGGCGAGGTGTGTAAGCGTCATGGCACGTGGGAGTGCGTGCGTTGAATGGCGACGAAGACGGTGCCAGACAAGAGACAAGGGCCGTGTTGCGGCCGTAGCTATTTTGGTAACCGTGCCGGATTTGCACAGCAGCGCGCGCGTGGTCCGTGCTGTGCTTCGCACGAGGCCACCACGGGCGCACATACGCGAGTGAAATCCGGTCCGGAAACGCCCGCGGTGGATACAAGCCGACCCCGCAGACGGACAGAAGTTAGGCTGGAAATTGTGAATTTGGATCGGACGGGTTATCCAGGCGAGCGTGTGTGTAAAGCTCCGTGTGGCCTGCGCTGCACGCTCTGTTCGCGGAGCACGCGAAACAGCCTCCCCGATGCGTTATGCGTGCCCCGGCTTGCGCGAGAAATCGCGCGGGTTCGAGTGCGAGTGACGTCATCGGGGATTCCACGGCGCGGATTACAGGCGAGCAGAGCACATGTGCTCGCGTGGGGAACCCCTCGAAACGCGAGGCTTGCTTATTATGCGCAGTGGCGTCATGGCTGCACGCATGGTTGGGATCCGGCAGAAGGAAAATCCCTGCCGGATGTTACCGTCCGAGAGGAAGGGACGAGAAGCGCGAGCAGCTGCCGTGATGCCACGGGAAAAGAGCGCGGTTTGCGAATTGCCGCGCTGGTGCGCATAGGAAAAAAAAAAAAAGAGAGAAAAGCAAGCCTCACCACTTCGGGTAAACAGGATTCCTGGGCAGGGGGTAGGAGACCCCCTTGCTTAGGGCACAGGAAGACAACTAGTTAGGGGGATGGGTTAGTTTAGTTAGACCGGCTTCATGGGGACATGGGTTGTTCCTCATGGAGCCCGTGGAATGGTTAGTTAGTGGGAATTTTAGGATAGTTCTGAGGAGATTTTCGGGGTCGTTCGTTTCCTGCTTGTCTTCTCCCGTTTCTTCTCTGCCCGGCTCATCACCTTGGCTTCTGAAAAGACCTCGTCCCAGCTCCAGAGCTTCGGCCGTCGTCGCTTTCCGCAGGCTCGGACGGCGACACCAGTCTCAGCGACAGGGAAGTCAGCTCGCGCGCTCGTGGCAGGTTAGCCAGTACCCTACCTCAGCCCGACTTGATTCCTCTGGGCTGGAGGTCCCATTAAAGACCCCGGGGTCCATTTCTGGTCTGGTTGTGTGTGTTGTCTGTTTGTGGCGCCCGTTTTGTAAGTCTCTAAAAGTTGCATAAGTGCCTGTGCTGTATATTATTTGCATTTCTTTTATTCGGTATAAATCTTCCCTTGCGTGCTCCCGAACGATTCCCTTTTTATAATTTGTAATAAAAACCCCAATTGTTAAATGTACTCAGCTCGTCGTGTCGTTTCCTTCATTGGCTGAGCATGTCGTTCGTGCGTGTGAGGGATTAGTCGACCATTGCCAGGGTCACAAGATAATCGGGCCAGCGGAATTCGGCGATATCACCGCTAGGCTACGCACACGGAACGCGCCGCTTAAGCAGCTCGCTTCCGTACAAGTTCCGCCGAGGGTGAAGTACCCTGGTAGCTGGATCACGTGGGTACTTAGGTAGGTTGAATTTGCATTAACCCTACCCCACGTGATTCCCAATTGGGTATTCGGTCCAAGAATAAACCAGGACCCGTGACCTGACTTACCGGGGCCGGCGATCTGTAAATTCGGGCGTCGAGCGAGACTGGCCACTGCTTCATGGGGTCGTGCTCATTGGGCTGACGCGCGGCGGGAAATCTTCACATATTATATGTATATTATATATTATATTATTATATATATATATTATATATATATATATATTATATTAGTTAGGCCTGTGAAATTCGCATACATCATAAAGGTCCATGTAGGTGAGTATTTCTGAAGTACATGTGTAGTTGCTCCAAACCCGTTGTATAAGGGAATTAATGTGATTCATTCGGTGCTGCGATACTTGAGTTAGGCGTTTTTCTGTTCTGCTTGTATTTTCGAACCAACCAATGCCTTCAACGAACAACGCACACCACAAGCAAAACGTAACAACGCACGCACCGACTCTAACAACCCAGCCTCGCCACTCACAACCACGCCACATCTCTAACCGACGCGTACTACACCACGAACGCATCTCTCGGGCGGTCTACGTACGGGTTTGCCGCGTATGAAGGCGTCGAACGGTCTTTCGCCTCGTCCCCACAAGCGCAGGTGGGAGGAACGAGAGGGAACGCCCCCTCTTCTGGAGACGCCTGAGGAAGGTGGAGCCGAGAACGGGGCGTGGCTGCCGGGACGTATAAGAGGCGGAGGCGGCTGAGGCTTCTCTACTCTTCTTCGTCGATGCTTCTGCTTGGAGTTTTTGGTTCTCTCCTGAAGGCGTGAGAGGCCGTGTGGGGCGGGCTGCGAGGCGCGGCGGAAGAGAAGCTCGCGGACTCGGCGGTGACGGTCGCAGAGCGACTTAAACACCACAGGCGAAGCTCGACTTCCATTTTTCTTTTTGGGTTTTGTGTGAACGTGTGTGTGTCGGCGCCAGAGTCCGGAAGTTGAATGTGTAAGTGGTCCGGTCGTCCTGCGTAGTCGGCCTTGTAGCTCTGCGTCTTTTGTTCTCACGTGATTATATGTGCTTCCTGGACTTTGCTATAAAACGGTGTGCTTTGGTGTCCGTCTGTGTAAATAAGAAATGCGCCTTGTTGAATTTCTCCCCGTGTCGCTGGCGTCCTTCTTCGTTGGGTTCCTCTTGGTTTCGAGTAAAGGGTTCGTCGTGGGCGGCGGGCCGCCCGATAAATTAATTCTGACCGTCAGGCGACGATAAATCGCTCGGCCTTATCCGTTAGCCCCGGAACGAGCCGCTTAAATGCGGATCGTGTCCGAAGTCGGCTGTGGCGAGGTACACCCGCTCGGAAGGTACCCGTGGGGTACTTAAGTATATCGACTTTCGGCGATTCACCCTATTCTCCGCGCGGGTAGACATGCGACTGGGTTGTGTGAGGCCGAAAGGAGAGGGTCCCCGTGACTGGATCCCGGCGTTAGCCGGGGAGGGTCACGAACTGAATTGTTCCGTCGGATGGGCGAGGCGGTCGCAGATTCGAGTCACGTGGCCGATCGCACCGCGACGGGCGAATTCGCAACACTGGTGTACAGGAGTGTGATTCAAATCCTCCTGTCTCCAGCTAAATTATAGGGAATCGGTCCAGGGGGTGAAGGAGCGACGCCCCGATTCTCAAATTACGAAGCGAGGTAAATTGAAACCCCTTACATGGAAATAAGATGGCGTCCTAAGGCGAGCGGGTGCCGGGGGTAGAATGTATTGTGTAGTAATGTGGATCCATGCCCGGGATGGTACTACCTTGTTGTAATGTATGAATCACGAGGGAGCTCACCTCATCTGCTGAGCACAGGACTTTGCCAGGCAAACTGGGTTCCATAATGGCGGCGCGTCGCCCCTCAAGCGAGCACGGAGCGAGCGGCTAATTTGGTCTGCGAATTGGCCTACACGAGCGAGCGCTTCCAGAGCCATCGCTTTCAAAGCACGTGGTTATGCAGGATGGCAGGCGGACATTAGCGGGCTCAAAACAGTTGGAAGAGAAAAAATGTGAACATGATGGGGAGTTGGAACAATTGAAGGAAGAGATAGAAGCAGCAATGCAGGAAAAGGAAAGCTGAATGGAAGATAAAAGAGGAGAGAGACAGCTGGAGGAAGGACGGAAGAATTGCTGGAAGTCTGAAACAGTTCAAAGAAGCTGCAGGGAGATTGAGGGAGGAAGGAGAAAGGAAAACAAAGCTAGAAAAGGAAAACGCAAACAAGAATGAGGAATTGGAACTCTGAAGCAGAGGTAGGGAAATTCCTTTGAATAGGAATGCCTGGAGGGTAGAATAAGAAATTGGAAAGGAATGGCAGAAAAAACTAAAGAATACAGCAAAAAGGGGACGAATTGGAGGAGGGAAGGCAGTGGAAAGAAGAGATGAAAATGAGTGAAGAAGCATGCAATTGAGAGAGGAAAGAAACGAGAAAGGAGAATGAAACGTTTAAGGAACCACACTGAGCAGATTGACATTAGAAGCAAAGCAAAGTTGGAGTGTGCGGAGATGAGAAAGGAATTGGAAAAGAAAGCTTCTGAGTTACAAAACGAGCTGAGGATGTTGAGAGAGGAAGAACGAGAATGGAGAATGAAACGTTAAGGAACGCACACTGTACAATCGAACAGCTGAAGCGAAGGCCAGATTAAAGAATGAATGCAAGAAAGAGTTGAAAATGGAAGAACGAATGAGACGAAGAGGAAATCGATCATGAGGGAAACCCGAGATTGCAGAATGAGGAACAGAAAGAAAGTGGAATAGGAATACAAAGACAAGGATAGACAGGAGAAATGAAATCTGTCAGTTGAAAGAATAATGAGATGTCAGAACGAGAAACAAGAAAGACAGTGGAATAAAAAACTGAAAGAGTATGATTTGAAACTGAACGACAAAAGGAAAAAAATAGGTTGGAATACGAGAAGTTGAAGGAGCAACTGAATGAAGCAGGAAGAGAAATGAGGCGATTGAAGGACAAACGAATTGGAGAGGGAAGAAGAGAGGAACAATGGGATAGAAAAAAAGAACATGAGCTGAGGTTGACCAATTGGAAAGAAAAGGCAAGGCTGGAGGTTGTGAGGAGATAGGCATAAGAACAGCGAATGAAACAAAAAGGGAAATTAACCACATGAGAAAACCATGAACTGCAGAGGAAGGGCAGGAGAAGAAACAAGGAAGAGTAATGAGACAGCAGCAAATGAAACACATAGAAGGAGATTAACCAAATAACAACATGAACTCTGGAGAGGAAGGACAGGAGCGGAAGCAAGGAAGGGTAATGAGAGAAAACGATGATAACAAAGGAAGGAAATGAGCCAATGAAAGAAACCGATTGAGATTGGAAATGAAGAGGCAGAGAGGAAGAGTCGGGAGAGGAAAACAAAAACTATACGAGTTTGAAATTGATGAACTGAAGGAGAATGAAATTGAAGGCCAGAGAGGATGGAGGAACTCCAGCAAGAAACAGAAACTAATAAATGTATAGACACGAGGTGAAAGGAATGGGAGGGAGAGAAAAGAACAATTAAGATCTGAAAGCAGGATGAGGTATGCGGAGATCCTGAAAGAGCAATGGAGTGAAACAGAGGGAAGGAGGAGCGACTTAAGGAAAAGCAAGGTTGACCTTCGTAAAGATAAGGGAAAGACGCCAGAAAAAGCAGAGTCTATAGACACGAGGAGACAAGAAAACTATAAATGTATAGAGGAGCGCGGAGACAGAAAAAGTAGAGGAGAGACTGCATGTAACGACGGGAGTTAAAGGAACAGAAACACACACACAGGTAGTGGGGATAATGGGGGTGAGCTCGTGGACTGGTAGAGACCCGTGTGAGCAGCTGGATGGTGCCTCCAGGAACGGGGGAGGGGAGTATTGCCCCCTTGAGGCGATCACGACCAAGGTGGGTTTCGGTTCGTGCAAGCGGAGTTGAAGGGATGAGTGCTGTGGATGGTGACGTTGCAGCTTGGGGGTATAAGGGCCCCGGGAACCCTTTGTGTGAGGAACGAATCACCCAGTTGTGGTTGTCCCGGTGTGGTGGTGCAGGTGTGAGTGGGTCCCGGTGTGTGGAAGCGGACCCGTGTGTGAGTGATGTGGGTGGTTAAGTGTGCCGAGTTGCGTCCTCCCAGCACGCCGTGTGTGGATGAGACCAGAGGGTGAGTGCCCCACGTGTGCAGTGGAGGCCGTGTTGTGAGTGGAGCCGGGTGTGCGAGGAGGTGGCATGCGTGGGTGATGCGGCGGTGTGTATGAGAGAACCGTGTGTGTAGGGTCTCTGTACTGTGAGGGAGATGTGGTCGGCAATGCGGGAGGCATGCAGCCGGTCTTCCCGGTGTGAATGTGAGTGTGTTGAGTGGAGTCTGTTGGCGTCGTGAGAACGCAGGTGTGCGTGGAGGGTGTAATGGCGACGGACGACGGCGACAGAGAGACAAGGCCGGGTAGCGGCCCGTAGATGTTGTGGGGCGCCGGGTCCACCCAGCAGCGAGCGCGCGGTCCGTGCTGTGGCAGGCACGAGACCCCACGTGCTCGCCTTGCGGAGTGAAGCCCGGTCCGGAACGCCAGCGGTGGATTTGCCGATCCCGCGGACGGACAAAGTGTAGGAGGATTATGGATTTGGACCGGATGGGTTACTCCACGCGAGCTTGTTGTTAAGCTCCAACGGGCAGAGCACATGTGTTCGCGTGGGAGCCCTCGGAGTGCGAGGTTTGTTTTTGGGGTGCGCGGGTGACGTCATGGCTGAACGTAAGGGTTGGAATCCGCAGGAGGGGTATCCTGCGGATGTACCGTCCAACGAGGACGAGGTACGCGTGCAGCTGCATGACGTCACGGGGCAAGGTGCAAAGAGCGCAGGCTGTGAGTTTGCCGCGCTGTGCTGCGCATAATTGGAAATACAACAAATTACCGAAAGCAAGCCTCGCTTTCGGGTGGAACAGGATTCCCGGGTAAGGGGTGAAAGACCCCTACCTGGGACAGGATGGCACTAGCTAGGGGGAAGGTTAGCTTAGCAGACGCGACTTCATGGGCAGGGGTAAGTCTCATGGAGTCGTGGAATGGATAGGTAGAGGGATTGTAGTGAGCTTTAGGACTGGGAACAATTTTTGATGATTTGGAGACAGAGACAGACTTGGATGTGTGTAGTGGGTGACGTAGCTTAGCTACGTAGTGTTAAATGGAAACGTGTGTAGTTTAAGGGATGAGTGGGAGCCCGAGTTAGTTAGGGGAGGTAGATAGAAGGATGGCAGAGATCAGCGATGAGTGTGTTGAAGAGTTGGTGAGTTGTGTGGAGACATGTTGATGTGAGTGCCAGCGGGTCTGTGTGAGTGGAGCGAATGTGGAATGCATGGTGCGATGAGTGATTGGGGAGAGTGACTCCCGCCCAAGGACCCCGGGGTCAGTGTAAAGTGAGTTAGTGGGTTAGTTAATATTGACAAAATGGAGGTCGTTTTTGCTGTTGTGTGGAATGTAGGCTCGATACCATTTGGAGGGTGCAGGAGCCCTGTTGACGGGGCTGGGAGCGTGGGCTGCGAACGGTGAGTATCGCTGAGTGGGTACCCGGCACCGGCTAGTCGGCCGTGGTAGGCGGGGCCTGGGGGCGCGGTGTGTAGTGGGCACGGGGCGCCGCTTGGTGCGGGGGCGCGGAGCGCCGTTGGCCGCGTGGCAGTGTCGTGGGCACGGGTGACCCTCGGAACGGGGCCCGGGGGCGCCAGCCTGCCCGTGTGCGTTTCAGGGGAGTTGCCATGGGGGCCTCCCCGGTGTTTGGGAGACTGGTAGGCTGGAGGCAGTGTAGTGCCGGCGGTGCCATCGTAGGGGGTTCGGCAGAGGGTGCGTGCTGCCAAGGGGAGCCACAGCGCCCAGCCATGAGACGTGTGAGGGCACAGGAGGAAATTCGAGGGCGAGGCCGCAAATTGTAGGACACCAACACAGCGACGGGAATCTGGGTTGTTAAACCAATAGATTAAGCGAGAGGCGCTTGTTAAAGCCCCGGGTAGTTTAAAGGTTATGGATAGGGTAGATTAGGAGTGTACCCCTCCGCCCATCCATCTTCGCTCTCGTTGTGGGCGCTGGACCACTTTGGGTTAGATCGCTGAAGTCTGGGGAGGCATCCTGAGGCTTCGTTGGGCCTCGACACAGGACAGCTCTCCCTATTCCCCCTGGAAGGACGTAGGGTTGGGAGTAGGCTAGGAGACGAGATAGGTTAGCCGAACGGAGACAGTAAAGGGGTTAGGGGACGAATTAATGTGGGAGTAGGAGTAAAGATAAAACAACAAAAAAAAAATTAGTTGGGGCTAAATTGGTTTTTGACAAATTAAGGGGGGTATGGACTAGTGACAGGCAAAGGCGATAGTGGGAGGGAGACAGTGTAGGTCCGAGGCCGCCTTCCGAGTGGCCAGCACACCCACTCCTCCACAACCTGCACTGCACGGCAGAGGCCGGCCAACTTCATCGGCAGCTGTTGTGTTACTGCGGCCTGTGCCGGCCGATCGTCCGACGGCTGTTTTTACTGCAAGGCCTGTGCCGGCCATTCGTCTGCCGGCTGTGTTCGCCTGCAGCGCTTGTTCTCAGCGTTTTGCCTGCAACGGCACTTTTCGGCAGGCTGTGTTCGCTGCTCACTTATTGCCATGCCATACCCACTGCACAATCTTGCGTTTGCCCCGTTCAATTTTGCTTTGCCCCTTGTTCAATTCATGTGCGCCAGGATCGCAAGCCGTTTTGCAAGCTGCAGGAACTACCCTGTTGGCAGCTGCAACACGGGCTGCGTGGCGGCCCGTGCACCGATTTTCTTTGACTCTTACCTTTTTCCTGCAGAGTCCATTGATCCTGGCATGAGTGTGTAAATTTTAAAGGTTAAGGCTAAGTTGTGTATTGTGTAATGTAATATGAGTGCGCCCCGGGCATGTCTGTCATAGCGCCGCAATTCTTTATTTAAGTCGTCGTATGAGTGAGTTTGTTTAGTTAGTTTACTCAGCCTCAGGTTATTTATTTTGGGGACACGAATACATGAATGTCGCACTCAGGGATCCGTAGGTAAAACGTACTAGGGGAAACTACACATGATGGCACGATAATTTGACGACTCGGGACGAGTCTGTAAAAAGGGGAGGGGGTAGTGTTACGGCTGTGGAAATTCCGCAAACATTCATAAAGGTCCCAAGGTGACGGTATTTTGACAGTACATGTGTAGTTAGCTCCAAACCCGTTGTATAGAGGGATTAATGTGATTCATTCGGGCTGCGATACTTTGAGTTAGGCGTTTTTCTGTTCTACTTTATTTTCGAACCAACACACTTCAACGTCACAACGCCAACCAACAACACACGCTATACGAGCACCACTCTAACAACGCCAGCCCCGCACCCTCACAACCACGCCACCATCTCAACCAACGCTTACTAACAACACGAACGCTCCTCGGCGTCTACGTAGCGACGGTTGCGCGTTGAAGGCCGTCGAACGGCTTCGCCTCGTCCCACAAGCCGAGTGGAGGAACGAGAGGGAAACGCCCCCTTCTGAAGCGCCTCGAAGGAAGGTGGCGAGACGGGGCGGGCCGGGCGTATAAGAGGCGGAGGCGGCTGAGGCCTCTCTCTCTCTTCTTCGTGATGCTTCTGCTTGAGGTTCTTTGGTTCTCTCTGAAGGCGTCGAGAGGCCGGTGCGGGCAGGGCGCGAGGCGCGGCGTGAAGAGGCTCCGCGGACCTCGGCGAGTGCGGTGCCAGGACTTAAACACCAAGGGAAGTCAATTCCATTTTCTTTTGGGTTTGTGTGAACGTATGTGTTGTCGCGCCAAGTCGTGAAGTAGAATTTGTAAGTGGTCCGTGTGTCGCGTTAGTCGTTGTTGTAGATCTGCGTCTTTCGTTCTTATGTGATATTGTGGCATTTTCTGACTGTGCTATAGTCGTGCTTTTGTTTCACGTCTGTGTAATATAATGCGTCCTTGTTGAATTCCCCCCCCCCCCCCCCCCCGCCCCCCCCCCCCCCCCCCCCCCCCCCCCCCCCCCCCCCCCGCCCCCCCCCCCCCCCCCCCCCCACCCCCCCCCCCCCCCCCCCCCCCCCCCCCCCCCCCCCCCCCCCCCCCCCCCCCCCCCTCCCCGCCCCGCCCCCCCCCCCCCCCCCCCCCCCCCCCCCCCCCCCCCCCCCCCCCCCCCCACCCCCCCCCCCCCCACCCCCCCCCCCCCTCCCCCCCCCCCCCCACCCCCCCCCCCCCCCCCCCCCGCCCCCCCCCCCCCCCCCCCCCCCCTCCCCCCCCCCCCCCCCCCCCCCCCCCCCCCCCCCCCCCCCCCCCCCCCCCCCCCCCCCCCCCCCCCCCCCCCACCCCCCCCCTTTCCCCCGTGGTCGCTGCGTCTTCTTGTTGGGTCTCCTCATTGTTCACGTAAGGGTTTCGTCGTGGCGCGGGCGCCGATAATCTATTGAACCGTCAAGGCGACGATAAACGCTCGGTTTCCCGTTAGCCGGAACGAGGCCGTTAGCGGATCGTGTGAAGTCGGCGCTGTGGCGAGGTACCACCTCGTAGGTTAACCATGCGGGTACTTAGGTATAATCGACTTTCGGGCGATTCATCGCCTATTCCCGCGGTAGAATCGCGGACTGGGTTGTGGTGAGGCGAAGGTCCACGTGCCGTGACTGGATCCCGGCGTTAGCCGGGAGGTCACGACTGCATTTGTCCGTCCGGTGGGCGAGGCGGTCGCGTTCGATCACGTGGCCGATCGGCACGGCCGACAGGGCGCGAATTCGCAAACAAATATTATATATATATTATATAATATATATATATTATATAATATATAATATATTATAATATTATATTTTATTATATGACGACTTTGAGAAGTAGACACATGACTTTCTTGATGGCAATGACACCAAATCACTCCTATTCTGACAAAATTAAAACGGGTTGTCCCAGAAACAGTCAGTTTATGAATTCTGACTCAACCAGGACTCATCTCTGAAGAACAGAGCCATGCAGGAATCGTACAAACTGGCAAGTAGAGATGCAGCACGAGGCACCTCTTGAAATTAAATGACGACTCTTCGACAGCTGAAGCTCTTCATTGGTGTGACTGCAGAAGTCGGACAGAAAGGAGGACTCTTTTGTGGAGGAACAGCACTGTGGGATTAACGATGACTCTAATTCTTTGGCATTGATGAACGCTCAGCAACACGCTAAATAATGTCAATCATTCGATTATGGGTTAATATTCTGCTGATGAAACAATGCAGTTGTGTTTGCAACTCCCTTTAGAGCATGCATAATTACTCTTTCTCCAGTTAACCTACCAACTTAAACATTCATCTCTCACTCACACACTCCAGATATTTAAAAAACAAACAGAGAAAATTGCCAGACACAGCCAAGTGTATCCAGGAAGTATGTGTTTGACAATCTGCATCGATTTCATCATAAACTATCACAAATAGTTGTCTACACTTCTTTCACCTTTCATCTTGTAACTATTGCTCTTACTTACCAGCCAAATTCCATTACATTCAAATGCTATAAAATGTTACGTGACTTTTAAAAAGGAAGATGTCCTTTGCCCAATCATGCCAAAAGAGAAACCATTACTTAACAATGACACTTTGATTCTACCCCGTTAACCCTCCCCCAGCCCACCTGTCCTCTTTCCAGCCTAACTTCCTGAAAGTTTGCTTCTGTATCCATCTTGTCCATCCATAATATCCCTTATCTTCAGTCTTTCTCTATTTTGTCCCTGAACCTTCTTTCTCTATGGTCTCGCTTCTTCAGGAGAGCCGTATTATATTCTATATGTGATGGGGAGTTAATAAATCTGACTTTCAGAGGTTCAGGGGTAGCAGACCGAGCGTAACGTTCGTTATAGATCCGACATTGCTTTTTTCTTTTTTACTTGGAGAATTCCTTTCTAAACCTTATTATAGTATTAATGGCGATTTACAGTTATAACATAGGTGATTTTCACTGAACTGGTTCGCTACGTTCATGACCAATGGATCCTAGTGTGGTATGCTGATGCAGAATCAGAAACTGATTTGGCTATGCGACACTTACGCCGTTGCTAAGCACGGGATTTGGATACTTTGAAATTTAGAAAAATCTAAAATAAAAAATTATTTTTCGAAAATCAAAAAATCGGGCCACGAGGACTGTGGGCAGTAACAATCAGCCATATTGTCAAAAAGTTCCAGCCGGATCCTATGAAAACTGTCGGAGAAGAATAGACTTGAATGAACCCTGGTCGCAAAAACAATAAAAACAAAGTCGTTTTATATCTCAGAGGCTAGCATCAGATATCATAGATAATATCTGATGTTTGGGAGGTTATCGGTAGTGCTGTCCACGTTTAGTGAGAAGAATCGTTGCTATGCGACCCCTACTCCTTGCTAGCAACGGCCGAAAAACCTCCTAATGTGGGGTATTTAAGAAAAAACAATGTGCAGGCATATACCCTTTGAAGCTAGAATCATAGAATTTATCTCGTGCTTAATCCGTCATGGGATTCCTGCATTCTTGCAACGCCATAGCTCAGTTTCTATTGGGTAGTCTACCCAATGTCCGTTCTACCGCTATTGTGTGTAGTATATCGTGTATAGTATATATTATACCAACATACATAACAGCCGTAGGTGGGATGGTCGCGAGCATGAAAGCTATAAGATATAGAGCAAAATGATGTCATTAGCGGATAGGGTAATCACTTATAGATTATACATAATCTCATCCAGTTCCATCACTGTATACTTCGGTAGTCCATTTTGAAATAAAAGTACGAAAAGAGGCGTGTTTTAAATGCGGAAAATCCCCAAAGTTAGCAGGGGTGCTGTGGAGCGGTCGTTCGGAAGGAATGAGATCTAAAATCGAAAATGGCTCGATCCTTTGTCGCGCAATGTATTCAGACGCTTAGGTGTGAATTTCTGACCATTCGATCACAGAACCTAGGCGGAGGAGTAGTATTTTGGCGGCGAGGCACTCCAGCTCTCGATATATTAATCGCATTTTTCACTGAATTGACCTTACCCCTGAACTAAGCGAATCGGTCAATATGTCTGAGCAAAGTTGTAGGTACTCCATTGAGTCAAAAGGCAGAATTTTACGCCGTAAGTTTTCATTTAGCTTGCTGCACTCACCATGATCAGCTAGGGGGCTTAATTCTTCTGATAAGTCTTTTCGATTTAACGTAAGCTTCTTCGCGCATACCTAATTGTAGGCGCTCCGGGTAAAGTATTCCAATATATACACAAAAATGGAATATATTTGATAGAGCAGTCCCTGTAGATGCATTTGTGACAAATTTCATAACTCCTACGTGAGGAGTAATGGCTATTGCGGCATTGATTTCTGCGTAGATACGGTCGGACTTCGATTTTTCGGATAGGTTTTCGGTTGTATGCTCAGGGTAACAAAGGCTCATCTAGCACTTTCCAAATTTCTCAAGCACTTTTTGCTCATCTCCGAGAGCTGAGTTTGGAGTAAATAACACAAGCCACGTTTACAAATTATGCTGATGAAAACCGAAAAAAGACAACATCCAATATCGTAAAGACATACGTACCTGGCAAGGGTAATATTTATCGCGGACCTAATATTATATATATAGTGCTATGCAGGTTCGCTCAATACTTAGACTATACCTGAACACAATTCTAATAAGTGGATGGATGTATGACATCTGCTATCCTTCATGGTGCGTATTTTCATAAGATCCTTAGTCTATGGGAGATGGATATTTGTTCCTATATACTGTATATCTCAGTAGTCTAACACACACACGTAGGTCTTTCCACCACAGCGATGCACTCCACCACACACACACACACAAGACTAGCGCAAACGTAGTGGACCCCACCTTCTAATTAGGGACTTGATGCTATTTTCAGTGAACCCCATTGCTGACAGGTGTATAAAATCAAGCACTATGGTCCATGGCTTGCATAGTTCGTCCACTACGACAAGATTGGCAGTCTAAGTGGTGCGCGTACTGAAGAGCTCAGTACTTTCAACATGGCATCAACAGAGCTATAGGGATGCCTAACGAACTTTCAAGTCTATGCACGCGTAATCATATTCTACCTCGATTCCAGCTGCTGCGTATGTGACTGCCAACCGGTCTAATTTGTGTGATCGTGTGTGTTATCTTAGTGCAAGTGGAAATCTCTAGTCTCGGAGCCACAATCAGCTCAGAGCTGCAAAGTGGTTATATGTGCAATCAAGAGCTCACAGATTGGGACTGCGTAATCTGTCAAACGAGTGCTGAAGGGCCGTGTAGCTTATTGTGGATTGCAGAAATCGTCTGTCGTCGGTTGCAACCTCACGACGAGTTCCAAACGTGTCTCTTGACATCAGTTACAACAGATGTTGTGTGAGTCAAACACTAGGTTAGGCTTATTTTATATTTATAAATTGGATTTGACACAGTTCTCAGCTTTATTGGGTCGGATAGGTTCGAAATATAATATATAATATAATTCAATTTATATAGTAAAATCTATATTGTTTATGATTTTTTCGATGTTTCATGGAATGAGCAAGGGTCATGTGGGGGGGAAATAAATATAATATCCCGGATCAGGAGGAGTAGAACACATTGAAGATGGAAGACCATATCAATATGCTGGATGCCCTAGTGTTACTGTTCATCTGAATGGTGAAAACAATTAACAGCGACAAGTCTGAGACGCAATGTTAACGAGCGGTATCTCTGAACGATGTAGATTGTTTCACATTGAAGTTAAGGCATGAGACAATTGTGTTAATGTTCTGACCGCACGTTTAAATGAATACCAATCGATTTGTGGTTGCAGAAGTGAAGAGTTATTAACAGAATAAATGTGAATAACCCCGGTTTCTATAATCACTATCAAAATTTGACCTTTGCATACCTTTAGAAGGTCACAAACATGTGTGTGGAACCATTTAAGATAAGGCAAAACAGGATCGTGCTCATACGCTTATATGGAGTTAGTTCGGACCGAAGAGGTCAGACAACCCGTGTCTGATTCCCAAACAACTTTGGGGAAAATTTGACCTTGTGTGAACTTTTAAGATTAAGCTGTCAAGGTCAAGTGCATTATGTATTTTGGTGCAATAAACTTCGCTTCTGGAACATTCAGGCAAATTGTGTTTGTTTTTTTCCTTCTTGGGCTGAAGTTAGTGAATGTCGACTAAATTATATTTATAAAATAGTCGTTATTTAAAATAAATCATTAATAATTTTTAATTTTTTAATTAAAGAAATTGTATGTTAAAATAAAAAATTTAATTGTTCTTATAAATATAAATCATATTTATTTAGAAAATTTTAATATTTAATTCTCTACATTAAAAATTTATAACATACTTTATGTTTAATATGAGTAATTATAATAAGTATTTATAAAAAATTGTTTTATTTGGATTTTAAAATCTTATAAACAATTAATATAAAAATATTATTTATATTTAAATTAATTAAATATAATTGTTATTTATATAATAAATATATAAATTAAAATTTTTTTTTTTAATATTATAAATAATTTTATTTTTTGTTATTTAATAAAAAATTTTATTTATTTTTATTTGAAAGTAATAGATTTTTATAATAATTTTTTTAATAAATATATCAAAATATTTTTTAAAATTTTATTATATTTACATTATATAAATTTATTAGAATATCTTTATATACATTATTAATTAAATTTTTTAATTATTTTAAAAAAATTTTAAAATTAAAATAAATTGAAATTTATAATAAAAATTAATTTAATTAAAAAATTCTATAAAAAATATTATTTTTTATAAATTTAAATATTATAAATTATTTTAAAAATATATCAATAAAAAGTTATTTAAAAAACAACTTAAAATATTTTTTTTATATAATACTTTATTTATATTTTATTAAAAACAAAAAAATTTAAATTTTTATTTTTTAAAAATAATTTGTTTTATAACTTTTCTAATATAAATTTTATAATTAAAATTTTTTTAAATATTTAATAATAATTATATGATGGGAAAATATTATTTTAAAGTAAAATTTTAAATATAAAAATAAATTTAAACTATTTTCCTAAATTAATTTTAAAATAAAATTAAATATTTTGTAATATTATTGTATTTTATAAATAAATTTTTTTTTTTAAAATAGAATAAAAATATTTCAAAAAAAATAATAAAAAATTTTTTTTTAAACAAATAAATATATCATAGTTATGTGCATTTCGCACTCCTCGGATTATCCACTTTGATGAATAGTTCGTAAAAACTACTGGCTGAAGGGGGCACCACGGAGAAGGTGTTTGAGAAGAGCAAATGGTTTCAAGACTTGAGGTGAGGGATGACCTCAAGATTTATGCATAAAAAATATTGTCATCCTAGCTCTCAAAGTATTGGGCCGGTCGTATGATTTTACGTCAAAATTCCTGCAATTTTTCTGAAGTTGTGACGCTTGTAGACCTTAGAACTTACGGGAGAAAATGAAAGTCGAGCTCACGTGGGGCATTTGACAGTGCCATTGGGCTAACCAATATCCCATGGAAACCCCTGTCCAGATTCGACAAACCCCCTCGGCAGAAGATGGATTTTTTATGTCAAAATTCGCATTGCGCAAAATAGCCAAATTTATAATATAAAGGCTAAAAATGTGTTTTTTGTTTATTTCATTTCGGCAAACTATAAAGTCAGCGGATCTGTAAACCAAGTTATAAAACAACTAAGGCCTTAGTTGAGAGCTTCATGAAATGGGTTTCCATGGCCGAGCAGCCGCACACAAGCCCAAGATCACCATGTGCAATGCCAAGCATTGGCTGGAGTGGTGTAAAGCTCACCACCATTGGACTCTGGAGCAGTGGAAACGCGCTCTTTGAAGTGATGAATCACGCTTCACCATCTGGCAGTCCGACGGACGTATCTGGGTTTGGCGGATGCCAGGAGAACGCTACATGCCTGAATGCACCGTGCCAACTGCAAGGTTTGATGGAGGAGGAATAATGGTCTGGGGCTGTTTTTCATAGTTCGGGCTAGGCCTATAAGCTCCAGTAAAGGGAAATCTTAGCACTTCAGCATACAATGACAATCTAGATGATTCTGTGCTTCCAAATTTGGGGCAACAGTTTTGGGAAGGCCCTTTCCTGTTTCAGCATGACAATGCCCCCATCGTGCACAAATTGAGGTCCATACAGAATGGTTTGTGGAGATCGGGTGTGGAAGAACTTGACTGGCCTGCACAGAGCCCTGACCAAAATCCATCAAACACCTTTCGGATGAATTGGAACGCCGACTGCGAGCCAGACCTAATCGCCAACATCAGGCGCCGACGCACGAATGCTCTTGTGACTGAATGGAAGCAAATCCCGCAGCAATGTTCCAACTTCTAGTGGAAAGCCTTCCAGAAGTGTGAGGTGTTTCGCATCAAAGGGGGACCGACTCATATTGATGCCCATGATTTAGAATGAGATGTTGGACAAGCAGGTATCCAAATACTTTTGGCCATGTAGTGCATATATATGCTTTTTTTTTTTACTTCACTCAAGTACAAATACCCAACAGACTTGGATTTTCCATTTTGCCAAGTTTTCTTTCAAAAACACCCCAAAATTTCCCAACCAGCTCCATAAATATATTTTCCCATAATAGTTATTACTAGGTTGAAGGAACGGATAGATAATTTGCAGCAAGTAGCAGAATGTGATAAATTTGTAAATAATAGTTGGTTGTGGTTGTGGATTGAGGTTGCTATGGATATTGGAAGTGGTGCCGGTGCAGCGGGGGCAGGCGGTGGTGACGGTGCAGCGGGTGAGATGCAGGAAGGGAAAAGTTAAACATATTCTGTACCAATGCCAGAAGTTTACAAACTAAGATGGAAGAGCATGAAGCCAAAGTAGATCGTGAGGAGTACGATATAGTTGCAGTGAGTGAGACATAGTTTAAGGAGGAGAGTAACTGGAGGACAGGATTATAAGGCTACGAGGTGTATCGGTGTGATAGGAAGGAGAGAATAGAAGGAGGAGGAGCAATCTGGGTAAAGGGCCGCATTGCATCAAGAGAAAGGGGTGACA
>CM068959.1:134245652-134308670 GCA_035128595.1 Eptatretus atami | reverse complement strand
ATTCCCGTTACATTCAAATAATCTTTTCATATAATTTTCAGCATTTCGACAAAGGTAGGCAATTTCAAGATGGTTAATCATAATTGTTCTGTTCTGAAATGCAAATTGGACAAATGGAAATGGAGGAATACGAGAAATATCCATTGAGGATAGGTGCTGAGTTCGTAACATTTCTTTTTCGTACAAGCGAACAGCGGCTGTGGACATAACACACACAACAACACACACAGACACACACACACAGACACACACACAGACACCACACAGACACACACACAAGACACACACACAGACACACAGACACACACAACACACAGACACACACACAGACACACACACAGACACACACACAGACACACACACAGACACAACACAGACACACACACAGACACACACACAGCACACACACAGACACACACACAGACACACACACAGACACACACACACAGACACACACACACAGACACACACACACAGACACAACACACACAGACCACACACACAGACCACACACACAACACAGACACACACACACAGCACACACACACAGACACACACACACAGACACACACACAGACACACACACACAGACACACACACACAGCACACACACACACAGAACACACACACAGACACACACACACACAGACACACACACACAGCACACACACAGACACACACACACACAGACACACACACACACACAGACACACACACACACACAGACACACACACACACAGACACACACACACACACACACAGACACACACACACACAGACCACACACACAGACCACACCACACAGCACACACACAGACACACAACACACAGACACACACACACAGACACACACACACACAGACACACACACAGACACACACGACACACACAACACAGACACACAACAGACACAGACACAGACACACACAACACACACAGACACAGACACAGCACACACAGACACAGACACAGACACACACAGACCAACAGACACACACAACACAGACACAACACACACAGACACAGACAACACAGACACAGACACACACAGACCACACAACACAGACACGACAAACAGACACACACAGACAACGACACAGACACACACAGACACGACACACAAGACACAGACACACCGACACAGACACACACAGACACAGACAACACAGACACAGACACACACCAGACACAGACCACACACAGACACAGACACACACACACACAGACACACACACACACAAGACACACACACACACAGACACACACACAGACACACACACAGACACACCACACACAGACACACACACAGACACCACACAGACACACACACAGACACACACACAGACACACACACAGACACACACACAGCACACAACACACACAGACACACCACAGACCAGACACAGACACACACACAGACACAGACACAGACACAGACACAGACACAGACACAGACACAGAAACACACACGCACACAATGCTTCACCTTTTACCAATATATGCAGGAAACGGCATGAATTTTGGGAACGACGGCATCATCTTTCCGATTACAGACTCCAATAAATAAATTACCAATCCTGCCATGTTCACACGAGGTAATTCTGCAAGGTTCAGAGTCCACTCACTGGCAGCGATGGTCAAAGGTTTGGATAGAATGTGCCTGTCTACGAACCTTGGGGGCCTTGCGAGGTTCGTCGACCTCGCGGCCTCGGGGGTTTGCAGGATAGGGAGCTGCAAGCTATATCACCTTTTTGGCCGAGTTCAGAAAGTTCTCAAACTCTTTTGTTGTGCAGAGGCACACGTCCCTTTCTCGCCGGTACCTTTCCAACTATTTTCAGCTTCTTTGAGAAACTTTGCGAGCCATTTTAAGTAACAATCTCTATCTGGCAGACACGATATACGTTGGGCTGTCCTGATGGCCCTTATTGCTCGAAGTTTCTGCAAATGTGCGCCAAGCATTCCGAGGTGGATTACGTCATTTCCAAAGTTGCGTATCGTGTGTCAAATCAATTGTTTATGACGTTAGAGACTTGAAATGTCTTTAAACGTGTACCTCAATGTCAGCACACCTAGTGGTTGAAGTTCATTTTGAGTCTGCACTAATTGAGTGATAATTTTGTCATGTTGTTTTATATATATTGTTGCGAATTCGCGCCCGCCGGCGTGCGGACGGCCACGTGACTCGAATGGCGGCGCCTCGCCCACCGACGACAATTCTGTCGTGACCCTCGGGAACTATCGCCCGGAGCCAGTCACGGTGGGCCTTTCGACCTCACCACGATCGTGCCAATCGGCCACCCGCGTAGGATAGGGTGTTCGCCAAACTCGACCTACCTAAGTACCCGCGCGGATGGTAAACCGGGCGATCGTACCTCGCCGCAGGTCGACTCCGGACACGAACCGCTTGGGCGGCCCGTTCCGTACTATCGGGATAACGAGCGGTGTTATCGTCGGCCTCGACGGTTCCGATTAATTATCGGGTGTATTAAGCCCACTACGAACCCTTTACGTGGAGCAAGATGGAGATTCAAACGAAGGAAAGGACGCAGCGAAACGGGGAACAATCAATAACATAATGCACATTTATTTCACACACAGACACAGAACAAAGCACACATATACAGCCAAACAGAATCAGAATGCACATATATCAAGTACAACAAAAGAAACAATGACGCAGAGATACTACCGACTACGCGACACACGGCAACACTTATACAGTTCTACTTTACAGACGGCGCCGACAACATTTACTCAAAAGCAAAAGAAAAGGCCACCCTCAAAGAGAAGGGGCAGACGGGGCCCGTGGGCCAATATGTGCGCGTGACCTGAAGGAGCGGCCAGGCCGCGAGACCGGGGGTCCTACCCGCGTCCTTGTGACGAGCCGCTAAGTTGCTGTGCGCGGTGCCCCGACTTCGTGCTCCTTCGCGGGTTTCGTTGGCACCGCTTGGAGTGGGGTGGGACGGGGCCCCTTTGTGCACTCTCTCAGCGGGGGAAAAAGGGGGGATTGTTGATGCCCTGGGGAGGAGAATGGCTGGCCGTCCTGGGTCCCGCGACGAGCGATCCCACGCCGACCTTGTCGCCGATCGCCGTCGTCCCTGCCTCGGACCCGAGCTCCTTGGCTCTCCCCCAATTCTCCTCAGCCGACTGCAGAAACCCTTGATGCCTTCGCCACCCGACTCGACTCCGCTCTCCAACCCGACTTGACTGCCGAAACTCTCTGCTCCCTTCTCTGCCGTGCACTCGGCGTTTATATAGCCGGCAGAGAACCATATGCAAAATTTCCGGATCAGGATGAGCTCGGGGGCGGAGCCACGCTCGCCCATTGGATGGAGGTAAAGTTGGCGTGAACCTCCCCTGATCCTAGAATTTGCATATTTCGATTCCATACAGACGCGCCTCGAGGCGGGGCCAAGCCGCCCCGCGCTTCCTAATTGGACGGATCAGAAGTGGGCGTGTAGCATTCTGATCGAATTTTCCCTCGGAAAGGCGCTATTTGCACTCGCGGCTCGGTGCGTATCGCTGAACGAGCCCAGGACAGCCCAACGCTCAGTGTTCACAGGTGGTGCTTTGATGGTCATGGTGCCGTTTGGGAATGGCATGATGCGATGATGTGGGAGCGAGTTGTGACGGTAAAGGTCGTGGCTGTTGGCGTTGTTGTTGTTGTCTGAGGGTGGGAGCGTGGTTGCAGTTGGTGACGATGGCTGGCGTGGTGGTTAAGGTGGTTGCGGTGTGATGGCGGTTGGGACGTGGCTGGTTCAAAATAAAGATAGAACAGAAAAACGGCTAACTCAAAGCGTCGCAGCCCGAATGAATCACATAAATTCCCTTTAGACAACGGGTTTGGGCTAACTACACATGTACTTAGAGATACCTCACCTACGGGACTGAATGGTGGTTTGCTAATTTCGACAGCCGTAACAATATATATATATATATATATATATATATTATATATAATAATATATATTATATTTATATATATATATATATATATATATATATATATATATATATGTTGATTTGTTTTTTGTATTGTGATTCCTCAATGTTGGTGTACCACCAGATAGGTGTGCAGTGATTTGATTTTTATTTGCCATAAATTGTGCACAAATGCAATCCTGTGGCTGTGTATCTGATCTGTGCCCTCTTCCAGGAGCTTTTCCAAGGGTCGTACACGGGCAAGCTCTCTCGCAATCTTAGCTCCATCGCACCTGAGGCAGAACCAGCGGCTCCTCCTTCCATATTTCGCACCACGGAGTCTGACCCGGTTTGTGGCATTGGGGTTTTCAGGTTATTTCACGTAGCTAATTATAATTTGAAGTGTCCACGGCGTTAATTTTCCTTTAAATATATCCATTGTTATAATCTCATTCAAAGGGAAGAGCCATTTGAATCTTCAGAATGAAATACTTAACAGGCCTCATTGTAATTTGTGCCTGCAGGCCAAGCATAATCAGATGCACCTGGGAATGTATTACACAGTGCCGCCAGAAGATTTTGCTGTGGTGTTCCCCCAAATAAGGCCAAAGCTGTATGCCCAACAGGTGGGTACAGAAAGGAATGATCAAGTTGTGAGAAGTGGGGGGGGGGGGGGGTGTAGAGATAAGCAACTTCCTTTGATGTACGTGTCCTTAATATATTACTCGTATTATGGACACACCTATCGGTATACTATATCATCAAGTTTTTCTGAGTTATAGCATGTTCACGTATACCATGCCATGCTTTGCAGGTTGAAGCCTTCAATGAGGCTTGCATAATGATTCGTGAGCCTGCCTTGGAGCTCATTTGCTACCTCTCTTCAGCCAATTACTCTCTCCCTGCCGCTCGTTACCTCATCTGTATCCTTGAAGTCACAATTACCACCATGTGTTTCCTGATCTGGAATCAGTGATATGATTGTGTTTGTGTCCGTTTGTTTGTTACGTCTGTCTGTCTGTCTGTCTGTCACACGATTTTTGGCTACAGTTTTCAAGCGATCGTTTTGAAACTTTTTGTGTGTGTCGGTGACCTGCCAAGGACAGCAACGCTTAGTTTTGGTGTCGATCCGAATCCGGATCCGGATCTGAGAATTTTTGAAGTGATTCTTCACCGTTGAGAGATCGGACTAAAAATGATATATAGCACGACATCTCAAAAAGTTGTGGACGGATTTGGATGAAACTCGGTGCACAGGTTGGAAGAATTGATGGAAGAATTGGAAGAATGCTTGGAAGAATTGATTCAATTTTGGTGAAGGTCTGAATCCAGATCTGGTGACGAGAATTATTTAATTTTAACCGATTCTTCACCATCGAGAGATGGGGCGAAAAACGATATATAGCACAACATCTCAAAATGGTTATGGATGGATTCCACAGAAACTTTGTGGACCGGTTGGGTGTGTGAAAAGGACTAATAGATTCCATTTTGGTGAAGATTCGAATCCGGATCTGGATATGAGAATTTATTCAGGTGATTCTTCACCATTGAGAGATTTGGCCAAAATCTATGTATAGTATGATATCTCTAAAAGTTGTGAACGAGTTAAGACAAAACGAGGTGGAAGAGTTGGTTAGGTGACAGTTATAAACCCGACCCAGTTATAAACTGTAATCCTGGTGTTCAGCAGGCATGGTGATTCATCAACATGTGTGCCATCCCTTGAATGGACATTAAACTGGGCTTCCCATCTGCCCGCATCAGTTGGTAGATGCTAGATCCCATGGCGTCCTTCATGGATATTAGGCGAATTAACACCAGCACCTTGAACAGTTCCAAATTCCTGCTCTAACCTAAAGGGGGCACTAAATCAGCAGCACATCAGTTTCTCACAGCCACAACCATGTGCTGCATATGGAAGAATAGATTCATCGTAATACCCTGAATCAATCTGGCATCTGTTGTTTGTTTAAATGCATGATGACATGCACCTCCTGTTCCTGTTAAAGTACCTCTGACTCCATCAGAGTGTGGCATGTTCACATCTTGGACGTTTGACCTGAAAGTGATGCAACACAAAAGCTTAAAAACGATTTATGAACCAAGGTACAACTTTGGATGGAACACCAACACAATGTCAAGATGCTTAACCCTAACACGATGCCAATCAGATGGGAAGAAAGGCAGTGGGAAGAGCATTACGCTGAACCACGTAGTGCATTACTGTGCAACACAGGGCTGGCTAACAGTGCACGTACCTGACGGTATGGAAAAACTTTCCTTTGTGTAGATGGTGTCTTTCCTTTTGACTCACTTGCCAAGCTAAGGTGCGTTGTATCTGATGCCAGGTTAGAGTTGAACTGCACGATGACACTTGAAGAAATTTAATACCTACTAGATGACCCGTGAACCCGTTGGGTTCCTGTTGTGACAGCGGTTGCTAAGAAAATCATTTTTGAAAAAAAAATGAAAGGAAAAAGATAGCTCCAGCGAACTATACCGCTGAGGTTGTTTGCATTGATCAAATTCTCCCAAAGAGTAGTTGACTGAATCAGAAATTGATTTTTTAATAATTTTTTCGTTGCCTGATTTGAACGAAACTTGACACTGCACACCGCAGGAGAAGGGTGAGTAAGGTGGCCCTAAATTTTTTGCGCTATCATGTACTGTTTTGGCTGTATTTTGGGAACATACATACATACATACATACATACAAGATGAGAGTTTTTGTCATATTAATACCAATGTTACTGGATTTTTTTTTTTTTTAAACACATGCCCTCAACCGGAAAAATTAGTCCATTTCAATCCCTTCGCTTTCATGCTCGTCTTGGAAATGTTTTCCTGCATGGCCGAAACATTTATTGGGTTTTCAGCAAACATACCGCTTGCAACTTGTTCTCAGCCCGGACGCGTCAATCGTTTCTCTACAGCTCACCTGTGGGTGAAAAACTGCAGGGACTTGCTGCCGTCCACTTACCGCCAGGGCCGTTATGACCAGCCAACGCAAGCAGTGAATTGGCTGAAGAAGTTCCGAATCAGCAATGAAAAGTTCCTCAAAGAGGTAACTCTCATGTTACACTCTCACTTTTATCCTACCCGACATTTGACTTTTTCATTTTTACCTCCGCCACCTAAGGTGGACGGAGGTTATGCTTTCACCCCTGTTTGTTACCTGGCAAAATGATTTCACCAAGTATATTGGTCTGTGGTGTCTGTCTGTTTGCCACACTTTTTTTTATTTTTTGCACAGTTTGTTCTGAAAATGTTTTGTGTAGGTAAGTGACCAGCCAAGGACAGTAACCCACATTTTTGGTCAGGATCCGGATACTATAACTTTTCAAGTGATTCTTCACCATTGAGAGATAGGGCCAAAAATTCTATATAGCACGATGTCTCAAAAAGTTGTGGACGGATTCGGACGAAACTTGGTGGACAGATTGGATGTGCGACGAGGAAGGAGTCATTCAATTTTGGTGAAGATCCGAATCTGGATTCGAGGACTTTTTTCATTTTTTAAAGTGATCCTTCACCATTGAGAGATGGGGCCAAAAACTATATATGGCATGATATGTCAAAAAGTTGCGGACGAGTTATGACAAAACGAGGTGGATCAGTTGGTTAAGTCACATGAACAAGCCGATTCCATTTTGGTTCAGATCCAGCCCATCAGTGGGATACAAAACGTGAACTGCTCGGCTTGGCAGAGCTATGCGCTCCACCGAGTGCTGTTCTACTTTGTTCTGTTTTGCCAAGCGTCGCTCTGAGTGATTTTTCATTTGTTTGTCTGCCTGCTTGTTGGTCTGTCTGTTTGTGAGCAGGATATCTCAAAAGGTTGTGGACAGATTTGGATGAAACTTGATGGACAAGTTGGGTGTGTGACAAAATCGAATTGAACGGATTTTGGTGAAGATCTGGATCCGGAAAGCTTTTGAAATGCTTTGCAATGCTCAAGATAAAGCTCTTGAAATGTCTTGACTGAAAAGGACAAAGTCCCAACTCTGTCCCCTTCTGTACCCTTCCCACCATTACAGAATGTTCCCTGCAGCTATGCGGACATCTCCCTTGCCATAGTGGAGACATTTCTTACTCAGCTTGACTCCTCTTCCACAACATGATTGCACAAGTGCTCTAATCATCAGTGGCACAGCTACCCTCTCTCGTTTCTCTCTTTCACATGTCCTTCGATGATGGGCAACTTCTTTCCATCTCGGAAAGTTGAGAACATCGCTCTTATCCAAATGAAAAGGTTCAAAAACAGATCCCATCAACTACAGACCTATCGGCCCTCTCCTTATCATAAGCAAAATAATGGAGAACTCCATCGTTGCAGCCAACCTCAAGCGCCATCACTTCTCTTACAACCAGTTTCACTTCCGACCTGGCCATTCCACCATGGATATGTTACTCCTGACACAGCAGTCAAACGATTCACTGAACCACAAGCAAGAGGTTATGGCCATCTCTTTGAATATATCTCGATCCTGTGATACTGTTTGGCATCCAGCCTTGATTTTTAAGTTGTCTTACTTTGGTATGCAGGCCCCTTGCTCAAGTGGTTGTCTTCGTTTCCTCAATGAGTAGAAACACCGGGTTGTATCCATTCCCATGATCCTACTCTTAAGGCCGGGGTGCTACAAGGCAGCATCTTTGGACCTACATTGCTTTTGATTTATATCAGAGATCTGTCTGATTCTCTTGAAAACCACCTTGACCATTTTTGTGACGACTCCGCCCTGTGTCGAAAGATACGTCACTATTGTGAATTGTCGGCTGTTATTGGGAATCCGCCTCCTGCGTTCGGCAATCCATTCAGCAGACTTGGAAAAGGCAATCTGCTAGTCAGCTAGATAGAGCATTATGTTCAATGCCGGCAAGTCACACGTTCTTACAAGACTTGTTCTTCATTCGTGTCCAATCCACTTCTCCTGACAGTTAGTGGAAGAGGTGCAGTCCTTCGAACCCCTTGGCTTCACAATCTACCATAACCTTGACTGGGAGGCTCAAACTGTATCAACCAGCCAGCATCAAAGGCTAGTCGCCATCTGAGTAATCTCCATAAAGCTAAGGCATTCATCCTTTCATCACGGTGTACAAGGCTTTCATTGAGAACTCCATTGAGTATAGCTGCTCCTGCCTCCCACCTGCTCCTCTTGAGGTGGTCGAACACAACGTCGTCCACCCGATTGCTATCTTTAGGCAGGAGGCGGACTCCCAAGATCTGTCACTCCCAATAGATGCAAATTGGTGGGCTGTATTTTATACAGGTTTACACCTGGCTTTGCTCCTGCCATCTCCTACCTCTGTCTTTCGAAAGTTTCTCAAGAAACAATCACCTGCTCACCCTCCCAAAGTCGAGGCTGATTGTGAAAGCGAATGGTCAAGGCCCAAATTTATTTGCCTCCTTATTCCTCCGATTGTGGCATTGTCTCCCTGTGGCCATTGTCTCATCCTCCTCACTCAAGCCTTTCAAATGTGTTGCCCATCACTACCTCATGTGCTCCCCCTATGGACGTCCACAATCTCATTGACACACGCTGATTATTTCCCATTCTGTTCCTATCTGGACCATTGTTACTCATTCTTGTGTTATTCTTGCTATCTTCTCCAAGCCCCCCTCCCCACCCCTAATATCCCACCAGGATGAGGTCGATCGGTGTGTGAATGCACCCCGGAATAATTTTGGTAATAAGTCGGCCGATTATACCTCCATCGAACCAAAATTTTAGCTACTTGAGAGAAACCTGCCAGCAAACAATGTCATCGACACACATAAATCGAAAAGATGATATTTTCTGAAATATTCAACTATATTTGTGCTTGGGGGTGTAAAAGTACCCCAAAGGACAGAATTAAGGTTCAGTACATCTAAGTACCGTTTGTAGTATACACAAGTACATCTATTAAGTACACAGTACAACTTAAGTACTTCATGGCCTATGTAGTACAATTTGAGGGCGTCGAATATGAAATAGGCAAAGCCTAGACACGAACGAAGAACCGGAAGGAAAGTGAATAAATGGAAAATATGAACAGAAATCCAAACCTCGTTCGTTTCCGGTATCGCCTCAGCGTGCATTAAACACAAACTAATTTTTATCTCCAATTTGTTATCCGAGTTGTTGAATGAAAATAAATTGTTTTGACTTTTATTTTGGCGAATCGACCCACAATGCAATGTGAACAAACATGGCGGCCTTCACCGTGGTGCCGTAAGTGGTGGCGTAGTCGACACAATTTCCAAACTATGGTGGGGTTGAAAGTTAGATCATCGATTTTGGTTAGTGAGATCATATACACGTGCACGCACGCACGCACACACACACACACACTATCATGGCGGTTCATGATTCGTGAGGGGAAATTTTTAAACGTTTAAGAACACGAATGCACATGATTACAGTTTCATGAACAATGTCAACAAGTGGAAAAACAACAGTAGGTAGTGTTTACAAGTTTTCATTTACTTTTGATGTGATGATGATGTATATCAGAATCCGGTGTGAGTCTCTCAAGAGGACGCAGGTAAGGGTGCTGAGAAGTCGTGCACTGAAGGGGACACAGGTGGGAGTCCTGAAGAGTTATGCACTGAAGGGGGGATGCAGGTTAGGGTGCTCTTGGGAGCAGACCCACGTACACTTAGGACCCATGATTGATTTGAAACAATGAGCACAAAAGTTCATGAGCATGAGGAATCACAGCAGGTCAAAGCTGCGAGACAAGAAGAAAGAGTTAGGCCCAGGACATGCTGCGCAGACAGACCCGTGCAGGGGATTGTGGGTAGGGCGGTGTCACGAAGGGGGCTGTGGGTAGATGGAGGAGAGGTGGGGAGTATGACCATTGTTTGTGGGGGATGGTGGTAAGGGATGGTTTATGCCCACAAAAAAACCACAAGTAGCTGGAGCACAGAGACCTGCGACAGTCGAAGCGGGTCACATTTTATAAATCAAAATCATGAAGAGCTGGATTCTGCGAATTGCCAATCCGCGAATGTCAGGGTTTTAGGAAACTTACTGGAATGTAGCTTATTAAAATTATCACCAACATATGATACAATCTTTGCTTTCAGCAAAGAAGTTCAACTCCACATCAAATGTACATTCTATACCTACGGGTAAATGGCTATTGCCATAAATACTCGTATATTAAAATTTGGCCAGGACACCAGCACACAACGGCCTGCTACTCCGTAATCTGACTTGCACGCACGGATTCCATCAAATGGGGACAGCAGGATCGCAACATGAGAATGTGTTTCTTTATATTATGTTAAATATATTCGTATAATAATACGCTTTGTTCGTCCATCCTTCCATGTGTCCTTTCCACCCATTGGTCGGACAGTTGGTCTGACTCCACCCACAATTGTAACCTGAAAAATCATACAGCACCAATTTGGTGCGATGCGAAGCCAAAGAGATCTTCGGAGTTGTCATATTCACAATCGCCATGCCCTCCCTATAAGTTTGCCCTTCAGTGTAAAACAACCAAGTCGACTGTTAAAAGGATCATCAAACGTCAAAAGGTTGGAGCCGATATGCGTCACGGGCCTCATGAAGGCCACAGTAAGTGTAGGCCTATGGCTTCAATCCTTAGGATTCAGGCCTCTGGTGTCAGCCTCTGGACCAGTGCAATTGGACTCTATCCGAGCTATATAACTACGATGTATTATATATGCACATCGGCAGTGGGTATGTTTTTGCTTCAAACCCGGGTTATTTTTTTATTTTGGGGAGAAATCAAGGCAGCAGTCTGTTGCCTATAGGTAGTTTTCGATGACGTCGTACTTCCGGCCCGTTCACTGGCCGACTACCATTTTGGAGCTGATGGGGAAACAAACAAAAGCACGTACAAAACGGATCATTGATGTATTTTTGTTATCGGCACGATGGTGACTTCTAAAACGGCTTCAAACTTTGCTAATACCTTGGACAAGGTCAGTAGAGAGAGAGATACCAGGACTAGATTAATCTAATCGACGACACAGATTCCTACACAATTGACAACACCGAGTGGTCTGGTGACGTCGAGAAGTGAGCAGGCGTCACATATCCAGATTTTGTAAACTTTCTGTTATGTTCAAGGAGTGCCTGTACCTGAAAGCAACTCAAATCGTACAGAGGACTGGAGGCATACAATGGGTTTGTTTGTGGATGGGTCCAGGGTGTAACCGTGCACCTGGTCAGTGAACTTTATGTACACACAGCGAGAGTAAGTACTGTAGTGCACCATGTTGTAGTTGTTCCGAATTGTAAATTGTAGACCGACCGACTTGATGTTTTAGTATTGAGTGGAGGAATTGACTTATGAGTGAGCATAAGCATTCATGTTTGGGAGATGCAAATGTCTGACATACAAAAAAAAAAAAATGAATCTGGGTCCTTCACGAGACCTTTTATGCAGCCCATAAGAGCGTAGTAGCTCACCATTGTTGATAGGATAAGGAGCTTAATTTTCACTTGACGCATTGTCTTGCCTCTGGGACGTTCACCTCCACAATGGTGGACAGCTGACGTACCGGATGTGTAATGACACGATGAAGACTATCAATCCACCGCCAAAATAACTATGTGGCACTCTCTTGAGCAAGGGCTTTTACCGCGGACGTTCCACAGGTCCTTGCTATTATTTCCCACTATTTTCTCTTAAACGACTCGACCGGGGACCATAAACCCCATGTCATTATCAAGGTCTTTCTCCGAGGAGTTCCAGGAATCTCGCGACATTGTGAAAGAAAACATCCATCATTATTTACTTCTAAGGGTGCGTACACTGTAAAAGAAACCCCGACATTCGCAGATTCGCAATTCCCCCGGACTCGAGCGATCGCAGTTTTATAAAATGTGAACTGATACTTTCGCGGCCCCTCTGCTCCAGCTTCTCGCAGTTTTTGTGGGCATAAACCATCCCCCCACCACCCCCCCCACAAATAATGGACCATACCCCACAATTAATGGTCACACTACCCAGCCCTCCTCCATCTACCACAATCCCCTGCACGGGTCCATCTGTGCAGTGTGTCCTGGGTCTAACTCTCTCTCTCTCTCTCTCTCTCTCTCTCTCTCTCTCTCTCTCTCTCTCTCTTCTCTCTCTCTCTCTTTTCTCGTCTCAGCTGCATTGACCTGCTGTATTCCTTGCGCTTGTGAACTTTTGTGCTCATTGTTTCAAATCAATCAGTGGTAATAGCATCCTGTTCAGTGCACGACTATTCAGCACCCTCACCTGCGCCCTTTTCGTTTGTCATCATCATCATCATCATCCGTAAATAAAAATTGTTAACAGTACCTACTGTTGTGTTTTTAAAATTATTTGTAAGCATTTTTACTGAAAGTGTAAGGATATGCATTCGTGTTCTTGAACTTTTTTAATTTCCCCTCATGAATGACGAACTGCACTGAACCTATGCCCCGACATTCGTGGATTCGTGCTTTGCGGTGGTTTTCAAGAACGGACATCCCCCGCGAATGTCGGGCTGCTGACTGTATAAGCATCAGGAAGAAGATAATCGGTTGCAAGTTGTTTATTGACACAATTAGGCAGCTCATGGTCACCTGAGAGTTGAGGTTCCACGGGGTTTCTGCACATCTCACGGGATTGTGAGTTGGGCAGTCGACCGGGATGGGCCATGACATGCGAGAGCTATGTTGTTGCTGTTTCGATCGCGGTTTCTGTGAAGTCTGTGATGGCATAATGATAGTGGGATGGAAAGGGAAGGGGAAAGAGTTAAATATTCCGCTATTTCGATGGGGTAATGAAGAAATTTGTAATGATTGATGTGGGAATGCCCTTTTGCTTTTATGAGTGTAAGGAGTGGGGTAGGGAGGACAGAGTTGGTCTTGGGAGTAAGGGGGAGAGCAAAGATGGGACAGAGTTGGGAGGGTGAGGTTGAGATTTTGGGGGGTGGGTGGATTGAGTTGTGATTGGTGGGGAGGGGGGAGAGAAGGCTTGGAGTGGAGAGGGGATTGAAGCCTTCGGGTTGTAAGGGGAATGTTGAGGACTTGCGGTTGGAAAGGGCGGTTGATAACTTGGAGTTTGTGAGGGGGTGGACTTGAAGTCACATTATACACTGTGGGGATGTTCCTCGGGTCCCTGTTAGTCTGTATGTATATATGTATATATATATATATATATATATATATATATATACCCAGTACCAGACAGCCCCGGATGTACTGAGCAAGGTACCTGACCTTAACCGTAACAGGAAACACATTATTTTTGTTTGATTGCTCACGGCGTTAAAGGAGATGCATTGAAGCTGCAAAATGAGGTGAAGCATCGTATTTCCTCGAAGGATCGCTTGTTTTGTGTGTACCAGATGAAGACCCAGAAGGCGTACACTTGGACCAAATCTGAATTTACGGAAGAAGGAACATTTTTGCTGGATGTCTTGGATAAGGTTAGGCTTCGTTCTTTCCATAAATAATGTATTACAATACCATCGAGGTACGAGCTAACGCCGTGTTGCTGCTCACACAGAAACTTATTTTGCATCTTGTGGAATTGTTGCCACCTAGGGTAGCCATTGAGCCGTGGGTGTTGAGTGCATTTTGTGATGATTGCTTGCTGGTTTCGGGATGGTATTGTACTTCTCCAATCAAGAAGCTTCATAAAGAAGCTCCGTGTGATCATTTGAAAGCTTGTTTTTATGGGATTGCTTTTTGGATTCTGTCACTTCCTGATTGCCCAACATAACTGACTGATCAGCACTTGCGTCTGCTGCTCACCACACCATGGTGATGCAAACTCAGGTTGCTTGCTGCAATGTTGTCATTGCTGTGTTGTTGTCTCGGCAGTCATTGGTTGTCGTTAATATCTGGGTGAATGCTTCTTTGTGTGGACAGGGCATAGCACGACCCCGTGTAGCATCTGACATCGTCGGTATGCTCTTCAAGGAGCTGAAGCAGTACAGCTTGGCGAAAAACGTCCGCATGCTGGTAGCGGTCGATGGAGCCAATTCCCTTTGGGGCCGTTCAGTCCTCACGAAGGAAGACAAAAGCCTGGTGAGTGTGTGTTCAGGATTGAGCAGGCTCTTTAGAAAAGCACATTTGGTGCATTTGGGAAAAGGCCTTTAAGGAAACAGAATGCACGTCTCACCAATTAATTTGTCACTCGGAGAAAAGCTTGCAGATTTTGACCTTTCAACCGCAGAGAGGTCTTAATCGTGACTCTGAAGACCACTCTGTGTTTAAAAAACACGTGGGACCCCAGCCCTTGTCCATACAACAAATGTATGGGCCGGTTGTGCATTGTGTTGCTCCTACATGGAGATGCACTCGCACACCCCGTGTTTTCGTTGGGGGGTTTTGGTGACCCTTTTAGTTGTGTATGTGGAGGGATTGACCATTTTTGCCTTTTTTATTTCTATATTTCTATATTTCTTTCTTTTAGATCATGACAGAAGAACTAACTCTGATTTGGAATCTCAGGAAACTCATTCGGAGTGATTGGGTAAGTTTATCGTGCGACTCTCGAGGCACCAGGCTCACAATTCACATCCTGCTGCCGTACTCATCCAAGTAGACTTCCAATTGCTCAAAACGAACATATAAGTGCTGACAGAATCGTACTGCGGAAATGTAGCATTTATATACCTGTTTGAGATTTCACGTGAGATTTGGCGGCTATTATTCGTTTGTTGGTGAATGCTCTCTTCATGAGGAAGTGACCCCAAGTTCGAATCTCGTGCTCATTTCCTTTGCTTGTTTGTTTCTGTTTTTGTTCTTCTTATTTTTTTTCACTCCTATTGTTTGGTGCATTGTTCTTCCATCTGTGGGCTTCACAAATTTCCTGCTCTCTTCTCTCTCTCTCTCTCTCTCCTCTCTCTCTTCTCTCTCTCTCTCTCTCTCTCTCTCTCTCTCTCCTCGTCTCTCGTCTCTCTCTCGTCTCTCTCTCGTCTCTCTCTCGTCTCTCTCTCGTCTCTCTCTCGTCCTCTCTCTCGTTTTCTCTCTCTCGTCTTCTCTCCTCTTTCGTCTCTCTCTCTCTGTCTCTCTCTCTTCTCGTCTCTCTCTTCTCTCGTCTCTCTCTCTTCTCCTCGCTCTCTCTCTCGCTCTCTCTCTCTCTCTCTCGCTCTCTCTCTCTCTCTCGTTCTCCTCTCTCTCTCTCTCTCGTCTCTCTCTCGTCTCTCTCGTCTCTCTCTCGTTCCTTCTTCTCTCCGTCTCTCTCTCGTCTCTCTCTCGTCTCTCTCTCTCGTCTCTCTCTCGTCTCTCTCTCGTCTCTCTCTTCTCTCTCTCTCTCTCTCTCTCTCTCTTCTCTCTCTCTCTCTCTCTTCTCGTCCTTCTCCTCGCTCCTCTCTCGTCTTCCTCTCTCTCTCTGTCCCTCTCTCGTCTCCTTCTCGTCTCTCTCGTCTCTCTCGTCTCGTCTCTCTCGTTCCGCTCTCGTCGCTCTCGTCTCTTTCGTCTCTCTCGTCTCTCTCGTCTCTCTCGTCTCTCTCGTCTCTTCGTCGCTCTCGTCGTCTCTCGTCGCTTCTCGTCTCTCTCGTCTCTCTCGTCTCTCTCGTCTCTTCGTCTCTCTCGGTCTCTCTCTCGTCTCTCTTCGCGTCTCTCTCGTCTCTCTCGCGTCTCTCTCGCGTCTCTCTCGCGTCTCTCTCGCGTCTCTCTCGCGTCTCTCTCTCTCTCTGTCTCTCTCTGTCTCTCTCTCTCTCTCTCTCTCTCTCTCTCTCTCTCTCTCTCTCTCTCTCTCTCTCTCTCTCTCTCTCTCTCTCTCTCTCTCTCTCTCCTCTTCTCTCTCTCTCTCTCTCTCTCTCTCTCTCTCTCTCTCTCCCTTTGGTTTGTAAGGTTTTTCCACTTCCGTTTCAATGTGAAATCGTGCAAATCATCTAACTTGTGAAATCGTGTTCTAAAAATCCTTTGCATAATAATGCTATGTCTGGATCTGTAAAAGGTTCGGCTTCACCAGTAATTGTCCCATTTTCAAAGGAAAAGTTTGTCGAAAAATATTGCTCTTTACCTTTCCAACACTGAACATAAGATGTTCAACTTGTCTTTCAGTCGAATGGTGCCATTGTGCTGGAATCGAATCAAACTGGATCTGTGTTCAGACGTGCTCTGGACTACTTGCCGACACCATTGTTTGGTCAGGTAATGCCGGTTGTTCGAGGTTAGAGGGTTCGAGAATGCGCCGCTTTGGCGTAACAGTGGGATGTCAGTGCAGCTGGAAAAGGCACGATGAAGATCTCTTCGCCTTCTCCCTCTATGTGACCCGATATAGGAAGGGTTTGATGCAGTCGATCCATTTGTTCCCATCAATGTTCGTAACTACAGCGAGAAGGAGTTTGAGAGCTGCTATATGTACTACATGGAGCGAAATTGGTTACAGCAGGAACACGGTGAGTTGAGATGGCTGACTTGCCTTGTAACCCACGAGCGTTGTTAGTTGTGCCTAGTTACACAAGTAGGTCTGGCAGGATGGCATAGAGGTACACGGCCACTTTCCTCTGAGCCATCTCGACTAGGTTTGAATCCCGACTCAGCTATACACTGTCATCCTGGCATTTTACAGGCAGGGTGATTCATCAATGTGTGTGCTGTCCCTCGGATAGACGTTAAACGGGAATCTCGTCTGCCAGCATTCGTTGGATGTGAAAAATCCCATGGTGTCCTTCGCTAAGCGAGCTATCGCTGTCCTGGTGAACAAAAAATGCCAAATTCATGCCCTACCTTACAGGGGGCACAGCCGTGCTCCGTGTGTGTGTGTGTGTGTGTGTGTGTGTGTGTGTGTGGTGTGTGTGTGTGTGTGCTGTGCGTGCGGTGCGTGCGTGCGTGCGTGCGTGCGGGTGCGTGCGGTGCCGCTCGTGCATTTAGCACCTGCAGCCTTTTGGCTATTTCTTTTATTTTGCTTAACGATGATGATATATGTTAAACTATCATCAATTAAGTGTCCTGTACAGTATTTTCGTCGTTTTTCTTTGAAACTGGTTGATATTGAAGGAGAGTACAATGAGCTCTTGTTTCATTAACAACAATCTGTTACATCTCGTGTAAGGGACTTTCCCTTCCTGAAAGTCCCTGTAGTACCATTTTGTTTACCCCGTGTACTCCACCCCATCCCTCTCCCTTCCACAGATCTCCTACTGTCTCTGTTCTTCCCTCTTGTCTCCTGCCTTGTTATATGTTTATTTGTATTAGCTCTTACACGAGCCTCGACGTCGTCTACAAAAATTTCTTTTTTTTTTTTTAAAATAAAAGGAGTTTATTTGTTCCATTTTTACCACCTCGACAATGAAGGTCTCTCCACATTGCCTTGAATAAATGAGTCCTATGTTTGTTAACCCGTGTCATTTTTCCATGAAAAAATATTTCTGTTTATTTCATGTTGTACTGAACGAGGTTTATCAGAACATACTGGCGAAGTTGCATATATTTATTTACCTTTTCTTTTAGCTCCTAACTGGGTGTCAGCTTTGCTGGGGACTTACATTTTACATTGTCGGTCTGTTCATCCGTCCATGTTTACTTTTTTATTATTCGGCCGTTGGTGATAGAAAAAACAGTCTCTTACAAGAAAAAGAGCAATCAGACATTGCAGACCCACACCAGCACTTGTTTTGTGTGGTGTTTGTGTTGTTTTATGTGGTGTATTTTGTGTGGCGTTTGTGTACTGGTGTGTTACGTAATAAATAAGAGACATAATTAGAACTGACACTTTATAACTGCGGGCAGTGATGACCGGGTATCAAGACGTCCCGCTTTGATGCAACCCCGCTTTGATCGGACACCTGACCCTGACCCATGACGTTTTAAAATTATTATTCAATTGAATTTAGAACAGGATTAACATAAATTCAATTCAGATCAAATGGAAGACCAAATAGGTATGAGTCCTGCAATGGAGTAATCAGAAGGAACCCAAACAAGCAAAAAGCAAAGATGAATTCATCAGGAGGAAACTGGATAGGATTCGGGTTTCAGCTGCTACCCCTCTACCCTCGCACCCATCCAGGCACAGCCAAGTGAGCCTTATTCAAAAAAAATACTAATAATAATAATATTAATATTTTTTTTTTAAAACAAAAATAACTCAGATCAAAAAAATTCAATAATTCTGGCTGCCAGACCATGTGTCTGATCAAGTTGAAATTTAAACTCTATATTCCCCACCACTACTAGATCAGAATTGTGAAGTTTCACGTCGATTGATTAAGCGGTTCCAGAGAAAACATTATTTAATATTTTCTTCAATCCAATATGTCTGCCAAACCATATGACCTATCAATGATTCCTCAACAAAATTGTACACCCAAGGCTTTGGGAACATTTGTGTGAAGTTTCCCCTCGCTCTGTCCAGCCATTAGGGTAAATCCAATATGGCTACCAAACCATGTGGCCTATGACATCATATGTGTGAACCTTTTGTTCCTCATGGATAGGCAGTCATACCGTATGTAAAGTTCCACCTCGATCTGTTCATCCACTTTAGAGAATATTTTTGAAGGTTTTTTATTTTTATTTTTTATTTTTAAACAATATAACTGCCGAATCACGTAACCGATGACATCAAATTTTTTTCTGTGGACCATTTTATCCCTAGATGACCCTCAAAAATTTTCATACTTATCAGATGTAGCGTTCTACATGTGCAATTATGATGTCATAACGAAGGCACCTATGATGTCATTTTTTTAAATCACACTTGTTCCCCATGAGGAGTACTTGCCGTGTGCCAAGTGTCCATTTTTTCCTTGGTACAGTTTCAGAGATAAAGGTCCAAAGTTTTTCCATTTTTCCAACATGCTGCCACATCACGTGACCTATGACATCATAATTATCATTAGAACATTCTGCATGAGTAGTCGTTCCTATGGTGAAAATTTTGTCTCAATCCGACAAACAGTTGTGGAGAAAATCACTAAAGTTCTGTACTGGCAAACAAACAAAAAAGGCAGCTATATGACTGGTACTTACAAATCGTCAACTTGACCTCTGACCTTGTCTAATAAAAGCTGTCTCTAGAGAAGGTAGCGACGCAAACCAGAGTTTCTACGATGATTCTGTCAAACGATCAAAAATCGAATGTTTGACCTCACTGTGACCTTGACTTTTGACCGTTTTGACCAAAATCTAATCAGCACTAGCCATCACCCTCCTGAATCACGTGGTGTAATTTGACATTGGTAGCTCTCTTCCGTTCTCGAGTTATCGTGCCTACAAACAACACACAAACACAACAACACACAACAACAACAAAAACACAAACAGAGGACGGAAGTCATCAATATACTTATGAAAATCTTTAGATTTCGTAAGTACAAGCAGTCATAGACTGGTACTTATAAAATCGTCAACTTGACCTCTGACCTTGTCTAATAAAAGCTGTCCCTAGAGAAGGTAGCGACGCAAACCAGAAGTTTCTACGATGATTCTGTACCAAACCATCAAAAATCGAATGTTTGACCTCACTGTGACCTTGACCTTTGACCGATCTTGACCAAATCTAATCAGCGCTAGCCATCACCCCTCCTGAATCACGTGGTGTAATTTGACATTGGTAGCTTCTTCCGTTCTTGAGTTACCGCGGATTAACGTAACGTAAAGGTCACACTCGACGGCCCCCCAACTCGAAAGGACGCCGGGGCGAGCGTGATGACGTCAGCGCGCACACTCAAAACCTTTACATGACTCAACGACGCGTCTGCTCGAGCGCGCTGCGCCACGTGACGAGCCGTGATGCGCGGGTGAAATATTTTTATACAATCTTAAAACGTCTCCAAAACATCCGATTTTACCAGAATTTCGACAACCGAGTTTTAAGCGTCCTAAGCGATCGCAAAAACTGAAGACAAAATTAAAATCGAAGTTAAAATGAACTCGTACGTCGAGCGAAGCAAAAATACTCCGTTTCTCCACAGGAATTTACGGAATTATTTAATATTATTTTAAATACACTGACATTTTTAAAAGCCATAACTCGACGAATTGAACACACAATTCCGCCGAACTTACCTCGATCTTCCAAACTCACGCTTCGTCAACAATACCTGTGGTAACTTTTCTCGAGTTATCATGTTTTGGATGTTTGACCTCACTGTGACCTTGACCTTTGACCGATTTTGACCAAAATCTAATCAGCGCTAGCCATCACCCTCCTGAATCAAGAGGAGTAATTTGACATTGGTAGCTTCTTCCGTTCTCGAGTTATCTGTCTACAAACAAACAAACACACAAACAGAGGACGGAAGTGATCAATATACTTACGAAATCTTTAGATTTCATAAGTAAACAACAAATGAAACATTACTCGTAGAGCGACAACTTGGCAAAACAGCACAAAGTAGAATGGCACTTGGTAGAGCACATACCTCTGCCAGAGGAACAGTTCATGTTTTATATCCCGCTGATGGGCTGGAGCTGAACCAAAATCCAATCCGCTTGTTCTTGTCATCTATCTAACTCATCCACCTTGTTTTGTCATAACTCGTCCACAACTTTTGAGATACAGTGATATATATATATATAGTTTTTGGCCCTATCTATCAATTTTAGAAATTAGGCCTGTGATGACCTTTTAGCCTTAAAATTAATTGGTGGCTGAATTAATTGACCTGATTTGCAAATCCTGTCCAAACTTGAAATCAATTCGATGAAAATTGAGGATTTGAGAAAATTTGGCCCAAATTGGCCTTTTGCTAGTGGTTTTGGTTAAAAATTAATAGGTGGTTGAGTCCAGCGACCTGATATGCAAATGCTCTTCAAATTTCAAGTTAATTGGATTAAAATTGAGGATTTTAGAAAGTTGGCCCAAATTGGCCTTTTGCCGATGTTGATTTCAATTTTAATCGGTGGTTGAATTCAGCGACCGAAGTTGCAAATGGTCTTCAAATTTCAAGTCAATAGGATGAAAATTGACAATTTTAAAAACAATTAAAAAATTTGCCCAATGTTGACCTTCTGACCTATGTTAACCTCAAACGTAATAGGTGGTTGAATTAATTGACCTGACTTGCAAGTTCTGTTCAAATTTCAAGTCAATCGGATGAAATTTGAGGATTTTAGAAAATCCTGTCTAAAAAAGATTTTCGACAGGAGCACTGTCGCGACAACTTGGTCGCGGCCCCAGGACAGACGCTCCCTATTCGGGTTCCCTTTGGTTGCGCTAGCTCAACTGAACAGCGGAACGGCTAAAACCAACTCAGAATGGTAGTACCAGGTCCCTCATTAGGTCCCGCAGGCGACCTGAAGTACTCGGTTGAATTCGGTCATACGACGAGGTTTCTACGTCTGTTTTTGGACTACTGTGTCTCGATTGGTCAGTCGAAATGACGTCATGGAATCACCACGAGGCGACCAATAGGTCATCCAGGGATGTAGTCGGAACCGAAGACGATTTACGAGTCAGACCGGAAACCGGAAGTGGAAAACGAAATTGAAATAAACGATGAAAAAAATTGTTTTCAGCTAAATTTTCTCTTCTCCCGCCAGGGAGCAGTCTCATGTGTGTGTAAAACATGTTTGGAGTGATTGTAAAACTATAAATCAGCGAAAATCGCGTCCAAAGCACACAATGATCTGGCACCCGACTTCGCTCGTGGAGTCGGGTACCAGATCAGCATACAAATACTTGACATGTCGGTTTCGTTTTCCACTTCCGGTTTCCGGTCTGACTCGTAAATCGTCAATTCGCCGCGTATATAGTAGGGCCTAGGCATATATCATGTAGTTGCGCGAAGCATAGTGAGTCTTGTCCGCGGCCCTCACACCTTGTCCACACGGGTGGTGAAACATATATATATATATATATATATATATATATATATATATATATATATAATAATTCCCCCCCCCCAATATTATTACAAATGAATATAAAATAACAAGTCTGAAGATGACGATGGTTCACGAGCGGTATTTGACGATGTAGATTGTTTCAGAAGTCAAGGATGAGACAATGTGATAATGTTTGACCAAGTTATAAAAAGATCAACATGATGGGTACGTGACAGGTATTAGCTGCAAAATGTCGAAAACCCGGTTTCGTTCAACAACTTAAAAATTTAACCTTTGCATAACTTAAAGGTCACAAAACAATGGTGTGACATTAAAATAAGGAAACAGGATACGTACTATAGCTTATTGGAGTTAGTTCGTTGAAGAGGTCGAAAACCCGGTTCGATTCCCACAACTTTGAAAATTTACCTTTGTGAACTTTAAGGTCAAAGTCAAGGATTATGACTTTGGTGCAAAACTTCCTCTGAACATTCCAGGAACAATATAAGTCATATAGGCTATATGCATTTCGCACTCCTCGGATTATCCATACTTTGATGAAATCAGCGTAAAAACAAACTTGAAGGGGCGCCACGGGCAAGTGTTCGAGATAGAGCAAAATGGTTTAAGACTTTAGGTGGGGAATGACCTCAAGATTATGCATAAAAATATTGTGATCTAGCTCTCAAAGTTTGGGCGGTCGTAATTGATTTATATCAAAATTCGAATTTTCTAAGTTCGTGACCTTGTGAACTTGACTTGTGACCTTGACTTGGGACGAAAGAAAAATCGAGCTCCGTGGGCTATGCAGGTGCATTGGCTAACCAAATACCGAAACCCCTGTCAGATTCGACAAACCCCTAGGAGAAGAGGCAAATTGAAATCGGCTACCCCTAAAAAACACATGTTTTTGGGCGTGGCTCCGCCCATAATGGGCGCAGCACGCCCATTCTCAGGAAAACACAACTAGATCATGATATAAACCTCCCACCAAATTTTATCAGGATCGGATCAAAACCCACGGAGCTATGCTCGGAACAGACAGACAGACAGACACACATAACGAATATAGTGGTCACTTATTTTTTTCGTGAAAATATTTTTTCGTGAAACAATACATATGTACAGTTTGTATCATACATATTGTACACAATAGGTATAATAAGGACCCGATATCTGGCAAATCTCCAAAACCAGCAAGCCTAATTCCCCATGCTTGCCGGATAAGTGGTGCCCTACCTGTAGGTACCTGCACACCACCTTGAAGTATTTATTTATTTACTTATATACACTTTACAGTGGGATGTAAAGCACCTGCATATTCGTTTTTTTTTATTTCGTTGTTTAAATGTAAAATCTCCGGTCCACGTCCCTCTTCATACGGTGTGGTTGAGGACTATGTCCTCCATGAGGTGTTGTATTCTTGTTAACTTTTCATTTCCCCTGGCACGTCATTATTAACTAACTTTGCTTGTTTTCTTGGATCGGAATGAAAGGATAATCGTCGGGTATTGAGCTCACATTCGAGCCTTTTTGCTGTTGGTTCGATCTCCAGCGATATCAGATTTAACCAACGGGAGCCATCTCCAAGGAGCATATGCTTATATTGGTAGCAGCACATAAGCAATGCTGTCCTTGAGAGGAGACGTTAATCTGACTGTACTGCCTGCTTGAAATTGCTTGCGGATGTTGGATCCCACTGAATATTTTTCAAACAGTTGCCCTTTATCAGTGAAGTATACTGTATATGCTTAATCATCTCACGGGATTATAACGCTAAACAAAACAATTAAAAAGAACTCCAAACCAAGAGGCCCTTTCATTCTGGGATTTAAACATCACTGTTCGGTCTCCAATGAAAATATAGGCTTTGCCTTTCTTATTCTTATTTAACCTTCTTTCATATTTATTCTTCTTATTTACTTTTTTCTTTGACTTTGCTGGATTGTGCTGAAGAAGAAGGATAAACCAGGGGTGTAATGCATCTTGTCGTGAATTTTTGAATCTCTTTGTCATTTCAGTCAAGACTGAGGCTGGAAAGCAAGAGCTGAAGTTTCTTTGCAATAAAAACCCAGCCACGATGGAGAAACTGTGTGCCTTCCTGTGAAAGATCCCGGGAGCAGCGCAGACCATTTCCACTTTGGTGTCGTCTATGAACCGATGTCTCCAGCAGTCGGTGATGCTTGGCTCCCAACCCATGAACCCCCACAGCAGTCTCCTGGTTGCTCTTTCCTCTTGATTTCATGCTATGACAGCAAATCTATAAAAAAATAATAATAATAAAGGTTTGCAGGTTGTTGTTTTTTAAAAAAATTGTCCTTTTGGTTTTGCAATTTTGGTACTTTTTAATTGATTTGTGGTTAGATCGTCCACTCCGGGTCTGGTAGGTCAGCGGTTCGATTCGGATCATGGTGGAGTCATTCTAAATACTTTACAAATGGTACGTGCTGCTTCTTGGTTGATGCTCAACATTTAGAGGATAAAACACAGACAGACCCTGCGGGTTGGAATCCCATTGGTTGGGAGGTGTGAGGAAGGAGATTTCTTCTTAATTGTGCCACTGATCCGGAGAGAAAAGTGACATCATAATGATGGTGTCACCATCAAAAAGGTGCTTGCATTGCTAATCCAATTGCACATTTTGAAGCAACATAATGCAATGGAGAATCGCAAGCGCAACCCTCGGGCTTGAATCCCTGTCATCGTATCTGCAAATGGAAGGGCACTCGGTGGAGCGCATACCTCCACCACGTGATGTCTGGTCCACTAGAACATATTGGGCCCAATAAGTTTTTGAAAATATCATGCTATGTATAGTTTTGGTCCCATCTCTCAATGGGAGATTGACTCAATGGTGACGACTGACTTTAAAAATTAAAAAATTCTCGTATTCGGATCCTCAACAAAATCGAACAAACTCGGCCTTGTCACACACCCAACCTATCCACCAACTTTCGTCCTAATCCATCCACAACTCTTTGAGATATCCTGCACACAGACAGACAGGGGTGAAAACGACACCTCCTTCCACCTTCGGTGGCGGAGGTAATAATCGAACTCTACAATCATGCATAACACAATGCCTGGTGTTGGTTTAATGGTTAGGGTGGTGAGCTTGGGATCCGAGGATCCTGAGTTTGAATCCCACTCGGCTGTTGTATTAATACCAGGTGGGGTTGACTCTGCCTGTCATCCTTCCGAGGTCGGCAAAATGAGTGCCAGCTTGCTGGTATCCTGTGTCGGAGTGGTGATCCGTCCAGGATTGTACCCAATGAGCAAGGAGATTGCTTAGGCAGCACCAATGCTCTGTACAGAGTATGGTCCCAATGGATGGATGGATGCAGAACACAACCACAACTCCAGGCCTTATCAGGTATCACACCACTCAAGCCAACATGACATTATCTATTGCCTGTACTTTTTATGCCTCCGCCGATGAAGTCGCCGGAGGCATTATGTTTTCGGGTTGTCTGTCCGTCTGTGATAGCTTTTCGTTACCGCGATAATTTAATAATGACTGAAGGGATCTAAGTCAAACTTGGTAGAAAGTATTATAACGATGTAAAGATAAACTGATTAGATTATGGGGTCAGAGGTCCCATGAGGTAAAAATTCTGTTCCCATGATAACTTGACAACCAGTGATGGGATTTTGACCAAACTTGGAATAAGTATATTGTTACGGCCCGTGGTTCGAGGTTCGCCATGGGACGAAGTGCTCGAGTTCCTCCAGAACACCCAGTCCTGAGGCCACCAGCCGTGGATAACACTGCAGCTCAGCGGGTTGCTAATCAACCACGAACGCCGATTGGTACCGCCAATCCTGGAAGGGTGTCACTGCTTCGTGTGGTTACCTTACCTTTGGACGACGGTATCAAGGGGGCCTTGTGCCCTCGATGCATACTTGTGTTAACTTACCTGAATAGGTGCAGCCGAGCAGAGCTGCCAAGTAAGCACCGGCTAATGTGTAGAGCCAATCGGTGGGATAGAACTTCCCGGCTAACACTATGTGCGGACTATGCCAGACCTATGAAGGAAAAGACATGAGGAGCTCGGTACCATTACAATAACAAGTTTGTATACCAATAATCCATTTCCCAGAAACATTTGACCTTTCTGGTAAAATTACCAAAATCAGGAATAACTCTGTTCACCTTCACTCTTTCATTCCTCTTTTTTTCCCACCTCTGGAAAAAACTCCCACACTCTCTTCAATTCCACTCTTCCCACCAGGTCTTCAAAACAGTTGTTCACCACCATCTCATGTCTTCCCCCATCTAAAACCACGATCTTTTCTACCCCCGTTAATCCACCCCAAACCCACCTCCTTCAAATTCCCTGCTTTCCTTCCTGAAAGTCCCTGTAATGTCCATCTTGTATTCCCCATGTTTCCCTCCCCATCCCTCTCCCTTCCACAGATGTCTTCATGTCTGTTCCCCACTGTTTTGTCCTTTCCACTCCCGCCCCTCTTGTCTCATGCCCCCTTGATGTGCGATGTGTGTTAGCTCTCATACGAGCCTCGACAAGGTATACAAAAAATACATACATTGTTGGGGTTGATGTAAAAGTGAGGATTTTTTTCTTCTAAAATGGCATCACCTTTAAAAAAAACAAAAATTATATGCAATGTCGAGGTGTGTATAAGAGCTAACACACAGAACATAGAAAAAGGGGAGCAGGAGATAAGTGGGTGGGAGAGAGAAGGACAAAACAGTGGGGAACAGAGACGTTAGGAGATCTGTGGAAGGGAGAGGGATGGGGAATACAAGATGGACATTACAGGGACTTTCAGGAAGGAAAACAGGGAATTTGAAGGAGGTGGGGTTGGGGTGGATTAACGGGGGTAGAAAAGATCGAGGATTTGGATGGGGGAAGATAAGAGGTGGTGGTGAACAGCTGTTTTGAAGACCTGGAGGGAAGAATGGGATTGAAGAGAGTGAAGGAGTTTGTTCCAAAGGTGGGAAAAAAAAGAGGAATGAAAGAGTGAAGGTGAGCAGTGATTCATGATTTTGGCAGTTTTACCACAATGGGGTTGTTGGGAGACCTTGAGCACCCTGAGGAAATATGGGGGGGGGGGGGGGGGGGGGGAGGACGCCGGAGAGGAGATGGTAGAAGACAAAGACCATCGACCTGCCTGCAGTGAGAGACCCAAAGACTCAGCCTCATCACTGGGGATACCAAGGATCCTAAAAGTCTTGGTTTCCACAGCATGAAGCTGAGAGAGGCGGGAGCACCAGCCCAGAGTGGAGAGCAGTACCCCATCAGACTGTGGATGAAAGCTTTTCGCCAAGTAACAAACAGATAAACACGTGTGTCCCTTTGGGAGTTCCAAGATGGCCGTGCGACGGCTTCACACTTGTGTGCAGTGTGCGCGGTGATCAGCCGATCCTCCATCCAGTTAGTACAATGGAGATCAGTGACGGCACCAAATAAATACATAGTCCCTCTTTACAGATACTTTAAATTAGATTATTTAGAACACCATTAAAATTGAGGTTATGAGTAACTTTCTTTGTGAGCAGAATTGTATATCTAATGTGACCGCATCTTCGACTCCCAGCGGAAACCGTCCACAGAATGCAGTGCCCCCTCCAGAATGTATCGTAATTCATTTTCTACAATAGATATTCTATAGTTTATATGTACATTTAAGTGTAAGTACAAGAATTGTTTAAATTAATTAACATTGTGCATGTGGTAAAGCGATGCTACTTGAGCTGTATAACAATACTTTGATAGCTCAGTTGTTGTTCCTACTTCTCATTTTACTCTTGCACCGTCAAGTTCCCAACAGATTTTATCTGATAAAACAAGATTACTGATGACGTGTGACTTGTCATAAAGACTTTGTTGTTATAATTACATCCGGAAGCGAAGGTTGAGTGGATGTTTGAAAATGGCGACTCCCATGGAGTTACATTGCTGGAGAGGAGATTGGGGTTTGCCGTCGGTCGATGCCGAGTGCTTGGTGGTTATGGTAACGATGTAACTCGTAATGGACTTGTAAACTCATTTTGGCGCCGAAATGATGTGTATTGCTTGTTGTGGCGATAAATCAATCATCTTGTACATTAAATGTGTGGTGTGGTACGGTGCGTCCGGCCTTGTGTTGTGAGCTGCACTGAGTGTCACGGGCGTCACGTGCAGGATGAGTGAGCGCCGCGAGTCACGTGATGTGAGTGAGTGAGCGCGCGAGTCTACGTGAGTGAGTGAGTGAGCGCCGCGCGCGAGTCACGTGAGTGAGTGAGTGAGCGCCGCGCCGCGAGTCACGTGAGTGAGTGAGTGAGCGCCGCGCCGCGAGTCACGTGAGTGAGTGAGTGAGCGCCGCGCCGCGAGTCACGTGAGGATGTGAGTGAGCGAGCGCCGCGCCGCGAGTCACGTGAGTGAGTGAGTGAGCGCGCCGCGCCGCAGTCACGTGAGTGAGTGAGTGAGCGCCGCGCCGCGAGTCACGTGAGTGAGTGAGTGAGCGCCGCGCCGCGAGTCACGTGAGTGAGTGAGTGAGCGCCGCGCCGCGAGTCACTAGTGAGTGAGTGAGCGCCGCGCCGCGTGTCACGTGAGTGAGTGAGCGCCGCGCCGCGTGTCACGTGCAGTGATGTGAGCGCGCGCGCCGCGTGTCACGTGAGTGAGTGAGGCGCCGCGCCGCGTGTCACGTGAGTGAGTAGTGAGCGCCGCGCCGCGTGTCACGTGAGTGAGTGAGCGCCGCGCCGCGAGTCACGTGAGTGAGTGAGTGAGCGCCGCGCCGCGAGTCACGTGCGTGAGTGAGTGAGCGCCCGCCCGAGTCACGTGAGTGAGTGAGTGAGTGAGCCCGCGCCGCGAGTCACGACGTGAGTGATGAGTGAGCGCCGCGCCGCGAGTCACGTGAGTGAGCGCCGCGCCGCGAGTCACGTGAGTGAGTGAGTGAGTGAGCGCCGCGCCGCGAGTCACGTGATGAGTGAGCGCCGCGCCCGAGTCATCGTGAGTGAGTGAGCGCCGCGCCGCAGTCACGTGAGTGAGTGAGTGACGTGAGCGCCACGCCGCGAGTCACGTGAGTGAGCGGCCGCGCCGCGAGTCACGTGAGTGAGTGAGTGAGTGAGCGCCGCGCCGCGAGTCACGCGAGTGAGTGAGTGAGTGAGCGCCGCGCGCGCGAGTCACGTGAGAGTGAGTGAGCGCCGCGCCGCGAGTCACGTGATGTGAGTGAGTGAGCGCCGCGCCGCGAGTCACGTGAGTGAGTGAGCGGCGCGCGAGTCACGTGAGTGAGTGAGCGCCGCGCCGCGAGTTCACGTGAGTGATGAGTGAGCGCCGCGCCGCGAGTCACGTGAGTGAAGTGAGCGCCGCGCCGCGAGTCACGTGAGTGATGTGAGCGGCCGCGCCGCGAGTCACCGTGAAGTGAGGAGCGCCGCGCCGCGAGTCACGTGAGTGAGTGAGCGCCGCGCCGCGAGTCACGTGAGTGAGTGAGCGCCGCGCCGCGAGTCACGTGAGTGAGTGAGCGCGCGCCGCCGCGCGTGTCACGTGAGTGAGTGAGCGCCGCGCGCGCGTCACGTGAGTGAGTGAGCGCCGCGCCGCGGTCACGTGAGTGAGTGAGCCGCGCGCCGCGAGTCACGTGAGTGAGTGAGCGCCGCGCCCGAGTCACGTGAGTGAGTGAGCGCCGCGCCGCGAGTCACGTGAGTGAGTGACGCCGCGCCGCGAGTCACGTGAGTGATGGTGAGCGCCGCGAGTCACGTGAGTGAGTGAGCGCCGCGCCGCGAGTCACGTGGAGTGAGTGAGCGCCGCGCCGCGAGTCACGTGAGTGAGTGAGCGCCGCGCCGCGAGTCACGTGAGTGATGAGCGCCGCGAGTCACGTGAGTAGTGAGCGCCGGAGTCACGTGACGTGATGTGAGCGCCGCGGAGTCACGTGAGTGAGTGAGCGCCGCGCCGCGGAGTCACGTGAGTGAGTGAGCGCCGCGCCGCGAGTCACGTGAGTGATAGTGAGCGCCGCGCCGCGAGTCACGTGAGTGGCTGATGAGCGCCGCGCCGCGAGTCACGTGAGTGAGTGAGCGCCGCGCCGCGAGTCACGTGAGTGAAGTGAGCGCCGCGCCGCGAGTCACGTGAGTGATGTGAGCGCCGCGCCGCGAGTCACGTGAGTGATAGTGAGCGCCGCGCCGCCGAGTCACGTGAGTGGAGTGAGCGCCGCGCGCGAGTCACGTGAGTGAGTGAGCGCCGCGCCGCGAGTCACGAGTGAGTGTGAGCGCGCGCCGCGCAGTCACGTGAGTGAGTGAGCGCCGCGCCGCGAGTCACGTGAGTGAGTGAGCGCCGCGCCGCGAGTACCGTGAGGTATGAGCGCCGCGCCGCGAGTCACGTGAGTGAGGTGAGCGCCGCGCCGCGAGTCACGTGAGTGAGTGAGCGCCGCGCCGCGAGTCACGTGAGTGAGTAGTGAGCGCCGCGCCGCGAGTCACGTGAGTGAGTGAGCGCCGCGCCGCGAGTCACGTGAGTGAGTGAGCGCCGCGCCGCGGATCACGTGATGAGTGAGCGGCGCGCCGCGAGTCACGTGAGTGAGTGAGCGCCGCGCCGCGAGTCACGTGAGTGAGTGAGCGCCGCGCGGCGAGTCACGTGAGTGAGTGAGCCCGCGCCGCGAGTCACGTGAGTGAGTGAGCGCCGCGCCGCGAGTACGTGAGTGAGTGAGCGCCGCGGCCGCGAGTCACGTGAGTGAGTGAGCGCCGCGCCGCGAGTCACGTGAGTGAGTGAGCGCCGCGCCGCGAGTCACGTGAGTGAGTGAGCGCGCGCCCGCGCGAGTCACGTGAGTGAGTGAGCGCCGCGCCGCGAGTCACGTGAGTGAGTGAGCGCCGCGCCGCGAGTCACGTGAGTGAGTGAGCGCCGCGGCGAGTCACGTGAGTGAGTGAGCGCCGCGCCGCGAGTCAGCTGATGAGGAGCGCCGGCCGCGAGTCACGTGAGTGAGTGAGCGCCGCGCCGCGAGTCACGTGAGTGAGTGAGCGCCGCGCGCGAGTCACGTGAGTGGAGTGAGCGCCGCGCCGCGAGTCACGTGAGTGAGTGAGCGCCGCGCCGCGAGTCACGTGAGTGATGGAGCTACCGCGCCCGCGAGTCACGTGAGTGAGTGAGCGCCGCGCCGCGAGTCACGTGAGTGAGTGAGCGCCGCGCCGCGAGTCACGTGAGTGATGTGAGCGCCGCGCCGCGGTCACGTGAGTGAGTGAGCGCCGCGCCGCGAGTCACGTGAGTGAGTGAGCGCCGCACGCCGCGAGTCACGTGAGTAGTGAGCGCCGCGCCGCGAGTCACGTGAGTGAGTGAGCGCCGCGCCGCGAGTCACGTGAGTGAGTGAGCGCCGCGCCGCGAGTCACGTGATGTGGAGTGAGCCCGCGCCGCGAGTCACGTGAGTGAGTGAGCGCCGCGCGCGAGTCACTAGTGAGTGAGCGCCGCGCCGCGAGTCACGTGAGTGAGAGTGAGCGCCGCGCCGCGAGTCACTGTGATGAGTGAGCGCCGCGCCGCGAGTCACGTGAGTGAGTGAGCGCCGCGCGCGAGGTCACGTGAGTGAGTGAGCGCCGCGCCGCGAGTCACGGTGAAGTGAGTAAGCGCCGCGCCGCGAGTCACGTGAGTGAGTGAGCGCCGCGCCGCGAGTCACGTGAGTGAGTGAGCGCCGCGCGCGAGTCACGTGAGTGAGTGAGCGCCGCCGCCCGCGAGTCACGTGAGTGAGTGAGCGCCGCGCCGCGAGTCACGGTGAGACGCCGCGCCGCGAGTCACGTGAGTGAGTGAGCGCCGCGCCGCGATCACGTGAGTGAGTGAGCGCCGCGCCGCGAGTCACTGTGAGTGAAGTGAGTGAGTGAGCGCCGCGCCGCGCGTCACGTGAGTGAGTGAGTGAGCGCCGCGCCGCGATCACGTGAGTATGGTGTGGAGCGCCGCGCGCGAGTCACGTGAGAGTGAGCGCCGCGCCGCGAGTCACGTGAGTGAGTGAGTGAGCGCCGCGCCGCGAGTCACGTGAGTGAGTGGGTGAAGTGAGCGCCGCGCCGCGAGTCACGTGAGTGAGTGAGTGATGAGCGCCGCGCCGCGAGTCACGTGAGGGTGAGTGAGTGAGCGCCGCGCCGCGAGTCACTGAGTGAGTGAGTGAGTGAGCGCCGCGCCGCGAGTCACGTGAGTGAGTGAGTGAGTGAGCGCCGCGCCGCGAGTCACGTGAGTGAGTGAGTATGAGTGAGCGCCGCGCCCGACAGTCACGTTGAGTGAGTGGAGTGAGCGCCGCGCCGCGAGTCACGTGAGTGATGAGTGAAGTGAGCGGCCGCGCCGCGAGTCACGTGAGTGAGTGAGTGAGTGAGTGAGCGCCGCGCCGCGAGTCACGTGATGAGTGAGTGAGTGAGCGCCGCGCCGCGAGTCACGTGAGTGAGTGAGTGAGTGAGCGCCGCGCCGCGGTCACGTGAGTGAGTGAGTGAGTGAGCGCCGCGCCGCGAGTCACGTGAGTGAGTGAGTGAGCGCCGCGCCAGTCACGTGAGTGAGTGGTGAGGTGAGCGGCCGCGCCGCGAGTCACGTGAGTGAGTGAGTGACGTGAGTGAGCGCCGCGCCGCGAGTCACGCTGAGTGAGTGAGTGAGTGAGTGAGCGCCGCGCCGCGAGTCACTGAGTGACGCCGCGCTGCAGTCACGTGATGAGTGAGCGCGCGCCGCGAGTCACGTGATGAGTGAGTAGTGAGCGCCGCGCCGCGAGTCACGTGTAGTGATGAGTGAGTGAGCGCCGCCCGCGTGCACGTGAGATGAGTGAGTGAGTGAGCGCCGCGCCGCGAGTCACGTGTAGCGAGTGAGTGAGTGAGCGCCGCGCCGCGAGTCACGTGAGGGTGAGTGAGTGAGCGCCCGCGCCGCGATCACGTGAGCGAGTGAGTGAGTGAGCGCCGCGCCGCGAGTCACGGTGAGCGAGTGAGTGAGTGAGCGCCGCGCCGCGAGTCACGTGAGCGAGTGAGTGAGTGAGCGCCGCGCCCGAGTCACGTGAGCGAGTGAGTGATGCGCGCGCCGCAGTCACGTGAGCGAGTGAGTGAGTGAGCGCCGCGCGCGAGTCACGTGAGCGAGTGATGAGTGAGCGCCGCCGCCGCGAGTCACGTGAGCGAGTGAGTGAGTGAGCGCCCGCGCCGCGAGTCACGTGAGGAGTGAGTGAGTGAGCGCCGCGCCGCGAGTCACAGTGAGCGAGGAGTGACGTGAGCGCCGGCCGCGAGCACGTGAGCGAGCGTGAGGTGACGTGAGCGCCGCGCCGCGAGTCACGTGAGCGAGGAGTGAGTGAGCGCCGCGCCGCGAGTCACGTGAGCGAGTGAGTGAGTGAGCGCCGCGCCGCGAGTCACGTGAGGAGGAATGTGCCGCAGCGCGGTCACGTGAGCGAGTGAGTGAGCGACGTGAGCGCCGCGGAGTCACGTAGAGGAGTGAGCGCCGCCCGCGAGTCACGTGAGCGAGTGATGAGCGAGTGAGCGCCGCGCGCGAGTCACGTGAGGAGTGAGTGAGGAGCGCCGCGCCGCGAGTCACGTGAGCGATGTGAGTGATGTGAGCGCCGCGCCGCGAGTCACGTGAGCGAGTGAGTGAGTGAGCGCCGCGCCGCGAGTCACGTGAGCGAGTGAGTGAGTGAGCGCGCCGCCGCGAGTCACGTGAGCGAGTGAGTGATGAGCGCCGCGCCGCGAGTCACGTGAGCGAGTGAGTGAGTGAGCGCCGCGCCGCGAGTCACGGTGAGCGAGTGAGTGAGTGAGCGCCGCGCGCGAGTCACTGAGGAGTGAGTGAGTGAGCGCCGCGCCGCGAGTCACGTTGAGCGACGGAGTCGAGTGAGCGCCGCGCCGCGAGTCACGTGAGCGAGTGAGAGCAGTGAGCGCCGCGCCGCGAGTCACGTGAGCGAAGTGAGTGAGTGAGCGCCGCGCCGCGGCAGTCACGTGAGCGAGTGAGTTAGTGAGCGCCGCGCCGCGAGTCACGTGAGCGATATCGTGAGTGGATGAGCGCCGCGCCGCGATCACGTGAGCGGATGAGTGAGTGAGGAGCGCGCGCCCGAGTCACGTGAGCGAGTGAGTGAGTGAGCGCCGCGCCGCGAGTCACGTGTAGCGAGTGAGTCGAGCGCGCGAGTCACGTGAGCGACGTGAGTGAGCGCCGCGCCGAGTCACGTGAGCGAGTGAGTGAGCGCCGCGAGTCACGTGAGCGAGTGACGTGAGCGCCGCGAGTGCACGTGAATGCGAGTGAGTGAGCGCCGCGAGTCACGTGAGCGAGTGAGTGAGCGCCGCCGAGTCACGTGAGTGAGTGAGTGTGAGCGCCGCGGTCACGTGAGTGAGTGACGTGAGCGCCGCGAGTCACGTGAGTGAGTGAGAGTGAGCGCCGCGAGTCACGTGAGTGAGAGTGAGCGCCGCGCCGCGAGTCACGTGAGTGAGTGAGCGCCGCCCGCGAGTCACTGGAGTGATTGAGCGCGCCGAGTCACGTTAGTGAGTGAAGTGAGTGAGCGCCGCGCCCGAGTCAGCTGAGTGAGTGATAGTGAGCGCCGCGCCGCGAGTCACGTGAGTGAGTGATGATGAGTGAGCGCCGCGCCGCGAGTCACGTGAGTGAGTGACGTGACGTGAGCGCCGCCGCCGCGAGTCACGTGAGTGAGTGAGTTGAGTGAGCGCCGCGCCGCGAGGTCAGCGTGAGTGATGTGAGTGAGCGATTCAATTGAGCGCCGCGCCGCGAGTCACGTGAGTTGGAGGTGAGCGCGCGCCGCCGCAGTCACGTGAGTGAGTGAGTGAGTAGAGTGAGTGTGAGGCGGCCGCCGCCGTAGTCACCTGAGTGAGTAGTTGAATGGAGCGCCGCCGCGAAGTCACGTCGAGTGAATGAAGTGACGTGTACGCGCGCCCGACGTCGACGTGAGTGAGGCGGCCGCGCCGCGAGTCACGTGAGTGAGTGAGCGCCGCGCCGGCGAGTCACGTGAGTGAGTGATAGTGACGAAGCGCCGCGCCGCGAGTCACGTGAGTGAGTGAGTGATTGTGCAGCGCCGCGCCGACGGGAGCGACTCACAGTGAGGAGTGAGGTGAAGTTGAAGCGCCGCGGCCGCGGCAGCACGTGCAGAGTGAGTGAATGAGGGCCCGCCCGGAGAGTACGTGATGGGAGTGAGTGAGCCCGCGCCGCGGAGTCACGTGAGTGAGTGAGTGAGTGAGCGGCCGCGTCCAGCGTAGTCCCCGTGATGTGAGTGAGGTGGAGTTGAGCGCGCGCGCCGCGAGTCAAGCTGAGTGATGAGTGATGAGCGCCGCCGCCTGCGAGGGTGCCCTGTGAGTGAGTGAGGAGTGAGTGAGCGACCGCGCGCGGAGTCACGTGAGTGAGTGAGTGAGTGAGTTTGAAGTGACGCCCGCGCCGCGAGTCACTAGTGAGTGAGAGGTACGTGATGAGCGCCGCGCCCGGAGCACGGAGTGAGTGAGGTGAAGTGAGTGAGTGAGTGGAGCGGCCGCGCCGGCGAAGGGTCACGCGAGTCGAGTGAGTGGAGGAGTGAGTGAGCGCCGCGCCGCGCAAGTAATGTCACGTGAGAGAGTGAGGGACGAGTGAGTGACAGGTGCGCCGCGCCGCGAGTCACGTGAGTGAATGTGAGTAGTGATAGCGCCGCGCCTGCGGGGGGTCACCGTGATGTGAGTCGAGTATCGTGATGCGCCGCGCCTGTGTGAAGGTCACGTGAGTGAAGTATGAGTGAGCGCCGCGCCCGGGAGTCACGTGAGTGAGTGAGTGAGTGAGCGCCGCGCCACGCGTGACTGATGTGAGTGACGTGAGCGCGCGCGCCGCGAGTCGTAGCGTGAGTGAGGTGAGTAGAGTGATGGGAGCCGCGCCGCGAGTCACGTGAGCGTGAGTGATGTGAGCGGCATATCGACCGCCCGCCGCGAGTCACGTGAGCGATAGTGCGTGGAGTGGGTAGTGAGCGCCGCGCCGCGAGTCCACGTGAGCGATTGAAGTGAGTTGAGTGAGCGCCCGCGCCGCGAGTCAGCTGAGCGAGTGAGTGATGAGCGCCGCCGCGCCAGTCACGTGAGCGAGGAGTGAGTGAGCGCCGCGCCGCGAGTCACTATGAGCGATGAGTGAGTGAGCGCCGCGCCTGCGGATTACGTGAGTCGAGTGAGTGAATGGAGGCCGCGCCGCGGTAAGTTCACGATGTAGTCGGAGGATGAGGAGCGCCGCGCCCGAGTACACGTGAAGTCGAGAGTGAAGTGATGTGAGCGCCGCGCCGCGTCGGGAGGAGGAGTGCCCCCGCTCACGTAGTCGATTGAGGGTTGAGATGGAGCGCCGCCGCCCGCGAGCACGTGAGAGGAATGGGGGATTGATGAGCCGCCGCGCCGCGAAGTCACTGTGGAAGGAGTGAGTGAGTGAGCCCGCGCCGCGAAGTCACGGATGAAGGGATAGAGTGAGTTGAGCGCCGCGCCGCGAGGTCAGTGTGAGAGTCGATGTGCACCGCGCCGAGCATTTTGAACTCGCCGCGCCGCGAGGTCACGTGATTAGAGAGTGATAGCGGAGCCGTGAGTTGAGTGCTGGCCGCCGCGCCGCGATCGGATCAGGACGTCGACGCGCGCGTCACTGATGACGGAATGAGCGCCGCGCCGGACGTTTCACTGTGAAGTGCGATGAGTGAAGTGAGTGCGCCGCGCCGCGGTCGTGGCAAGTCGAGTGAGTGAGGTGAGCGCAACGGCGCCGTTGCGGAGTTCAACTGTGAGCGAGTGAGTGAGTCGAGGCGCCGCGCCGCGGGATCACTGTGAGCGAACCGTGATAGTGAGCGCGCGTGCGGCCGCGAGTGATGGGCGCATACTGCGAGTGATGATGACGCCGGCCGCAGTACCGTGCGAGGATGACCCGCGCGTCACGTGAGCGAGTGAGAGCTGACGCGTCGGCTGTACGAGATGAGTGATTGTAGACGCGCCGCGCCGCGCGGTCAACTGTTAGGCAGATGAGTTCGATGAGCGCCGCCGCGATCACGTCGCAGCGAGTGAGTGGAGTGAGGCCGCGAGTCACTTGCGGATGTGAGGCCGCGCGTCGAGCACCGTGGAGCGAAGTTGGATGAAGTGGCGCCCGCGCCGGCGAGTCACGTTGAGACGTGAGTGGATGTTTGATCGTCCGCGCCGCGAGTCACTAGTCGATGACGATGAGCCCGCGAGACTAGGAAGTGAGTGAGGCCGCGCCGCGAGCGAGTGAGTAAACGTGACCGCGCGATCAAGATGATGGTGAGCGCCCGCCGCGAGACAGTGCGTGAGCGAGTGAGTGAGCATGCCTGCGCGACACGTCTGAGAGAGCGCCGCGCAGCACGAGCACCGTGGATACGAGTGAGTGGTGAGCGCCCGCGCCGCGAGCGTATGCAGTGAGGAGGCAGCTCGTGGACATGAGCGTGAGAGCGCCGCGCCGGCAGTCTACGTGAGCCGATTGTGATGTAGGTAGGCCGCCCGCCGCGAGTCCACGTGAGCGAGCGAAGGAGTGAGCGCCCGCCGCGGAGTCAGCGTGAGATGGTGAGTAGCCCCGCCAGTCCGCGAGGTGACGTAGTGTCGCCTCGAGCTCTACTGGATGAGTGGTGAGTGAGCGCCGCGCTGCGAGTCACGTGAAGTGAGTGAGTGAGCCCGCCGCCGCGGTTTGTCACGTTTCCACGTGATGTGAGTGGGGACTGAAGCGCCCGCGCCGTCGTTCACGTGTTTCACGTTCACGCACGTTGTAAATGGGGAGTGAGCGCCGCGCCGCGTGTCACGTCACGTGGTGGGTTGAGTGCGCCGCGCCGCGTTGTACTCAGTATGGGTGAGAGCGCCGCGCCGCGGTCACGTCACGTTGAGTGGAGGTTGTAGTGAGCCGCGCGCGTGGTCACGTCACGTGGAGTGGTGAGTGAGCGCCGCGCCGTGGTCACGTCACGTGAGTGGTTGAGTGAGCGCCGCGCCGCGTTGTCACGTTCACGTGAGTGGGTGCAGTGAGCGCGCGCGCCGCGTGGGTCCACGGTCACGTGATGGCGTGGAGTGAGCGCCGGCGCCGGCGGTGCCACGTCACGTTGAGTGGTGAGTGGCGCCGCGCCGCGTTGTCACGTCACGTGATGAGGTGAGTGAGCGCCGCGCCGCGTTGTCCACGTCACGTGAAGTGGGTGAGTGAGCGCCGCGCCGCGTTGTTCACGTCACGTGAGTGGGTGAGTTGAGCGCCGCGCCGCGTGTCACGTTCACTGTAGTGGGTGAGTGAGCGCCGCGCCGCGTGGTCAGTCACGTGAGTGGGGATGTGAGCGGCCGCTGTCGTTCACGGTCACGTCGAAGTTGGGTGAAGTGCAGCGCCGCGGCGACGTGTTCACGCAACCCGTGAGTAGAGTGCAGTTGAGCCCGCGTGGGTCACGTCACACGTGGTTTTGTGCGCCGCCGCGGGCTCCGTCAGTGGGTGGTGTGGAGCGCAGCTTGCGCGGGATGGAGTGGTGAGCGCCGGCTGTATCGGGAGTGGTTGAGTGGGCGCGCGTTTAGGTGAGGTCGCGGTCTGTGAGGCTGGGGTGAAGCCCGCGATCGCCATGTGTTCTGCGGTGGAGGCGGCGAGTGACTACGGTGTGGTGGTTGGTGCAGTCATGGCTACAGCCCACAGCGAAAGATGTGTCCACCTCTCAAGAAACAGCCAGAAAAAAACATCTGTCGCCAACCTCTAGAATAGGATAAACTTTCCAAACTTTGTCCCTCCTCTAAAAAACCTGGTGGCACCCTGTTAAGTCTGTCTCTGTGTATGCTCCCCTTTCCATCCCTTCCACTTTTAAATGGCACCACAGCCCGACTCTTGCTCATGGGAAGTTTCCAAAAATGCCTCGATTCTGTGTTTTCTTCCAAAATCTTGAGTCCCACTACTGTTCTGTTTTCTCTGTACTCATGTTACTCTGTCTCTGTCTCTGTCTGTTCCCACCCTTCACAGCCAACTGCTCTTGGACTCTGTGGCTTTTGCACCAAAGAAGGTGGAGAAAGTTCTGTCAACCCTCGACTATGATTCAGCAACTGGAGCCTGTCATTTGCACTAAGTTATCTTCCATCTGCTTGGAAATCCAGCAACATCACTGCATTGCATAAAAAAATGCAAAAACTTATCCTTCAGCAACAGACCTATCGGCTTACTTCCATTAGTCAGCAAGGTCATGGAATCCTTCCTTTTCTCCAACAATTTTATCTCAGATCATCAGTTTGGTTTCAGACCAGGTCGCTCTACCCTGGACATGCTGCTTGAACTCACCCAACAATGGATGGAGGCCCTCAATGTCAGACATGAGATTTGGACCATCTCTCTGAACATATCTTGTGCTTTTGATACAGTCTGCCATCCTGTCTTATTCTCCAAACTCTCTGCCTATGGAATCCAAGGCCAACTCCACACATGGCTGACTGACTTCCTCGACGCTCATAGCCAACGTGTGGCACTCAACGGAATCCTTTCATCTCCTCTCCTTGTCAAGAGAGGGCTGGAGTGCCCCAAGGCAGTGTTCTTGGCCCAGTCCTATTCCTGATCTTCATCAGTGAACTCTCCGACTATCTGAATAATCCCATTTATCTATTTGCTGATGACTCCACCCTCTGTCGTGGCATCTCTCATCCTTCTGACAGACAGGCAAGCAGCCTCTTCCCTCTCTTCAGATCTTGAAAAACCACATTTCAAAGTTGGCCTCCAAAGCCAGATGCTGAATGTGCATCCTCCGTCATGCAAAATCCCTCCTTGACACACCTGAAGCCCTATCCACCTACAAAGCCTTCATCCGCAGCTTGATGGTGTACTGCTCTCTCCTCTGGGCTGGCGTCGGGGATATCGCTATAGCTCTCTGTTCTTCGAACAGGCGAGCTAAAAATGAGGTTCCTCAAAGCGGCTCATTTCCAGTAAATTTCTAATTATTTTATTTCATTTTTAACAGGGTCTCACACACACACACACACACACACACACACACACACACACACACACACACACACACACACACACACACTTGGCAGTACTGTATTTATAAGATTACTGTTATCAAATCAATGCCAGAACAGTAATTACAACTTTCTACAACAGTTGCCTTTGCATTGATTTCATTTAACCCGAACATAAACGCTGCTGCCAACAGGCGTACTCAAAGTTTGCTGGCGCTCCTGTGAAGGTGAGATCCACATGCGTCCCGTGGCGGAGTCCCACAGGTGAGTATCCAGTGGAGTGGAGATGTGCGATTTGTAATCGTTTGTTCATGCGAAGCACCTCAGAATGGCTTTCACGGCACAGTGTTCGGCTTTGTTTATTGTATCCTTGTGGGAAAGAGTTTTGTGAACGACTCGGTCGAATTTGTCACACGGTTGAAGCACTTTTTATTCCCCTCGCCTGAGAAGAGGTTATTGCATTTGGGTCTGTGTGTTGGTCTGTGTCTCTCTGTCTAACACACAGACTAACGTGCTTACGTAGGCCACAGACACTAACCGGTGGGAGCCAGTATTATACATTATCTTTTGTTTTTTCAACCGGGTACCTCAAAGTATGTACTGTACTATGAGAATGTGAGTATGTGTCTCTCAAGGATGGACTATTAAGAGTGTTTGTACAAGTATAAAATACGTGTACGAACAACTTGAGTGCATCGATGAAGTACGTAACATAAAAATATGTCCACGTCCATAACAACACACTCGTGGCCAAAAATCTTGGCATCCTTGCACTTTTTTTTCAAGTAATACACCATGTCTTCCAGAAAATTGTTGAAATTTTAAACTACTTTGGTCTCCACGTACGTATTTCAATGGTTTGCAGTGGAACGAAACGTGAAAGGAAAAAAAAAGTCTGAAAAAACTTACTAAATCTTCGCTTGTTCCACACAGAAATCCTAAATGGCCCGGACAATATTATTGCGACGTTTTAGAAGTTGTTAGAAATAATTAGATTTCAAGCAGGTGATTTCCTTTATTTTGGAATTGAACTCACCTGTGGTGAGTTGCAGGTGCCTGTAATATAAAAATCACTCATTCAACCAGTTTGAGTCGACAAAAGGAATCATTCTGCTGTTTTGTGTCACTGTGTGTACCGCAATGAGACTGGAGAAAAGAAAAGAAAACCCGAGAATTGTCTGAGGAGGTCAGACACAAGATTTAGCCAAGCATGACAATCTCAAGGCTACAAGTCCATCTCCAGAGACCTTGATGTTCCTGTGTTCACCGTACGCAATGTTATGCAGGAAGTTTAAAGCCATGGCACTGTAGCCAACCTCCCTGGACGTGGCTGCAAGAGAAACTTGATCGAAGATTGCAGGAAGGATTGTCGAATGGTGGAGAAAGCACCTCGATCAACTTCAAACAGATTCAAGTTGACCTTTCAGCACAAGGTACGACAGTTTTCAACTCGCACCATCTGTGGCTAACTCAATGAAAGGGGTTCTATGGTAGAGACGAACCACGGAGAGACCTCACTGCTGAGAGAGAGAACACAGAAAGCCGAACTGGAGTTTGCCAAAACACACCTGAACAAGCAAAATCCACTCTGGGAGAAGTCCTGTGGACAGATGAGACCAAATTGGAGCTTTTTGGTAAAGCACATCATCTCTGTGTTTACAGAAAACAAAATGAAGCTTTCATAGAAAAGAAAACCTTCCATACAGTCGAGCATGGAGAGTTCAGTGATGTTTTAGGGTTGTTGTGCTGCCTCTGGCACTGGATGCCTTGAATGTGTGCATGGCATCATGAAATCAGAGATTTCAAGGAGGCATCTTGGAGCACAATGTTCAACCAGTGTCAGAAGCTGGGTCTCCCTCGAAGGTCATGGGTCTTGCAGCAGGGACAATGACCTAAACACACTTCACAAAGCACCCACGAATGGTCCAAGACAAAACGCCGGACTGTTCTGAAGTGGGCAGCAATGAGTCCAGATCTAAATCCCATTGAACACGTGTGGGGAGATCTGAAAACAGCAGTTGGGAGAAGGCACCCTTCAAATCTGGGAGAACTGGAAGAGCAGTTTGCTACAGGGGGCTCCCTCAACTAAGGTAGGACATGAACTGTCTTGCCCCAGCTTACAGAGACGGCCTGCACTAGCGTAGTGCTTTTCCGACCCCCTGACCGCCACAGTTATTCTTGTCCAAATGACTCCCCGTGATACCAAATAGTAAATCGAGGGTGTCAATAATTTTATCAATGCCATTTATTTTTATTTTCTGATTTAAAAGGATATTTAAAGTTCTGAATCAAAAACAAAGGTTCTCTAATATTAATAATGAAATAAAGAATTGTGGAGATGAAATACCTTCGTCAATTTCAACTTATTTTTTGAGAAAATTGTGAGTTATTTGAAAAAAGTGCAACGGTGGCAATATTTTGGGCCACGACTGTACATACGATCGGATCGTGAATCTCTACAATAAAACCACAAAGGTCTGTTTGTCTTCTATATGAACACAAACCTACATCGTCATCATCGATGCATCATTTACACATCACACTACACAAATCCCGGTGAGGGTGTGCAATCTCCGATCACTGTTTGTAGTTATCCTATGCGTGCCGTTACGTTTGGATCGGATGTTGAGGATGATGTTTGTACGTAAACCCATTTAATTACATTATATGGTAAAGGTGCTAAAAGCTTGTCGGTGCCCGTTTCAATGTACTCCTGATTCTCTGTCCAGGGAGTCTCCCAGCCTTGCGAAGTGATGGTAAAGTGATTTCACAGCCGTACGACATCCTGGACCACCTTCAGAAAAAGGTCTCGGGCCTCTGGCATTGAGCTTGATGTTGCTTAATCTCCTTTTTGCTCATCCTTTCTGCGACAGCTTCTTGTACAGTTATAACGTCGTGTGTAAGGAGTTGTTTTAAATCGTACAGGTCAGTATTCTGCTGTGCAAACGATAATGACTGATCCTCAATTTGATCTGTTGCCTTTCTACAGCCCTGGAATTGTAATGTTGACACGTAGAAGTGAAATGGAGTAACATTTTAACTGTTAAATGGTACTCAACGATAAAATATTTTGCAGGTCAGCTTTGATTATATTATTGGTCTCGCATCGAAGGGTGTTTAGGGACCGTCAGCTTATGGTGAACCTGCACATCCAAAAATGCAAACTTGCTCTCTTTTTTCATTTCCATTGTGAAGTTGATGCTTGGGAGTACCCGACCAAGCTGTCCTAGTAGGTGGTCTACCATGTTCGTACAGACACAAAAACCAGCCGTGTTCGTGCCCCGAAAACACAAAACAACAACAGGCGCAACACATGTACTCACCCACACACATAACAACACAGATCCGTGTAAATAAAAAAGAAAAACGAGAGCAGAGCACCCCTGAATGATGTGATTTGATGTTTGTTTTTGCTTTTGCAAATTAAAGTATAAAAATAAAAAAGCTCTCCTCCATTTGAACTCGAGCACCGAGCACGTGACCGGAAATGAGCGGTCGTATCGAAATAAAAACCGGACACGTGCCGAGGCTCGGGTCTATTGTGCCTGATGAAGCCGGCGAAACGTTGCCTGAGACTGGGTCTGCTCTCGCTTTTTGCTTAAATTAGCGGAGTCTATCTAATTTTTACTTTTGGTTGAAGCGCCTTCTCTTTCTTCTATTATATATATGTTTCGGTAATGGCCCTTGGTATGCTATTAAAATAGGATTATCCAGACCCCCCATTAAATGCATGTTTAGCCAGGCTGTGCGGTAAAATGGACGTTACATGTGTTCGGGAGGTGTAAGAGGCTGTTTATTGTTCGTGCTGTGGTGGTGTACCGAGAGCTTCTTCTTCTTCCTTCCCTCTCCGGACGAGGCCCCGCCCAGTCGGTTGAAGAGGAGTGGCCTAGAGAAGGAAGTGAAGCTGAGGGGAGGAGCGAGTCGGCTTCGAGGCGAGCGAACGAAGGAAAGGCAGGGTGGATCTGGGACGTGAGCGCCGTGGTGGCGCCGATCGGCTGTACACGGGACGGCTGTGTCCGTTTTCGTGAGGAATGAGCCGAAAGAAAGGCAGGGAAGGGACTGCATGAGGTCTGTCTCCATCTGCGATCGGCAGAAGCTGAACCTGAGTGCGCCGAGTCTGGGATCGGCAGAGGCTGAACCTGAGTGTGCCGAGTCTGCGATCGGCAGAGGCTGAACCTGAGTGCGCCGAGTATGCGATGGGGCAGAGGCTGAACCTGAGTGCGCAGAGTCTGCCATCGGCAGAGGCTGAACCTGAGTGCGCCGGGTCTGCGATCGGCAGAGGCTGAACCTGAGTGCGCCGAGTCTGCCATCGCCGAGAAAGAAAAGCTGGACCTTGTGAGAAACAGCTGAGACCCACCATCGATTGACTGTCTTGTGCTGTCGACATTGCGCGGTCAGAACGCGCTGAGGAGGGCGTGCGCAAGCGGTGCCTTGAGAAGAAAGAGTACGGCGCCGCCATCTTGCCACGCGGCGTGCTCGAGCTTGGGCTCAAATCCGTGGACATCGGCTTGTCACGAGCCACATTTGTGCTTTTGACACTTTCCTCCCGTCCATGAAACATCACCAATACTCTCTCTTGTCTGCATGCTGTCCATGTCTTGTCTGCATGTTGTTTAAGGCTTATCTCGTTTGAGTCCCCTTCGAAACCCATAATCCGTAGCTCCCTAGTTAAGAACGGGTTATAGATTAATTATAACATTGTCGTGAATGCTTTGCTTGTGTCGTATTCCCCAATGTCCCCAATAAATCTGGCTGATTCGTATGAAGTTGCCGCTTTGAATTAATTTGTGCCGCGTCGAGGAACGATCGCTCGATTTGGATATAAAAAAAAATGGTTACAGACTGGTAGACTCCGCTCGGTCTCTGACAAAACCAGTCTGTAACCGGGGTATATTCCCCCAGCTGGCAAGGTACAGGTGTATTTGGTACCATGGTTTGAGACGCGTAACCCGAGAATTGTGCCGAACATCCGCGCGTTATAACCCGGAGACGGCGGTGGTGAGGGTGGCGCCGAATCTGTAACATTTGGCTGTCGAGAGTAGGGTGCGAAAACCAAACTTGTTACGGACAGTGAATGACGCCATCGTCCGAATCCGCCACCGAGAATCCACAACATATGTATATTATTACACACACACTAATAAATGTCAGTGTGTACCCTCCATAATCCAAAACCATGACTATCTATCAGCCTGAAACTTTGCATGCATACTAAGAAAACTCCAAGAAAGTGCGTGAGTGAAAATTGGGTGTTTGGGTTAATTAAAACATCCCTTTTGAAGATAATTAATGGCATTATTTAATTGTATGCTTTATCAGGTGCAATCTTCGGCCACCTTGCTCTCCTCCAGGTGAATCGTCTGTAACCTCACTGGGGTTTTAATGTGCCTTGTTTTTTTTTTGTTGGGCCTGCTCAACCATGCCTTGACTTGGAACAGGCCGCAACAATTTCTTAACAATGAAGTTATTGTTTTTTTTTTCCACTTTCCTCACTCATATTATCAAATGCCTGTTCATCATATCTACAAATTGCTGGGTACGTTGCAATGCTTATAAATGCCCGGAGACGCCAGCGTTCGTGGCTTTATTTTATTTCCGCACATGCCATTACCTCGGGAACCTCTTGAATTAAGCTGATTTACAAACTTTAGCTCAGAATTGAACTTGGCAGCAGTTCTAACTGATTGAGAAAAAATGTTAATTTGTCTAATTAGTCCATAGTTTGATATTTTGAGCGTCTCCGGGAGGTGTGAGTTTTATATTACAGATCGGCGATCACTATTCGCTTGCCAAGGCAGCAGTTTCTTATCAACCGTTTCGTTGGAATGCTTAAGCAACTTGCAAGTGCTCGACCTTATTCGCACTGTCACTGATACTGTATTTTGATTGACTTGAATAATGGTCAGGGCCACTCGCCTGCGTTGTCCCCGCATTGTTCTGTGATGTATCGGGCGGTTGCTAGCTCGCTGAAAATGTGCAATTTTCTTTTACACAAAGTTTCCCGTTTTTGTCGATCTTCTTTCATGATACGACCCGTCACTTCGGCATAGATAAATACAATAAATATAAAAAACAAGAAACGTTTAATTATCATCACCGCAGGATAGCTGAGAGGTATGCATGCTCACTCTAAACTGTCTAGCCTGGGTTTGAATCCCAACCCATCTATAAACTGTCATCCTAGTGTTTCACAGGCAGGGTGACCGGAATCCCCTTTACCCTCTCTCTCTCTCTGTCTCTCCCTGCCACCTTCTCTCACCCTCCCCTCGCACTGCTTTCCAATTTTATTTTGTGCAATCTGTTTTCATTATACGATCCGTCACTTTGACATTGATGCACATTTAAAAAATTCAACATTTTGTTTTTTAAATTTCTTCAACCATTTTATTGGAGTGCTTGCTTCATTGTTTAAGTCACCTTCTCCCTCTCTCTCTCCACCCCATGCCTCTCCCTCTCTCTCCTCCCACCCCACACCTCTCCCTCTCTCTCTCCCCCTCTCCACCCCACCCTCTCCTCTCTCCTCTCTCTCCTCCCAGCCCACACTCACCTCTCTCTCCTCCTACCCATGCCTCTCCTCTCTCTCATTCCTCTCCTCCCACCCCACGCTCTCCCCTCTCTCTCCTCCCACCCACACCTCTCCTCTCTCTCCCTCCACCCCACACCTCACCCTCTCTCTACTCTCCACCCCACACCTCTCCTCTTCTCCTCCCACCCCACCCTCCCTCAGGGGTAGGGGTGGGATGAGAGAGGGGAAAGGATTGGAGGAGGGACCGACGTTACCTGGCAACAACGGGTACCTTTGCTAGTGCTAAATAAACCACACAGATGGTGAGAACAGGTTTTAATAAGTAATTATTAAAGGGTTGGGAGAACAATGGAACAGAGACAGACAGGGACACAGACATAGATCACAGATATAATTTATTTACATTTATCCAGTTATAAAGCCACGCAGTTGGTTGAGCGTCTGCTCTGAGTCCAGGATAGGTTAGTGGTTCAAACCCTGGCCGAGTCATTCCTTGCTTGACGTTCAGCAGTAAAAAGGTTGAGCACGGACAAACAACGCTGGGGAGGCAATGACAAACCACTGTCGAAGAAATTCTCGAATTCCTCCTTGTCATTTGAGTCGTCTATTAAAAACAAACATAAACAAATACAAACAAACACAAACATATCGACATGGAAATTCAGAGGCACTTCAATAAGCAACAGTCTTCCTCTGATTCTATTCATGGATATTTGAATTCGTATCGTATTTGTGAACGAAGTTTTCTTCTCTACATACTGGCACACCAGCTGACAGGTTGAGGGTTCAAAGTGAAGATCACTTGAAGTTTTTGTGCAACAGTAAGCTTAATTTTGAAGGGCTAAGGAATATAATATTCAGGAATCAGGGTGTGAGTTCACCCTCGCACAGAATGATGTCAAGACTGCAGCTCTTTGGGTACTTTGATGGATTACGCATGGTTCTGTGGTACGGCGGTCCGAAGGTCAGCCGCATTGAAAAGGCTGGGGAACGATACATAATCTGAACTGACAAAAGTGTAAAAACACATCTAGATATTCCTTAAACCAACATTCCATTTGAGCTAAAAATAATATCTCCAACCAGACTTTCAGATGCCACATATAATTATTTGTCTGAGAATCCCTTAATAAGCAGAATAAATTCAAACAATAGGTCATTTATTATACTGAATAATGATTAAAATTACTTGAAAGGTCAATCTGTTTTGGGCACCTTTACTAGGCAGATCGATCATCTTTCAATACAGAAAAGAGATATAAGGTCATTTAAAATGCAAATATATATTATATATATACACCTACATACAATGCCTATAGAAAGTCTCACCCCTTTTCAAACTTTTCACCTTTCGTTGCCTTATAGCCCGGTATAAAATTTCATTAATCAGACTTTTTCACCTTCATTTACACATCATAACCCACAACTTCCGTGAAATACAATTTCAGAAATTAAAAATACTAAACTAGAATATCTTGGTTGGATAAGTGCCCCCTCCCTGAGTTAATACTTGGTGGAAACACTTTTGACAGCAATTACAGCTGTGAGTCTGTTGGGATGTTTCCACCAAATTTGCACACCTTGATTAGGTAATATTTTCCTGTTTCTTCTGTACAAAACTGTTCAAGCTCAGTGAAGTTGCATGGGGAGTGTTGATGGACGCAATCTTCAAGTCATGCCACAGATTTTCGATTGGATTTCGGTCAGGGTTCTGACTGGGCCGCTCAAGGACATTTATCTTTTTGTTCATTCTCCACTCCAGTGTAGCTTTGGCTGTGTGCTTCGGGTCGTTGTCGTGTTGAAAGGTGAACTTCCGTCCCAATTTCAGCTTTCTTGCAGAGGGCAGCAGGTTTTCCTCTCGATTTTTCTGTGTTTTCCTCCATCCATTTTCCCTTCTGACAAGTGCCCCAGTCCCTGCTGATGAGAAACATCTCCATCACATGATGCTGCCACCACCTACTTCACAGTGGGGATGTGTTCTTTGGGTGATGTGCAGTGTTGGGTTTGCTCAAACGTAACGTTTTACATTTAGGTCAAAAGTTCCCTTTTGGTTTTGTCAGACCACAAAACTTTTTCCACTTGGCTTCAGAATCTCTGGAGTTTTTTTTTGCATACCTCAATATGACTCAAGGTGTGCCATTTTGAGTAATGGCTTCTTCTGCCACCCTACCATACAGGCCAGACTTGTGGAGTGCTTGGGATATTGTTGTCACATGCACACAGTGACCAGTCTTTGTCATAAAGGCAAGTAGCTCTTTCAAAGTCTTGCTCATTGGCCTCTCTTATCAGTCTCCTCCTTCTTGGTCATCCATTTGGAGGGACGCCTGATCAAGCAGGGTCTTGATGGTACCATACACCTTCCACTTCTTAATGATTGTCTTGACTGTGCTCCAAGGGATATTCAAGGCCTTTAAAGTATTTTTATATCCATCCCTATCTGTGCCTTTCCACAACTTTATCTGGAGGTCTTTTGAAAGTCTCCTTGGTCTATGTGATGTCTTGCTGTGAAATGCACTACCAAGCAGAGGAAACTACAGGAACAGCTGATTTTATTCTGAAATAATCAGAATCACTACAATTTAACACAGTGGAGGCCAATTAACTGGTGTGTGATTTTGAAGGTGATTGGTAACACCTGAGCTAATTACAATTGCTGTTTTCAGTGGGGTGGACACTTATCCAATAAGATATTATTGTTTTGTTTTTAATTAATTTTCTGAAATGTAGAATTTGTTTTTCACTTGGAAGTTGTGGTTATGATGTGTAAATAAGGAGGAAAAGTTCGATTTAATGAAATTTAATTCCAGGTGAGAAGGTAATGAAAGGTGAAATTTTGAAAGGGATGTGACTTTCTCTAGGTAGGTACTGTATTGTGTGTGTGTGTCTAAGGTTGGTGAATTTCTGAAAATGCTAGTCTTCTTATTCCTTAAGTTTATTTGTTTTTTTGCTGAAAACAGTTTAAGTATTCTGTTCTCTGGTTTCTCATTCATCACCCCTAAAACTCTGTCCATTTCCCTGCATGGCAGTATATGTATTGCAGAGGTAGCCCATTTCCCTTTGAGCTGTCTCGTCTGGGTTTGATTCCCTATGCGACGATAAACTCTGGTGCTTCCGAGGCAAGGTGTTGCAGCACTAAGCTGTGTCGTCCTTCAGATGGACGTTGAACCCCATGTTCCGTCTGCTTGCATTACTTGTTGGACTTTAAAGATCCCATGTCGTCTTTTGTGATGAGTCGGAGAGTTATTGCTGCACTCTGAACAACTTATAAATTCCTGCAAAAATCGGTTCCAGTTGAACGTTCGGCCTGGTCAGCCAGTTCTTGAAAATCTGGGCCAAAACATATTTTCTTCGCTGACTCCACAAGGTGAGAATGATTGAGGCCATTAAAGTAGTTTTAGTGGTGGTTGTAGTAGTAGTAGTAGTCTTCGTCGTGCCCCACTGGTTTAAAGCCCAAGCAGAGACTCCAGGACATGACCAGGTCCATAATAAACGTTTCAGAAATCCTGCGGATATAATATGTCGATAGCCATTTGACGTGGAGCTTCGTTCTTTCCCTTGAATCCTGTGTGTACGTGGGATTGTGTGACTCAGGGATTCCATTTGGATGTGGGCTTGACTCAGAAGGAAGAAGCTGATGCGAAGGCGTTTGTGTGTCTCATTCGGCAGAAGTTGCTTCCTGCAGTGGTACGGCCAACTCGTCATCAGGCTACGCCTCGCGCTCTGCTTAATCCTTTGTACAAAAATTACATTTCCTCCTCCTGCCTTCTTTCACACCAAATCGGTTTATTTTTTTCATTCCGTAACTTTCCTGGGTCATAAATGTACATCCTCGATTGTTTCAACTACGCTCTTGGCTGCAGTCCGTAATCCAAAACTGTAGTCCGTAAACAAAATGTAAATGGAACTTTTGTATTCTGGCTTAATATGACTTGCTTTAACTCTCCCGTAGATGCACACATTCTGGGGCGATGCTTTTAATTACTCGGAGTTCACGCGACCATGGCTGGCGAGCTCACTGCCTTTCCCCATGGGCCTCATCCTGCCAGGGCAGGTGCGTGGCTCTGCCACTGAACGCTTCACACAAATGGTGACCAAAAGCAGCGACGCCACAGATGAGGAATTCGAACAACAGGTTTTTGAGTTCTCACCACCTTGGGTGTGGAGGGTGGGTTATCTGGACAAGTACAAGTTGGAATGTGTGTGTGGGGTTTTTCAAGCACTACCTTGTGCATTTGTTTGTGACCAGATGTACAGCGATGCCACGGAATGCTTAAGTCTGCTCTCACAAAGCCTTGGTTCCCGAGAGTACTTCTTTAGCGATCGGTAAGTATATACAGTATGATGTTGGCCTTGTATTCAATTGTTGATTAAATTTGATCGCTGATTCCCCCCCTCACATCCTCCTCCCTTCTTGTATTTTGAAAGCAGTATTTTCCTCTGACACTGATGCTTTTGATTTTGTGCACACACCTGCGCATGCAGCGACATTTCATGACAAATTCAGTCGGTAACCTGTACACCTCATAATGAGCCTCGTGTGTCCCTCATCAGGCCAAGTTCGTTGGATGCCGTCGTCTTTGCTCATGTGGCTCCCCTGATCAAAGCCAGGCTTCCAAACTCCCGTCTGCAGCATCATGTCAAGAGCCTCGACAACCTTTGTCTCTTGTGCCATCATGTTCTGCATCAGTATTTCCCACACGTGGATGATGGTAAGTTTTTTGGGGGGTGGGGGGGGGGGTAGGGACTTTTTTGAGAAATCTGATGATGCTGCCCAGTACCTTGTATATGGTGAGCATGTTTGCTGCTAAAGTGGGGAAGCTGTTGAATTTGAAGCCATATTCAGTGGTGTAATGGTTAGATTACAGTGTCGGCTCCGAGTCTGGCAAGTCGGCGGTTCAAAGTCCCGCCGAGTCATACCAAAGACTTTAGAGATTGTTGATGCCGCTTCCTTGCTTAGCACTTGGAATTTAAAAAGATAAGAGCACAAACAATCCCCATAGGTTGGCATCAATAGGAAGGAGGAAATTACTCCTTCGAAAATGCCCAGCTGATTCTGGTGAGAAAGGCAGCACCATTGTTGTGACGTTGCTGGTACCCAGAGTGCCCCAGGAAGTGATTGCACTTCCCCCAATGCTCGGCGCTTTGTCTCACTTGGGTGCGTGCCGTTCGTTTGTTCCACTGAACCTTCGAGTCTTCCATACTGTGAAGGAAAAAACGAAGAAGCCTTTCTGCATATTTGTTTGTGCATTTCAATTTGGTACCTCGTTAAGTCTGTACACTCCATTCCATCCATCCATCGGGACCATACTCTGCACAGAGCGTCGGTGCTGCTGAGGCAGTCCCCTGGGCTATTGGACACAATCCCGGACGGGTCACCACTCCGACTCAGGATACTCGAAGGGCTCGATCATGCCAGCAAGCTGGTACTCGTTTTGCCGACCTCAGAAGGATGACAGGCTGAGTCAACCACATCTGGTATCAATTCAACGGCCGAGCAGGATTTGAACTCAGAACCTGAGGATCCCAAGCCTACCACCTGAACCGTTAAGCCAACACCAGGCATACACTTCTATCCCTGGGATGTAATTGTCCACACGTGGCATCATTATCAATTTAGCCACTTCTGTATTCGGACCTGTCTTGTTGCATTTCTCACCGGAAAGATGAGTTTAAAAAAAAAAATGGTTCTGCACCGTGAGTGAGGGTGATTCTGGTAAACCGCTCCAGTGCATGACGCGTGAGTCTTTAAATAACTTATTCTTGTGGTTTATTCCAACGTCACTTGGTACATCAAACCTCTGTATTAAAAGTCCTGGAAAACTTATTTTTGTCCTTGAAAACTCCTGGAAATTTGGTCTTCCATGGCTGTGCGAACCATGTAGTTGTCTTCTGCTCTGTCTGCAATAGCCCCCATCATTGTTTGTTCCCACACTCTTTCATATCATACTTCTGTTCTTCGAGCTGTTCAGAGCACACGCAGAGCTGTTCGTGCCAGCACCTGAAATCCAAGGCCTGGATTTTCCTTTGAGCCATGCATTCGTTTTTTGACGTCTCACACACACATATTTGTTAAAATCATTGAGGTCATCATACTCGTGGATATTTGCCAATCCGTATTTTTCATATTTCTGAGCTTCCACCATCTTAAGAAAATTCACCGTCCGTCCGTCTGTCTGTTCCCAGGTACCGCAAAAACGGCTGAACCGATCGCAACCATTTTTTGGGTGTGTAATCCTGGGACCCCTTGGAGTAAAATAGGCATAAACATAATAACATGACCCCCTTGAACCCATAGGGAGCGGGTGCTTCTAGTCTTCGTAATTTACGGAACTGGTCATGTCTCAACTTCTTCTCCACTTGCTGTAAGAATTGGATTTTTTAATTTTTTTCCAAAATTGGTTCACGATCGTTACCTTTCTTTGTCTTTGTGACGTTCAGAAATGGACCAAATCTTTTGCTCGCATGAGTTTGTTACCAAGGTCTGCGAAACATAAACCATCAAGATGATCTGAGATGTCTTCCTGGTTGGAAACCAATGAAACCGGGCAACCTTTTGTGGGTTTTCAGGTTTATCGTGGATATCTTTAAAGGTCCCCTGACACGCAAAAGTACTGAAATTTCATTTTATAATGTCCTATAAGAGTTTTCATCGTGATTTCAGATCTGACTTTTTTCACAATACTCATTCTGTAAATGTAAAATTAAAAAAAAAAACCTCTTCGGGAACACCCCTAAAAATTCTCCTGAAAGGGGCGTAACCCACATGACGTCAACTACAGGATTACAAAGGCTGCAGTAAATTACTCGGGTTGGTGGTCTACGTGATTTATTGGCTTCCTTGTGTTTCCACATTTGATTGGTCGACTCAATCGCTTCGTTCATTTCTGCTTTAAAAAAATCGAACATTTGGTTTTGAATAATGGAGGCATGGACTTTCATTTGTCTGGTAACGACAGTGAGTTGAGAGAAATGAAGGATTTTGGTCTGAATCACATGGAGAATTGTCGGATAACTAGTCGCGGGAGGTGAAGTTCAGGCAGCTGGAAATGAAATACGGCCTTAGCAGTTTGAGCCCGAAGCAGGACAAGCAGAGGAAAATGGCGATGAAATTCCCGGCGTTCATTATGATCGGGAGGACATCGAAGGAAGACTTGGCAATAACAACTGGTTAGACTAAATCCTATTCATAATTCAAAATGTAAATTCGACTTGCATACTGCTCATATCAAAATATTTAGTGAGTGAGAGCAGTGACCAGCGCAGCGCAGCGGACATGTTGCATTGCGGCGAATAAATCGCAAGCAAGGCCGGCGCATGTCATCGGCCGTATCTCTCTGCGCATAAAACGAAGCAATCTCGCTGTCGGATACGATGAAAACTTGTGTGCAGAACACACCTTGTGACACAATGTTCTCGAGTAGTCCGATAAATCTGACGTTCTGTTGCATTTTTATTTATTTCATTCCTACTTTGTCATGTTAGCACCAGTAGAAAATAATAAGCCTGGTGTTTGTTAGTGGTGAGGGTGGCGGCTTGGGATCCTAGGGTCCTGAGTTTAAGCCTCGTTGGCCGCTGAATTAAAATACACCAGGAGGTTGACTCAGCCTGTCATCCTTCCGAGGCCAGCAAAATGACACCAGTGTACTGGTAAGGGGACACTGCATCAGCAGCATACCGCGTCCCAACCGATGATGCAACCAGCAGCCACAGGCTGCACTCAATAGAGAGAGAGTAGAAAACAATGAAGAAAAGAGAATATAAAAGAAAGCTACAGCACGTCAGATTTATCGGCCTAGTCGGACGGACGACGGATTTATCAGACTAGTCGGACGGACGACAGATTTATCGGACTAGTCTAACCAGTGTTTCTCAACCGGGTTCTCCGGAACCTAGGGTTCCGCAAGAGTCGCGAGGGTTCCGTGAGAAACAGTAATAAATAGGCTAATGTATTTTTGAGTAGTTTTTGTTTGATTTAATATTCGTAATTTTACTATACACGTACGGCATATTGTTGGAAACTCCTTGGTTATTATAATAGAGGCTTCAACCTCTTGTATTATTTACAATTATAACAACCACAAGTCTGAAGACGACAATGGTTCACGAGCGGTATTGACGATGTAGATTGTTTCAGAAGTCAAGGATGAGACAATGTGATAATGTTTGACCAAGTTATAAAAATGATCAACATGATGGTGGTACGAGTGACAGGTTATTAGCTGCAAAATGTCGAAAACCTGGTTTCGTTCAACAACTTTAAAAATTTGACCTTTGCATAACCTTTAAAGGTCACAAAACAATGTTGTGGACATTAAATAAGGAAACAGGATACGTGCTATAGCTTATTGGAGTTAGTTCGTCGAAGAAGGTTGAAAACCGGTTCGATTCCCACAACTTTGAAAATTTGACCTTTGTGAACTTTAAAGGTCAAAGGTCAAGGATTATGACCTTTGTGCAAAACTTCCTCTGGAACATTCCAGGAACAATATAACGTCATATAGGCTATATGGCATTTCGCACTCCTCGGATTATCCATACTTTGATGAAATCAGCGTAAAAACAAACTTGAAGGGGGGCCACGGGCAAGGTGTTCGAGATAGAGCAAAATGGTTTCAAGACTTTAGGTGGGAATGACCTCAAGATTATGCATAAAAATATTGTCATCCTAGCTCTCAAAGTTTGGGCGGTCGTTATGTTTTTATGAGAAAATTCGCAATTTTCGAAGTTCGTGACCTTGTGACCTTGACCTTGGGACGAAAATGAAAAATCGAGCTCCGTGGGGCTATGAGGTGCCATTGGGCTAACCAAATACCGAAACCCCTGCCAGATTCGACAAACCCCGAGGAGAAGATGCAAATTGAAATTGGCTCCCCCTAAAAACACAATTCGCAATTTTCTAAGTTCGTTTGTGGCCTTGACCTTGGGACGAAAATGAAAAATCGAGCTCCGTGGGGCTATGCAGGTGCCATTGGGCTAACCAAATACTGAAAACCCTGCCAGATTCGACAAACCCTCGGAGAAGATAAATTTTTATGTCAAAATTCGCAATTTTCTAAGTTCGTGACCTTGACCTTGGGACGAAAATGAAAAATGATCTCCGTGGGGCTATGCAGGTGCCATTGGCTAACCAAATACGAAACCCTGTCAGATTCGCAAACCCCCTAGGAGAAGATGCAAATTGAAATTGGCTACCCCCTAAAAACACATGTTTTTGGGCGTGGCTCCGCCCATTCTCAGGAAAACACAACTAGATCATGATATAAACCCCACCAAAATTTATCAGGATCGGATCAAACCCACGGAGCTATGCTTGGGACAGACATACAGACAGACAGACGCACAACAATAACGAATATAGTGGTCACTTATTTTTTTTGTGAAAATATTTTTTCGTGAACCATAGGGAATGTATTTAACGATGTCTATATGGCGCCAGTGTGAAACCGCCCTCACTGGTTAGTGGCGTCCTGTACGCGGCGGATTCGTGTATCATTGAGTGACTGACTCAAGTACGGGACGCATGCACGGTGTCCATCTATCTTCTCTGTGCTTCCTAGCGCGAAGTCTCTCTCAAGGTTAGTTCTTCTGTTTACCTTTATTGCTTCAGTTTTATTTGTTTTAGTTTTGTTGATCAAGTTACATGAGGTGTGTTTTTTAATTGTCAAACAGACTTGGGGTTGACAAACGCTTTCAAAAATGACGTTTTCAACAAAAAAAAAAATTTTTTTTTGTAAATTAAATTTTTTTGTGAATTTTGTGAGGTCTCATAAACGACAGTATGTTTTTTTTTTTTCATTGCCAATAAATTTGACAAAAGGGGGTCATTTTTTCCTTAAACCAGGTATCTGAAAAAATATATTGTTGCGGCTGTGGAAATTCGCAGAGCACCATATATGTCCTTAGATCAGTTATGTCGATAAGTCTGTGCTCGGATATATTTCCCCAACGATGTTTAACGGGCAATTATTCGTGTGCCGGGCTGTGATCTTTGAGTTAGCCGTTTTTCTTTTGCTATCGTTTATTGGACCAACCGCTTCACGACAACCACCTCCACACCAACATCGCTCTCATCAAACGCTTCACAACAACCACCTCCACCACCAACACCTCCACAACCGCCTTCACAACAACCGCTCCTCCACAACCGCCTTCACACAACCACCTTCTCCACGACGCCAACCAAACCACCTTCTCCACGACACCAACCACAGCCACCATCTCCTAAACCACATCTCCCCCAATAACCAACAACGAACAACATCGCTTAAACTTCAACTCCGCAAACCCCGCCACCTTTGCGCCGGCCACGGCGAGATCACTGCAAACAGACGCGGGGGTTTCCTCGTTGTGCAAGGTCGGTGATCTCCACAACGTCCGCTCTCCTTTCTGGGCGCCAGCGACGGTGATTCAACCACGTCCGCTCGCTCCGAGCTTCGCCTCGAAATTCGGATCAGGAGATCCTGCAAAGTGAGCAGAAACCATAAATAAAATAGTCCTGTGGTTGGGGGGGGGACTGACCGTTATTTCCAACAGGGTGGTGAAAATGAGGGATTAGGGGAAGGGTCCATGGCCCCCCTTCCTGAAGTGGTACGGTCATGCGGAGTATAACTTAACGGCATGGTCCTTATGTTTCATGAAGAGCTTGGTGTGCATCTCACCATTGGTTTTTGAGATTTTAAAATAAATTACCTGAATTTGAGGTGAAACCCCCCCTATTCAGCTCTTATAGGGGCGATCCGGATGGGAGCACAACCCCCATGATCCCTTGCTGTAGGTCTCGATTTGTGACCAATGCCTTACGTTTTCAACGTGAAAAGGACATCCGTTACTCGAAGCTTCATTGCCAAACTATTTATGGCCTTCCCAAACATTTTGTGGTCTTGGATTTTGTTCTCTCCCATGCGGTGTGAACAGGTAAACGGATGTATTCGTGCGCAAATGGATGTTGCCATGATCTGTCAGACGGCCTTCCCTCAAAGCACTGGATCGGATGTACGGTCACCTGATGGCATCCTTTGCAACCTCACATACGTGGCTTGTAGTAAGTGAAGAACTTGGTTTGCATCAAAAGCTGTTAGAATAAGAAACTGTAGGATTAGCTTGTAGGTTATTATTATTGTGTTTGCATGGTTTAATGGAAATGAACAAAGGATGGATTTAAAAGTCCTGGGTTTTTCAAATTAAACAGATTATGTTCTGAGAGTTAAAGGTTTAAAATAAATAAATAAACTTCATGCCACTATCATCCCTTCCTTTTTCTCCATTTGCAGTAAATCCTGGAGGGTGGGTGCCTGCTTCCTTACTACGGGCGGTAGCAAGAAGGGAGTACCCTAAGTTTCTACATCGCTTCCTGGGTTACGTGCAAGAGCGCACAGCAAGCCAACCTATCTTATTGTGACGTCTCTGCCGCTCGCCGTCTATTCCAAAGTTTTCATTTTTAAGGAGAAGAAAAGAAAATCAATTCCTTTTAAAGGCCACGTGAAAGCTCCCGAGTCACTTTGGAGCCTCAAAGGTACTAGCAGAGGCAGTTTGAACATTTAAAAACAAAAGGCTGGTTCTTAGACCTGCTTTTGAACTGGCAGGAGAACCTGACTTTATCTACAATCTGGGTTCATGGAAAGAGTGAAGTGGCAGGGGGGAAAGAGTGAATACTAACAATGGGCAGTGGGGCTACAACCTGTGCATTGTGACAAGCAAAGGATGAATGAACAGCAAGAGGAGAGGGAAGAAAACGTGGCAACCTGCAAGTGGAGTGGGAGGTTGATGGAGGATGACCCGAGGGAGCTGCACTGCCAACTTGAAACCTTGGAGGAGAAAGAATATTGAGAATTCTATCAGGAATGGGTTATTGAAAGAATGCATGTGATCTCGATCGATATGGATGGAAGAGCAGAGGGAGCAAGACAAAGGGAGAGGGGAGGGGGGGCACATAAAGCCACCAATCTGTGGTAAGGGAGCAGTCTAGCAGGCCCTGTGCTTATGCCTCTTGGTGAGGTACGCTAAGGTTGTGAGATTTGTGGAAGACAGAAGCACCAATGGTTGACTTTGGAAATATATAGGTGCTTGTTTGACGATCTTTCTGGAGAAACAGGGTGAGCAAGTAAGATTTGCTTGGATTGAATGTCAGTGCAGCATCTGATCCTCACCAGCAGAGAGCGGTGCCCTGCTGCTGGCCTGTGGGTCAGATGCGGTATCATAAACCATGTGGAGTCATCTGCGAACAGTAGTTTTAAGAACATAGAAGGGGCCACAATTGTTCATGAGGAACACGACTGCTTTGGGCCACTTGAGCAGTCACTGGAGAGGAGATCCACTCTGATTGGAGGAAATCACATAGCCATGCAGGAGAAAAGAAAAAAAAATAATAAAAGATAGTTTTACAAGCTGACCACGGTCCTCAGTACATAAGAGAATGTCCAGAAACAGTCTTGAGCTCTTGAGAGTCAGGACCTTTCATCCATTATTGATTTTATTTTATTCCCAGTTGCACAATAGATTACAGCTCTGAGTATGGGTGGAAGGGCTGTTGCCTCCATTTTGAATTGTACGGAGTAATGACAAGACTTTGTCTCGCAAGACTCTTGGCCCCACACTGGTCCACAAGATGCTTCAGTCAGTGTAACCAGTTGACTCAGGACAGCAGGTGGAAAACTTTGTGTGGCTGCCTTGTGGAACCTCTTGGCTGCTAAAACTGCCTCTGAGAATAAATAAATCCATAACCCTAGGCCTTAGGCCTGCCTTAAACTGGCAGGAACTTTTCGATTTGCATTTCCAGCCGAAGTACACAGCTGCCTTCATAGTGGATGAAAAACCACTGTCATTTACCTGTTTAACACGACAGAGTTGCCAACCAGAATTTTGAAATACTCGACCCCGGCCTAGCAATGCTGAAAATTTCTTTGTTGGTGATCAATTTGCACACAAATTATGCAAAAATGTAACAGCTGCTCGAGGCAGCCCAGCAGGGCTGGTGAATTGTTTACAGTTTGTAATCAGCATATGATCAATTGATAAAAATTTAAATACGCAAAAGGTTCGATCGTCTGCTTGATGCCTTCACATCGTCACATTCTTGCAGGAAGTAGAAGATGCTACTCTCAGACCATTCCGCATCCAAAGAAAGCAGGAACATCATTGTTGAAAAAAAAAACAAACCATCGATCAATAAATATTTGCATCCCGGGGGGACCACACGATCAGGATGTGACGTCAAATCAGTTTCGAGTTAATGTGCCAAGGTTCCTCCCTTTCTCAACCATCGAGTGAATAAAACTCATTCACGTCGCTGATTTTATAGCCGTTAAATTATTCGTAACCTCGGACCATACCACTGTGTTTCAAACCGCTTATGCGATGAGGTTGTATTCATAAAGTTACTCGTACAGGCATTCATGACAGTCTGGACTTCATTCAGATTCAAATCATTACGTTGTCTTGTTACAAGAGGTTGTTCTCAATGACTATGGATCCTACAACTCTCCTGTACTTCACCATCGTCAAACTATGTCAACTACCTGTTGAAGACGAACCAAAACTTTTGGTGAATATCCGATCCAGACTGCAATCACTCATCGTCGGTCTCATTCTCACCATACATTTCCATCTTAGGATCCTCGGTGACCTGATACACACGACCTGGAGCTTCCCATTCTACAGTGACAAGACCACTCAGGAAGGCGTAACCAATCATGGCAGCGAAACGAAGAGGACAGAAAGGATCTGCTCCCGCCACGTGAACACCTCTCCGTCAGCGTCGGGGGAGCGTGCTGGCTGTTTGCAGGTGGAGCTTCGGACCGTGATGAACTGTAGTTATCTGTGGAAAATATATTTAAAATAAATTAACAAGCAAGCTTTCCGTAAAGCACGGTATGCAAATTGTCGCCGCATCATCAATGAAAACCCAGAAATGCTTTGTGCTTCTGCCCCCAGTGACCATTTTGTTTTACATTTCAGTTAACTCGCAGAGTACTCGCCCGATGGGCGATCTTGTTCCAAGCATGCAACACGTTCTTCTGACGCATACCTTTATTTGGGTGGTGTATACACAAAAAACAACAAAAAAACATAACCCATGTTACATGCATGAAGCAAAAACGTACCTACTGCTTATAATTCAAAAGCTCACTGCACTTAAGTGTGGAGACTTGTAATACTTTCCCACACCTGGAGGTGGCGCTACAGATACAACATTTACAAGGAGAATTTACATCCTCCCCTCCACCCCCCAAAACCACCCCGATACAGTAATTGGGGTCATGCTGATCCTCCGTAGCAATTTTGGATGCAATCAGCCCAGAACTGTCGGAGGAAGTAGCGTGACGAGCACACACCAGTACGGAACGAGACACCAGTACGTCAACAGTGACATCATGTCAACGCTTTGTGAAGAGGAGGCCTCAGTGGGTGCAAGCATTCCAACACCGCTGTGATGCTTTAAAGGTCCCCTGACATGCAAAACTTTCTGGTTATTTCTATATTAACTTGACCTTCCTAGTGAAGAAATCACCCATGTTTTTTTTTTAAAAAATCAAAAATGGAATAATTAGAGCAATATTTCGATCATTTCTGGTGCCTTTCACAACTTCTATGCCCCGCCCCCAAAAAAGTTGACCAGCGAATCGCAGCGTTGACGTCACATACAGAAACTCGCACAGAGTGGATCGACTCGAGATCTCTAGAGTCTAGACCAGCGTTTGTCAACCTTTTTACCCTTGTGGAACCCTTGAAATAGTTTTCATGTCTCAGGGAACCCCTGCATAAAAATTATTATATACATTATTAATATCTAGCTCTTTTATATTTTATCGTAGTTCACGTGGTAAATATAATATTGTTGTGGATTTCCGCCCGTCGCGTGCGGACGACCGCTTTTGGCCGAATCGCCGCCATACGCCCACCGGACGAGCAATCCAGTCGCAGCCTTCCGGATCAAACGCCGGAACCCAGCTACGGTGTGTTTTAAGCGCACACCACAGCCTAGTCAACACTCTACCCACGCTACAGGGTCAATCGCCGAATTGTGGATATACCTAATTAATCGCGCGGGCAGACTACCGAGAGACTGTACCTCAACGGGGCTGCTTGGAAACGAGCCGCTTAAGCAGCTCGCTTCGTTTTGGGATAACCGAGCGGGGTATTATCGCGCAGCCCCGTTGGACCGATCACTTTATCGGCTATTAAAAAACCAGCTATATTCCGAACTCAATACGGCAGTTCAATGCAGGAAAAGGATGCGACGAATGGGTTAACATTCACACAAGCACATTTATTTGCACACACAACACGGATGTAGTCAGGCGAGGCAAACAAAAGCAATGCAATGTACAAGCACGAATGAATGGGGGTAGGGACAAGACGCGAGCAAGAAAAAGAACTACCACCGTTCTATTAATTACGTACACTTATACAGTTCTACTTACGGACATGGCGCCACAACGTTCATTCAAAAGAAACAAGAAAAACCCCAGGAAAGACGAGGGGTAGACTGGACCTCTTGGGTCTTATTTCACGGAGCTGTGATGACCGCAGAAGCTCCGCGAGGCCGGGCTGGTTACCTTCACCTTCGAGGTGCCTCGCTGGGGTGACCCGCGACGTCCCGTCCTCACGCAGCTGTCGTGACCGCGGTCCGGCCCAGGCCTCGTTTAACGGCCTGGTGATTCAGGCCAACCGGCAACGCCTCAGAGGAACGAACGGGTCTTTTGCTCTCTTAGAGTTGATTGCTCTCTTTAAGAGCCCGTACGTCCCTCAGCGCCGCTCGGACTGTCCCGAAACCCAACCACCTCGGACCGTTCGGTGCTGGCTGGCGACCTCTCTCTGGCTCTCCCCACATCCCGCACACGAGCGCGCAGTTCTGCGCGGCACGGCAGGCTTGGCCGCGCTCTCAGCTCCCGTCTCCTCGGCGAACCCAGACCTCCACTTGACTCGAACCTTGCTCTTCACACCACTACAAACCCCGACCGACTGAACTGCGAGGCTGGCGCTCTGCGCGCTGTTTTATAGGGCCCCGTGAGGCGAGGTCTGATCTCCGCTCTCCCACCTCTGACCCCCACTGGCTCCGCCCCCCTAG